>JAGSMT010000067.1:1800000-2226092 GCA_029286875.1 Lamproptera curius
CCCTGCAGCCGTCCCGCCTTGTTCCGAACCAGAACGACTGTTTCGGGTGACAGTTTCGTTTGACAGGTAACTTGGTGTTGCCATTTTATATGCAAATATTTATTTATGTTTAAATCCATTTACTAACTATATTTATGTGATAAAGGTTTTTTAAACACATCTGTCGCGAAAGCGGGTAGGAATTCTTATTGGTGTAGGCCGAGTTATATGTTATTAATTGTTATATTTTTAATTTTTAAACAGATTTATTATTCTTACTTTAACTTGAGACGAGACTGTACAAAACTCTTTTAAAATACTTAGTGTCCAAAACAAACCATTGATTATCCGCTATTTTCTAGCTCATATTTTTATTAATGAGTGAGATAAGAAGTACTCATCAATCCAATGGTCATCATCAGCGTGATGTCTTAGTGGAGGTCGTAGGTCTAGAATCTCCTGACTCAATTAGGATTTTGACATTCTTACGCTTCCAAGCGTTGGTTAGGGACGACTTTGTGCCATCGACGCATGATTATTTTCGAAAATAAGATGATCCATGCGTCGAACTGGACATGAAATAGTCATCCTGACCAGCGTGTGGATCGGTCAAACCCAATGGATCAGGGGTTATTAGGAGGCCTATCCAGCGTGGACATCACTAGGCTGATGATGCAGTGATGATGCACGGAAGAAGTATTATCTGCTAGCCATTTTTATCATAGACTCGTTGAGTTAGAACTTTTATAGAAATATGTCACACAAACATATATATTTCTTTACCGTCACATAAGTATTTTTTGATAATTTTTAAATGATACGCAATGATACACACGATTGATAAAAAAATTTAAAAAATATTCCGTTAAAAAGGGTTTAACTTTAGTTAGAGCCATTCGTTATCACTTTAATGTTTTTACACATTTAATACATATCAAAGTGACAAATGTATGTAGCTGTTATTCATGCAACTACAAAAGATATTTATCAGTACAGGCCAATTTATTTCCACACGATAGCAAATATCGGCTCCCTTTATAAATGTTCAAATATTCGTTCGTATCACGAAAATCAAATATTTACTTTTGACCGTTTTCTTCGAATCGTACGTGTAGTGTGTAATTTTAATACATCCGTAATATATTACAGAATTGTATTGAAATTACAAGAAATGTAATTTTGGATCATTGAATTATTCTTGATAATAACCACTGAATGGATAAAGACGTTACACTGCTGACAAAAATGATATCAAATCTTTGAGTAACGTAAACTTTTAAAGCGTCTCAGCGCTTTGTATTTCTGTATCGCTTTATTATAACTATCCCAAATTATATATGGGACTTTGTAGCCTTATGCCGCTTGAGATCGTATGGAACTCGTGTACATTGAGTGATGACATTGAGTCATTAAAGTTAAACAATAAAGTTTATTAAAATATATTTCTAACGTTATTTGAGTCAATTCCATTTAAAGGGAAGACTAAGTTGGTGGTACATATAAAGGCATTTCATATCTTTGACCCATATTTACTAGAGGTCCGTCCCGGCTTCGCACGGATGGTCTTTTTCTATAATTTTGGCCCGAGTCAGAAATTATAATTAGGGCAAAGACATTTTAAAGGTACTTAATTACACGTTGTGTAGGTTTTAAATCATTTTTAAAAGGATTATACTATTTGTAGGAAAAAATGCAGCCTATATTACTGATTGATAATGTTCCCTTGTAATGAGAAAAAAAAAATGTTTTAATCAATCTAATAAGTTTTTGAGTTTATTTCGCCCACACAATAATACAAATATTTTTTCTTCTTTATATACTAGTATAGTTTTCTTTCATTTCTTGTGCAGGTCTGTGAACAGTTTATAATATTTTCCCTAGATGCAAGATAACCGGCGTGACATGCAGCTGCGAGGCCCGCGACATCTTCTGGTGCCAGCACGTGGTCGCCCTGGCCCTCTACCGCATCAGGAACGCGGATACCGTGAGGTTAAGGGTCCCGATATCAGGTGAATATAACCTTCGAAGGTATTTGTGACCTTCAAGGCGGTTGGTCCGTATTAGGGATCAGCCAACTACGCAGGAGGTATTTCAGTGCACTATAGTACGCGCAAACCCAAGAGCCTTTTCTTTTTAATCTCACAGTCCGATGGGACGGAAAACCGACACGACTGGCGGCCGATTTATTCTAATTCATCCAGCTATGTCGGAAGTGTTAGAATATCACAAATGTCACTATTCAAGCACATATATCCTATATGATAAATCACACAACCGAGGAACTACTTTTAAATGCAGTCCGCCTATGGATCTTTTTACTTCACAGGAAATCGAGTGATTACAACGCATAATACTGTTCATAACTATTATCCATAACCTAGTTATATAAGTGAAATGTCTAACTCAATTGGCGAAGAATTAGGCATTTCTATAGTTTAGTCAGCATATGGCCATTGAACATGACCGCGGACCACCAATAAGAGCTTCTAGCACTGTTTATTATTAAAATGTGTTTACCTTTTTATTTCTTATCATTAGTTTCAAATGAACTAGCATTATATTTATATTTACCTTTGCGACTACTATCGAAAAGCTATTATTGCTATACGTGTCCTTGATAGTCCCACTTACTAATGAGATCTATTTATTTTTAGGCAATTTCGTTTTCCGAGAGCCCAATGAGATGTGGAATATTAACATATATCAACGGAAATGCGTCAACGCATTGCTTTGCTAATATCAGATAATTTAAATGATGTATCCGTGACCATTACAGAACAACAAATGAAACTATAAGTTCTTTATTACAAAAACTCGTTATGTTTTTTTTTTCATTCGGGACAAGATGTTGATAGATGATACATTCGATATTATTTTTATTAATGTTTAAAAGTAACAAAATGAAATGTAAAATTGTATGAATATACAAATACAATTCGGTTCTGCCTCGCTCTATACTCGGAGGATAGTTTAGCAGCTCGTACATGAATTTGGAATGGGCCCAAGTTCAATAAAGGAATTTTCCATATCCACTTTGGACGCTATAAAAGTGTAAAATGAACTTTGGCTGTGTTCCCTGTTGCTGTTTACTTTTTCCTGCATTGTGCAGTAAAGAAATGTTAGTGAAAATTGCGGTGGTCGTAGTAGAATCCAATATCTTTAAATCTGCCTATTTTCTTATACCGAACTTAAAGACGAGATGATTGTGTCTTGATATTTCAACGGTGCGTGTCACGTTTATATAGAGAAATTATTATAATACGTTAGATTACTTTACTATAGTGTTACCAATAGTTTATTGACTGCTTCCGTAGCCTAATGGTATGGATTTGCACTTTAGAAACCAAAGTTCTTGGGATCGAATCAGTTTTCATTGTCGTTTCCAAGTTGGCTAGCATAATGCAAGCTGGTCACCCAATTATCTGTAAAGGAAGATGATCCATGCGTCGGATGGGCGTGTTAAAAGTCGGTCCCGGGTCTGATCTCTCTACAGCCGTGTCGGTCATCCGTCCCATCGGACTGTTAGATTAAAAGAAGAGGAAGTGTGATTGAATGGTGATTGCGCTACCCTACCCCCCTTCCTTACCATATCCTTACGTAGTTCGCTAATCTCTGATATGGACCGGCCGCCGTTGTCAAAATCAATTTAAAAACATTATTCTAATTATTATTATCTATTAAAATTTTGTCATCGTAAGCTGTCATCGTATTTGATTAACATAAAGGTAACACTAGAACCTACATTTTATATTTAAAGTTTTGTCGCAATCTTCCTTATCTAATATTGTTCTCGGTCTTACAGAAACCTTGCTGCAGATGGACAGGCAGCAGTTACAGAAGTTCGTCCAGTATTTAATAGCGGAACACCACACGGAAGTGTTGCCCACCGCCCAGCGGTTGGCGGACGAGGTCCTTCAAGCGAGATCGGCCATCAACAGGATCTGCGGCGCCCCGGACCCCACCGCTGGGCCCCCACCTGACGCCCACCATGCTTGGCATTTGGATGAACAGCAGGTATGACTTTATTGTACATCATCATCATCATCATAATTTGTCCTTAATAGTCCACTACTGGACATAGGCCTCTCCATTGAGCTGCATATATCCTGTGCCACCAGCATGCACTAGCCTTTTAATAAGGAGACAAAAAATACTGAATAATACGTCACAGGCAATTTTTTATTTTTAATAACTAAATGAAAAAAATATATATAAGGCAACGTCAGTAATATTAAGTGTTATGTAACAGATTACATAACTTATTCCGCTCGTAGTGAGGTATTTTTATCTTAATTTACATCAAAAGGCCATTGTAAAACAAATTAATTCGCATTCTACTCGAGGAAAAGGACAAAACAAAATTATCAATGTAAATTAATAACTAATCAAGTATGATTAAACATTATATATAATTATATGTTACAATATTATTAATTGTATTCTATTATAATACACTCATAAATATTAAACATAACTGCATTTTCTACAACGAGATTATTATTTGATAAACTTGGTAAATCTTAGTTAATAAATAAAATTATAAATTTAATTTGCAGGTTTGCGAACAAGTACGTGCGTACTTACTACAAGGGACGTATTACAATGCGAACAAACAGCTCAACTCTTTGTTCTCGAAGGTATGTCTCTATACATATTGATGATATTTGTAATTTTTTATATTGTATTTTAGAAATATAAATTATATTTCTTAAGGCACTTATACATTTTTCAAACATTGTTAAAGCAATTCAAATCAGTGTTTTAAAATTATATGTAGCTGTTCTCTTATCAATTCGTAAAAACATTACTTAAACATGGATGATTAGGTTAGGTTAGGTATAAAAAGCTTTTTTTGCTTTATAAAAAGTTTTTTTTCATAATATTATCATTTTATGTTTGTTTATTGTTTCAATTATATTGTAAAAGATGACAAAAAAAAAGTCCCTCTGAGTTTCTTTCGCCGGTTCTTGTCAGACCAGAGGCATCCTATACCGAACCGGTAGTAGATTTTTGACAATCTAGAAGTGAGTGTATCGCTCCTATGTTGAATAAAGATATTTGAATTGAAATTGAATTGTTGTTTGAAATTTTATTTCTAAAATATTTATAAAACACATTGATTGAGTAAAGCCCTAATATAACATATCACGCTCCAATTGTAAATTGGAGCATAAAATTGTCATGTTTAACACTAGTGTAATTTACAACAATTGCTAAAACAATACACGAACTTCTTTTTCAAGAATCTTCTAATATACCTGCACTATTATAATTTATTATTATATCAACTGTATAATAACAAATTGTAACAAAAAAACCGACTTCAAATCGATTGGCGTGATATTGAGCTATTAATTTTCCATTTGTTGAACACATACTTAATGTAAATTTTAGACTTATTCAGTTTTTTCGTGGATGCCACTATCAGGACTGGACTAAATTGCTATGGGACCAAACGGGAAGCACCAGTTTTAAATTTAAAAAAAAAGCATCCAAATCGTTTCACTCAGGCGAAAGTTCTGAGGTAACAAACATAAAAAGAAAATACAGACGAAAGTCGGTTAAAAAGATCGTTTAGCCGTAACAGTAAATATACACATATTACGCGCAAAATCTGTTTTTAAAACTGTTTTAATAAGGAACTTAATGGATGGGTCCATTATGTTCCTTATTTCGATATCATTATTAATCTCATTATAATTATTTATTTATATTGCCAGATTACATATCCACATCCATATTTATACAACTGTGTATATACCCACCACTAGGTAAGAGAGATGCTGCGCGCCCAAGACTCGAACGGGCCCAGGATGCTGATGCTTATGACGGAGCAGTTCCTCTCCGACCCTCGGCTGCTGCTGTGGAGGAACCAGAACACGCCCATGACGGAGAAGTGCCGCCAGCTGTGGGAGCAGCTCGGGGCACTCTGGGTCAGCATAGTGCTGGACCCAGGCAGCAACAAGCACCACCGGGCGCAGTGGAGGCAGCTGCTGGAGAAGTGGTCGGCGGTCGAGGTCTGCCCCACCGAGGACCCGGATTATCGGTCCTTCCCTCTGGTAAGTTGGTCTAGTTTTATTAGCGTGGTCTAGTTTCAAGGTTATTTATTAAATAGTGTATTTAATCGTATAGTAATAGTGCCGGAACGTATATTGTTGAGGTATTGAAACTTAAAGTTTATGTCTAAGAGGAATGAGATATGAAAGATTGAAAAGGCTTGAACAGCTTTCGTAGCGTAGCGATACTGGCCCTTGTTTTACAAACCGTAGGTCGTCGATTCGAATCCACGGGGTAACAATTTTGTATTATCGTTGTCTGATTGATTAAGACAATATGGGCTGATCACACAATTGTCTGTAAAGTAAGATGCGTCGGATGGGCATGTGAAAAATCGATGCCGGTTGGCAAGAACATCTTTGGCAGTAGTAATGGGATGTCATTCCCCGTAATTTTCTGATAACTAATTTGTTCATAGAATACAGATATTAAATCCCATAACGAAGAAGGCGTGCAGTAGGGGAAGCCAATGTCAAGCAGTGGACCAACACGCGCTGATGATACAGTTAATGAAACGCTTTCCAGCGGCCACTTAAAAGTCTACTATCCGTCAGAAATTAAAAAAATGTAAATAAGCGCGGTAGAATCCGTTAAAATTCCTTTTAGCCAATATTGTGCAGTACCTATGCGCGTAAACAAAATAATTATTTATCATTCATGTTTTGTAGAAAATATTTATTTACAAATATATCTTTTTCCCTGTGACAGTACGCGCGCGAGAGGGAGAGGAACGAGAGGGATCGCGACCGAGACCACCGCGACCGGGACCGGGAGCGGCATCGAGACCGCGAGGAGAGGGACAGGGAGAGGCTGCGCGAGAGGGAGGAGAGGGATAGGTATATATCGCTCGGCACCCATTCGTAATTTAATAAGATATGCTTGCTGAATATAATAATACAATATCGAAATCGTATATATCTTTTTGGATGTTGATAATTTATAACGAGTTATTTGAATTATGCTATGATAGTATTTTTTTCAACTGCCTCCATAGCCTAGTGGTATAGGCGTGTGCTTTAGAAACCGGAGGTCGTGGGATCGAATCCTGCGGGGACTCAACAAATTTTCATTATTGTGTCCAAGTTGGTTAGGGCAATTTGGGCCGATCATCCAATTGTCTGAAAAGTAATATGATCCATGTGTCGGATGGGCATGTAAAAAGTCGGTCCACCCACCAACCCGCATTGGACCAGCGTGGTGGGGTACGGTCCAAAGCCCCTTAATAAATAGGGGTGTGTTAGGGGAGGCCTATGGCCATCAATGGACTATCAAAGGCTGATAATGTGGAACCACTATCACAGGCTGATGATGATGATGATGAGTATTTTTTTAGTTAGCTTGTTATGTATATAATAATAAATGATAAACACATTGCGTTGTAATAGTCACCAATGTATCGGTTCATACCTTAATGATAATAAACGATTATGAGTTTATTTAAATTTTCCTTTGATCATTTCAGAGAAAGACATAGAGAGAGACAAAGGAGAGAAATGCATTCCCATTCAGAGAGTTCAGACGAAGAATCTAGACCTAATAAGTGAGTATATCATTATTCACAACATATTTAAACTTAGTATCTAAAATATATATTATAAACTGTTGCTTTTTCGTTTTTTTTGTTGGAAAATCAGTTAATATTTTATAATTTACCTTTTCTATGCAGATAACTACGAAAATAAAGCAACAGCTACTTTAAATAACGTTACGAATGTCCTTTCCAGTTATGAAAGAGAGTACAGAAGAGCTAGTAAAAGACTGCGATTGACAACCAAAGGCCGGCGCCACAAACCACCCCCAGAACTGTTTTCCATAAGTAAGTTTTCTCTTTGTTAGATTATGGTTTACCATTATAATTTTCCTTGTTTTTATAATTAATAGAGGGGTTAAAAATAGGTTACATATTGCCAAGAACTAAAAAAATATATAATACTTCAAAAAATATTGACTTCCTCAAAATGACAGTAAGTAATGGTTTTAAACTGTTTTATATCATAAGGAGTAATACTTACATAAAACATTATTACGCGTTACATTATTTCATGTAAATCGATGTGTACCCTCGGTACGTTCCTTCGTTGCTCCGCTCAGATTTTTTACCTTCTTCTTTAAACGATAGATATTAATTATTTCTTTTATTTACGCGATTATTATACATATCAGATCCACTAATTTACGGATTTTTCGCGTTACTTAAATATATTTATATATACAACCTTAGTTAGGTATACCAACTTAGACTGCCCGTGATCATGGATGCTGAAAAGAATCCGAAACGTCGGAATAAATATATTTAAGTAAGCGAAAAATCCGTAAATTAGTGGATTTGATAGATATACTTCCTTGGTCCCTTTTATAAAAATAATTTGTGATAAGTAGTATAATAGATATTTGATAAGTAAAAAAACAGGCACCAAAATAACAATCTGGTGCGATTAAATTACAAACGTTGCAAAACTGTAAGAGATAGAACGTAAAGTATGTTTTATATAATTGTACTACTTGAATTGGTTCTCAATAGCATATATCTATATTTTAAGAATAAATAAGATTGAGAATTTTAATGAAAACATTTTTAGAAATTGAAAATCAGGCACATTTAAAGCTTATTTAAGGTGATACAATGTAACTTCACATAAAAGTTAGTACAATAAAAAAATATTTTATTCTATGTGCATAAAACGTGTAATGGACGACATTTTGACGTGATGAATACATTAAAATTATCAGAGATTTAAAACGCGGTGGCAGAAAACGCGATGCAATTTCGTACGAGAGCACGTTGTTACCTGTATATTACGTAAAATACCTATTAGGAGTCATTCATATTTTTTTGTTAAAATTGCACTAGTTTATCTTCGATTCTTCGTCTCACCATTACAGTATTAGCCAAACAGTTAGGGTGTTTTTATACTTTCTTTGTACATTTTGTGTGATTGACAATTTCGTATTTTACTGCAGTCTTTGTCACTTAAATATTAATCAGCAATAGGGATCTGACAACGTCGTTATTGTCCCCAGGGCCCTGGACGCCGTGGACATCTCGTGGGAGAGCGAGCACCTGAAGGGCATCCTGGGCAGCGACGAGTACTGCGACCCGGAGAAGCCGGACAAGGCCTCCGGCGCCTCCGCCTCCAGCGCCCCGCAGCCTACCCCAAGTTCAACGAGCTGGGCAGCCGCTGTGGCACGGTGAGATATTCATTACAATATATATGACATCACTCTTCGGATATTTTGCTCGAATACGTTTTCGGATGGCACGGATGCGTTTTTTTATTTCTACCGACCAAAGTTAAGATCAATCGTCAGTCAAAAAACATTGGTAAAGCATTTCAAGTAAAATTTTAAGTAAAACACACAAAAAATACTGTTTTTTAATACTTTACGCTGCTTATGGCAACGCCTGTATTAGTCACATCACAGCAATGCTATGGTAAACTGTATTTAACAGTTCCGTTAGATGGCAGTACATATTAAGGCATTTTTATGATATAAAGACTGCCTGATGGTGGTTTTGACAAGCGTTACCTAGTTTCTAAATGTCCAACCGACACATGGACCTTCTTACAGGCGATTATTGATTATCTTACTGAATCGGATTATTTAGTTATTTCTTTAGTATTATAATGTATAATAATTATTAACATATTATTGTTTTACAGAGCATTTACCAGTAGTCGGGGCGAGAATAGAAGCATTGAGGGCGCACGGTCGGGCCCCGGCCGCTTTGAGACTGGCAGTCAGCGCCGCGAGGGCGATGCGTCATCGACAGGTATGTTATTTATTGTATGTTTTGAAATATATAGGTATACTAATAATTATTTATTAACCTCGAAAAATGCAAAGAATGATAATCTATACTAAATAATTAATTTAACATTTTCACGGTAATTAAAACCAGAAATATAAAAAGCTTTCAATATGTCACTTTGCTTTTTGATTTTCTATATAAATCTTCTTCCGCATAAAAATTTTACTCTTTCAATTAGAGTGTAACAAACCTATGAAATGACTGTTATTATTTTGACATTATGTATTAACAAATTATTCCTTATAATTGTACGAGGAAACCTGTTAAAAGATTACTAATGATGTCTCATCATCATCATCATCAGCCTTGGATAATGCGGGTTGTTGGGTGGACCGACTTTTTACATGCCCATCCGACGCATGGATATTACTTTTCACACAATTGGGTAATCGGCCCAAATTGCCCTAACCAACTAGGAAACAACAATGAAAATTTGTCGAGTCCCCGCCGGATTCGAACGCACGACCTCCGGTTTCTAAAGCACACGCCCATACCACTAGGTTACGGAGGCAGTAATGTTGTCTATTAACAATTATTTACTTAACGTTTTATCGTAATATCAGGAGGTCGCCCAGCACCGGTGGGCGAGCGCGGGCGCCGGGGAGGCGGCGTCGGGGCCGAGCGCGTGCGGCGCCGGCGAGGCGTGCGGCGGCCACTGCGAGCGGCTGCAGCTGGCCTCGCTCGCCGCGCACATGGACGCCGGCGCCTGCCTGCCCAGCGGGCACACGTGCGCGCTCTCGCACACGCACAGGTGCATCGGCAGAGGTAATCGCCCGTAATACGCTGTAATCGCCTGTAATTAGCTGTAATCACCTGTAATACGCTGGTAATCACCAGTAATACGCTGGTAATCACCTGTAATTAGCTGTAATCACCTGTAATACGCTGTAATCACCTGGTAATAAGCCGTAATCACCTGTAATAAGCTGTAAGTACATATGGTACATGTGTGTGACGTAAGAAACCTGCTGGTTAAGGGACAAGTTAAGGGTTTATCTAAAGGCTAAAAGGATGGTTAAGGATATGCTTCTTTTATTAGCAAGAGCAATGAGATATGAATGACGTTTAGCTCATGCTAAGTGATCCAGCATGTTCATGAGAAAGGCAGCTTCTTGAGACGTGATATGTTACGTCTCGTTTATCTGGTAATAATTCCGATTACGGTGCCTTTCAAACCGTTTCTTCTTCAATACACTAAACTATTATTTTGAGAACAAATAACACATTAATATAGACATTTTATTATACTAACTATGTTCGTTATTAATCACGTTCTCATTATACATTATTCAGACAGCCGCGGCTGGACCGGCTGGGCCTTAGAAGCCGTGTGGTGCGTGCACGAGTGCTTGGCCGACGCCTGCCTCGCGCCCGACGACCAGCGCGCCTCGCCTCGACTCCACACATATCTAGACGAGGAACCGGCTACTGGATTACCGCCGAGGTTAATATAATTCTATGGAGAAACTAAATGAAAATTATAACTAACGACATCAGACCCTTACAATACACGAGTAAGGGATAGGAACAGACTCACCTGAAGTTCGCCCTCGCTTACGACCACAGCGAAACACACACACCGCGTACACTAGATACACCACGCGTTCCAGAGGGCGGTTTCACCGCCCCAGCCACCGATTAATACAGTCGCCGGACCGTCGGCGGTCCGGTTCGTAAACCGATCGTCGACGATCCTTAGGAGACATAAACAAATGCCTAACCCACGTACCTTCTGTACGTGTGGCGAAAGTGGTAAAAAGTTGGCCACCTAGTTCGTGGGGACGGAAGCTTTCCGCGAACTCTGTGTTAGATGAAGCTTATCAAAGACGAGAGTCTGGAACCATAACGTCCAAATCAAAAAAGAAAATTCTTTACAGATATCGTTTTAACTGTAGTTTACAATTTTTTGTGTTAAATAGATATGAACAGAGTAGCCGATAGGAAAGAAGCGGTCTTGTATGTATGAAACAATGCGTTGCCCACTGCCTCCCAATTGCTTTAGATGAAGCTTACCAAAGTCATGGGTCTCACAAAACTGCCTCCCAAGACGACCTTTCTTGTTAATTGTACTTGCTGTTATGAATATCAATTGTTATTAATTATTTATTATATAATAATTTTATAAACGTTTCGCTTTTTTAAAATAAATAAACTGTTCTTTGAAAATTTAAATTTCAAAATAATCAATGTGATTTTAATAAATAATTTTATTCATTTTATATTTGCATTTTTAAACCTGTGTTGTAATCGCCGGATTGTGTAACATATTTCAATAGTGACGATTTTTGTCTGATTTAGATATCAACACGTGCCAGTGGCTGGTAGCAAGAACCCTGAAGAAACATATTTGGCCCTTGCTTTAGAGGCGGCGTTATTAGGGCTTGGCATGCAGCGAATGTTACCAAGTGGACTGTACGCCCAAGAAAGATACTGTAAACAGGTAAAATAAAATAATATATGTGTACAGTAAAAATATAATGATAGGTTATGTCAACAGTAAATAACATGTCAATTAACAGTTGAAAAGAAATAAATTGAATTTGTTATTAAATTAGAAGAATTAAAGATTCGGATTTTTTGTAAGTACAGCAAATATTTCTACTAAATGTCTATTATCCCTATCGCGAAATTAAAGCCACCACAATGTTTCATTACGTTTCGATGCCTTTGAGTGCTATTATGCTATTACCGGTGGTAGACCTTTTTACAGGAGACCGTCTGGGTGGGTACCACCGCGGTGCCTATTTCTGCCGCGAAGCAGTAGTGTGAAAACACAACTGTGTTCCGGTCTGAAGGGCACCGTAGCCAGCGTATTTACTGGGTAAACGAGACTTAACACCCTATGTCTCACGGTAGGCAGCGCGTTGGCCATACCATTGGTATTGCCAATATGTATGGGCAGCGGCGATCACTTCCCATCAGGTGGCCCAACTGCTCGTCTGCCTGCGTAGGTCATAAAAAATGGGTGCGTGTACTTATGTACGCGCGTGAGAAGTTATACTTTGGCATCATTAAAAAATTAATATATTTATATAATAATATATTTAATATATATATATTAAATGCGCACATCTTAAAATTTCACTCATAATTTTTTCATAACGCGCCTAAAGAAGTATAACTTCAAAAATAAACGCAACCAAAAACGAACCTTAATCCCAACTCATAGAGCACATTATGCAACAACTATCGCAAATAAAAAACGACAACTCCATTATCACTACACAAAAATCAACCTTATCACTATGTAATAAGGTCCATTTCACCGTTTTAATTATAAACTGTTAATTTTGTGTCACAGGTCGCGCATCTTAAAATTTCACTCTATCATTTTTTCATAACGCGCTAAAGAAGTATAACTCGAAATTGCAACAATAAACATTTTTAAAATTATGATCGTGTTTCACCGTCGTGGGTTCGATCCTCCCGTACGAAAAGTATTCTGTGTGTGGGTGTTCGCATTTATAATTATTTACAAACTAAAAGTAAGTTTATTTATTTATCATCACGTTGTCATTACTCGAGCTTCGTTTATTTTGTGGCTAGACGGTGTCGCTTTGCCGTCCCAAAATGTTTGACCCACATCGTCCGCCATATCTTGCAGGAGGAGCGGCTGATCGCGCAGCTGCAGCGCGTGGAGGGCGAGGCGGTGGCGGGCGTGTGCGCGCGCGCGGCGGCGGCGCTGCTGGCGGGCGGGCCGGGCTCGTGCCTGGGCGCGCGCCTGCACCCGCGCTCGGCGCCCGCGCACACCTTCGCGCGCTACCTCTTCCTGGCGCTGCTGCCCAACGACCCCGACCTGGCCTACCGCGTCGGCCTCAGGGCGATGAGGTGATTCTTTACGATGTCATTTTTGTGACATTTAAATGAACTTTATTCGACTACATTATGCGCTTTAATAAAAGTTACGATTTGTGAAGTACTTTTTTTTCCTATTGCTGGTGTCGTTTTTTCTACAAATGTGGAATAGGCGAAAGATAAAAATTTTGAAAAGATTTTTACATTGTTTTACCAAAGAGTTTTAACTTCCTGACAGAGTCGGTACTGTAGGTTGCAAGTGCACTTTGTATGGTCTCTTATAAATTCTTAATGAAGGCATATGCGTCGTCTTTAAATTATATTAAAAATAACAATTTTGTTCTTTTCAAACTTAGGTTACCGATGGTAGAAGAGGCATACGCGCTTGACGCGGCGGCTCGGGTTGCGGTGCGGCATGCGCCGCAAGTGGCGCCGGAGCCTGGCACACGCTGCAACATGCTGAGCAGCAGCAAGCGGCGCTTGCCAGCGCTCTATTAGGTTGGTAGTTGCGTTTTCTAGTTTTAAATAATAGGCAAGGCATGCATTTGTATCGCTTTATTAATTAGTAAAATTTACTTAATATGATTGTATAAAGAAGTTTTTCAACAAATGATATAATTATCATATGATGAAAAACTCATCATGTACATTATTATGTTTCAATCTCTCTATGTGGCTTAGTCTTATGGACCTTACCTTTATTTTATAATAAGGAAGACTATTCCCAAGTGTCAAAATCACATGTGCCAATCTGAGTCTGTAAAATATTTATTAAACTACACTAGCTATAATAATAACCGACCCCCTGATACTAATCCCTCTCCACCAACAGGCGCGGCCCGAGGAACCCCCGCCCGCCTCCGCGCGGCTCTCGCGGCAGCGCAGCGCCACGTGCGCTCTGCGGCGCAGCTGTTCCGGCTGGCGCAGGACGCGCTGCGGCACGCGGCGCCGCCCGACGCGCCGCACCACCACCGCGACCTGCTCGCCGCCGCCTTCGAGCTGGGACTGCAGGTGAACGTCGATTATTATCGAATTAAATCGATTTGTAATCGATTGTAGTGTTAGGCGAATCGATTCAGACCTTGGCGGCTGTTGTTCAATAGAGATATTTGGCTGCGGATAAAATAATGATGAAGATGAACGATAATCGCTCGTAGCGATGAGTCTGCCCTTACCCACATTTATATTTTAAATTTAGTTTGAATGAGTGTTATTTACCTTTATTAATGTAATAAAATATTTATCCATCTAGCTATTAAATAAAGCGATGATTAGCCGAATATAAATTATAACGCCTCTATGTAATGAACAAAATATGGGTTTGAAGTTAAACTCCGCGTTTTACTATATCGACATAAATAATTTTATGTATATAATGTGACTATCACCCACCAACCTGCATTGGACTAGCGCGGTGGTCTACGGTCCATAAACCCCCAATGGATAGGGGTGTATTAGGGAGGCCTATGTCCTGCAGTGTACTATCACAGGCTGATAATGAATGTGACTATAAAAACTCTTTGTTCCAATACCTTGCCTTCAATCAACAGGTTTTACGAATGACACTGTCATCAGTGAACTGGCGCAGACGAGAGATGGTCCGTTGGCTGGTCACTTGCGCCACCGAGTTGGGCTTGGACGCATTACTCTCCATCATGCAGAACTGGTAAGATATTAACTAATATTCGTAAATAATAGTTGTTAAACAGATTATTATATCAATCAGACTATGTGCACACTGTTACAATGTGCAAAGATGTTAGAAATAAAAGGAATCACTAATATATACGCTGTGCGTATCATATTGTTAAATACAGAGTAGTCAAGTTTGAATCACAATTAAAATTCTAACACAAATGTTTAAATTTTTAATCTGTTTCACCATTATAGTTGTTAGTCCCGTAAAGTTTACAGTCATAATTTCTTTGAATTGTAACGAAACTTGAACATCTCTCGTGAAAACATATATATTTCAAGACATTCTAATCTTTCTCTTTACAAAAATCGTCTTGTATACTAACAGATTACATATTTCTATAGGTGTACAATAAATGAATTCCATTTTAGGTTTGAACTATTCACGCCGACGGAGGCGACGGGCCCGGTGGCCGCGGCCGCCATGTCGCACGCCACCGCGCTGCGGCTGGGGCTCAGCTTCGAGCAGCAGGAGAAGCTGAGCGCTTGCGCTAGGACGTTGGCGCTGCAGTGCGCGGCTAAGGTGGGTCCTTTTCTTATAATATTGCTTTCACGGGATCAAATGAGACGTGGATTTATTGCGAATAGTGTAATGTAAAGTTATATTTATTTTATAACATGTTCCGATTTATTTTGCTATAATATTGCAACCGTCACTTCGTTAGAACGGTGGGTTCATAACGAGACAATCTCTAAGCTAGTCGGGCGCGACCCCCGTCACTCCAATACGCTCTCGATACAGAGAGCTATTGAGCAGAATCGGGGGTCCAAAGCCATCTAAGGAAGTTGAGCAAAGCGAACGTGTCGCAGGACCCGCCCGGCTGCGCGCTGAGCGCGCTGTCGGTGTGCGAGGGCAGCGCGGGCGCGTTCGAGGCGGCGTGCGCGGCGGTGGGCGGCGCGGCGGCGCGCGGCGCGCTCGCCTCCAGCCAGCTGTTCGCGGTGGCGCGCTACATGGAGCAGCGCGGGCAGCCGGCGCGCGCCATGCGCCTCGCCACGCTCGCCATGCGCAACCTGCACCTGCACTACAACCAGGTGCGTTATTGGTCGTCGAGAGTGCCACGCTCACTCTTTTTACTTTTACTCCTTCTTTAGACATAACTTAAAATATCGCTACAACCAGGTCTTCTTCACGCTCGACACCTTTTTGCCTTTGTCTAGTCTCATTCAAATTTTAAACGATAATAGCACCATTAAAAGTAGTTACGAATACCTAACCGTCACACGGCCAGACCTTCTGTCTACTTTCTCTTGCCGCTAGCCTCTTAGTACCTTACCTGATCTCGATTCTATATTAAAGAAATAACATTTTAAAGTTTACCAAATACCTATAAAGATATCTTTACAACTGAGTCATTGGTAAATACAGCTTATTAAATTGTGGTAACAAAATAATTGAGTAGACTTAATTGATCATAATTATATTAGCAACTGGCACTCAAGTACAACGGGGTCGTTTTTTTTATTTATAGTTCGTAAATTATTATTAACGCACTATTTAAGGGTCAGCAGCGAAAAAAAACTTCATAGTTTATTCATATACTAAAGATATCTGAAATTCCTCTTAAATTAGGTACATTATTACCCCCAATATTTCTGTTGCAAGGGCGAATTAACATGTTCAGGGCGTCGTGAAAATTTATTTTCACATTATCACTAAACATACTAACGTCGTCTTTCCGATTGCAGGACAGCCACCCGGCGATAGCGGACATCCATTGGGCGGTCGCTTTAGCCCATTCGTTGGGTCGCGCCGAACTGCAAGCAATGCTGCCTTTGCTTGTCAAGAATGTGCAGTGCGCGCCCGTTTTGGTAATTATATTATAACGTATTAAAAATACAATATAAAAGATTTTGTAGGATTTTTATTATTATTTCGTACTTAAGTTTCAATTATTAAATGGTACCAGAACAAATGAAGTTCCAACTTTTTTAAGATGTCGTTAAATCTAAAATATTTAAATAGCTATGATTAATTCAATATTTATACGTCAACAATATCTTTAAGGATAATCTCGGTATATGATTTTTTAATGTGGGATTACTGATCTAAACCCAAGCCGAGTTAGAGATGGGTTAAAACATTTTCTATTTTACCACTTTATATTCACTAGTACTGTATTTAAATACATACTCAATTAAATCACCTTTCTCTTCGCCAATTTGGACAGTGTTTAACTCACTTTAGGATCACTTCGACCGCCTGCCCAACCGCACACTGTTCAGACAGCTAATAAAACACCAATAAACATGTAATCCACAGTCGGACGTGCTGCGGCGCTGCTGCGTGGCGGCGGCGGGCTGCTCGCGCGCGCGCCCCCCTCCGCCGCGGCCGCCCACGCCGCTGCGGCCGCTGCTGGAGGCGGCGCTGCGGGCGTACGCCAACACCACGCACGCGCGCCTCGCCCACATCTCGCCCCGCCATTACGCGGACTTCGTCGACTTTCTGGGTGCGTGTGCGAATGTGCTTCAGTCGAATGAGTGATGGAATTTACGTAAACAAAGTCTTATGAAAAACTTTATGAACACCGAAGCGTCGGGCGTTGTTTTAGGTCAAATATCGCGTGAGGATTGAACAGGGCGATCGTCGCTTTAGACTGTATCCACGTCTATTCCTTCTCTTTTTAAAAACTATAGACATTATAGTATAGTTCAGGCAAAACAGACTTGGAGTAAATTTAAATGTAAACCATATGTCCATCATGTAGAGTCATATTAGTTATAACATCCAACTGACAATTAATAAGTGACATAAATGGAAATATTTGCATAATATTTCTGTATAAAAATCATGCATATATCGGGTAACATAAAATAATAAACACCTTTAATTATAATAATACACATAGTAAATAAAATACCATCATCCCATTAGGTCTATAATTTTGCGTTTTCTTTCGCAGGTAAGGCCAGAGACACGTTCGCGTTGGCCCACGACGGCCCACACCAATTCGCCGCTCTCCTCCAAGAGATCAAACTCAAATACAAAGGCAAGAAGAAACTGATGTTCCTCGTCAAAGAGAGATTCGGCTGAGGCAGTTCAATAATAACGTCGAATGACTTTATATTTTGCTACAAGTGCAATAGTACTAACATTAATTTTTTGTTGCTGATTTTTGTTAATACTGTGCAATAGGTTATGTATATACAGTGTGTTGTTAATAACATTTACAATAAACAATATTAATAAGAAACAACAATGCATATTCAAGTACCTAAAATGTGAACCGGTCCTCTCGAAGTATTATTTTGTGTAACGTGCGAACGCGTCGTCAAATGTAATTAGCCAACGTTGTAATGATCTCAATGATTCCATTGTGTATATATTAAGATATGTAAATATAGTATATGCTAGGAATATAGGTATACTTTAGCCTACATGCAATGCCAGCATCATTTGTATGATGTGTATGTTGACTAGCCCGCAATGGGTTAGCTGATAATGTTGTTTATATCATTTTTTGTAGTATAAAACGTTAGAGGTTAGTTAAGTGATTATTTTTAGTACGCCGATCGTTCTAGCGTCCAATAGCAGTGGAATCGTGCACGGTTCGAATAAATAACACAACACCAAAGAAGTTTAATGTAAGAGTAATGTCGAAAAATCGTTAAGCAACCGCCATCTTTCTTTCAGTATTGTCGAGTATTCAATATAGTTCTCTGTTATGCATTAAGTTAGCATTTGTTTGATTACTGTAAAACCTGTTTTTTTTTCTTTTTCTCATTCATAATTTCGCTTAAATCCAGATATAATCGTTTGTCAGTGTAACCCATTTAGTTTGTGTACATGTTTGTATTGTTTTAATCTCGATTAATTTACACCCTGTATAGAATAGATAAAATAACATGAAGTGCATTTATAAAGATAGTAAAATGATTAATATCAAATTCTAAATGTGAAGATTCGGGTAGTGTTCAAAATTATAGTATGAATTGACAATGTATAGTTTGTAAGCTGCGAAAGGATTTTGTACTTTTCTGGTGTGAAAGTGGATACAGCCTATTTATTTAGCTATTGAATGCTTGTACTTGCCAACGAACGCCTATTGTTTTATTAATTGAGATATTTCCAAATGAACCGGCAGTAATTTCTAGTTTTTGGTATTAATGGGCCATTCATAAATTATGTCACAACAATGTCATGATTATTTGACCCCTTCCCCATCCTTGTCACAGCTGGTCAACTTTGTAAGACCCCCCTCCCCCTAGTTCAATAATGTCTAAATGTAAAATTTAGACATTATTCAAATTAAGCAGTAGCTCAGAAATTAGTATTATTATTTTAACACACATTTGAGAATGTAAAGTCACGAAATCTATGACCCACTTCCATCCCCTTGTCACCCAGTAACACTTCTCCCACCCTTTCTCTACCTCCTAAAGTGTTTATGGATGGCCCCTAAATTGTGTTATTAACTGTTGCCATTGCAATGACTTTAATTCGCATGTTGGCAACATTATATGCTATTTTTAGACTGACAGAATATATTATCAAGCTAATTGTTAAGGCAAATTGCAACAAAAAGACACCATTGCAACTATGATATGAAAAGTAAAAATTGTCATACATTTTCATATAACTCGGTCTGGAGAGTGTGTTATTAACATTTAATAACTTAATTTTTTACAAAATTTAATTTGTAAGGTGAGCAATTGTAATGTTAATGTCGAGCAATAATTTTGTAGCCTTAGTCGGCCTGTTACAATAATTTATTTATGTACATTGAACTAATATATTTTATAAGATTTACTCTTGACTTCTAGAATTATGTAGGCTAATTAAATAGGTTAAACGAAAACAATCGTCTCAACACAGTTCAATAATGAACTAATATTTTTTAGAATGCAGAGCATGTAAAGGCCAATGCTTTTTTATAACTGTTATGGGAAAATTAATAAATACATTATCAGTGTTTGTTAAATATATTGAAGCCGCTTCGAAATTTTAGAAGGAAAGAGTAACTTGAAGAGGGATGACTTGCCAAAATCGAAACTCCAAGCAAATAATATTTGACCTCAAGTGCCTTCAGGCAAGTCCAGATGATTGTCGGGCCGACTTCACTTTACCTATGGTTTCATTTTTTTTATTTCTCTACTCGTACTGCACTCACTGTATTATTTTGTAATTGTGTTTTACGTAAAACGTAGACACCCTTCAGTGCTGATTAAGGAGGTGATAATAATTTCAATATAAATAATTGAAAACATACTTTGGTGTTTTATTTTTCGGTTTAAAAATTGTGATTTTTTCCTTTTACATTTTGAATTAAATTTACGTTTTACATCATCAGCCTGTGATAGTCTACTGCTGGACATAGGCTGCCCCTTATACACCCCTATCCATTAGGGGGTTTAGGACTGTATCACACCACGCAGGTCCAATGCGGGTTAATGGGTGGGTGGACCGACTTTTTACATGCCCATCCGAAGCGTGGATTATCTTACTTTTTAGATAATTGGGTGATTGGCCCTAATTGTCCTAATAAACTAGGAAACAACAATGAAAAGTTGTTGAGTCCCCGCAGGATTCGAACCCACGATCTCCGGTTTCCCTAGGCCACGGAGTCAGTTATCTATATATGTTTGACATATCCCATTAATAACAAATAGCAATCGATCATCTTACCTATCGCAGTGCTTTACAGTTTGAACCCACATACTTGCGTGTAAGTATAAAAGTATTTATGTAACCGTCAAGAATTTTCAAACAGCGTACATATTTAAAGCTTTTAATAACACCGTAAACAAAAAGCAGATCTGTAGATCCAATAACTCGCACGAACTGTATCTATAATTTGATAACACCTGTGAAGGTTGCCACCAGGACTATTATTGGTGAGGGAGACTTCGCTTGCCCTATTCGCTGATTATATATTTTTGTAATCCAATTATTCAGTCCAAAATCGCTAAAGGTGCTAAGGCTGCTTTATTTAAAATATACAAAATATTTACCTAACGCTATTGTCTTAAAGTTAAACTATTGTCAGTATACATATCGAAAGTTTTTAAATTATTTACTTTCAAACCGAAATTTTCTTTTCTTTTTGTTTTTATCGTCATTATCATCATGTCAGTCCACAGCTGGACATACGCCTCCTCTAAAGCACGCCTCCGTTAGGGGGTTTTGGGACTGTATCCCATATATTAGTTATACGAAAATTTATATTTTGCTACAAGTGCAATAGTACTAACATTAATTTTTGTTGCTGATTTTGTTAATACTGTGCAATAGGTTATGTATATACAGTGTGTTGTTAATAACATTTACAATAAACAATATTAATAAGAAACAACAATGCATATTCAAGTACCTAAAATGTGAACCGGTCCTCTCGAAGTATTATTTTGTGTAACGTGCGAACGCGTCGTCAAATGTAATTAGCCAACGTTGTAATGATCTCAATGATTCCATTGTGTATATATTAAGATATGTAAATATAGTATATGCTAGGAATATAGGTATAACTTTAGCCTACACGCAATGCCAGCATCATTTGTATGATGTGTATGTTGACTAGCCCGCAATGGGCTAGCGATAATATTGTTTATATCATTTTTGTAGTATAAAACGTTAGAGGTTAGTTTAGTGATTATTTTAGTACGCCGATCGTTCTAGCGTCCAATAGCAGGTGAATCGTGCACGGTTCGAATAAATAACACAACACCAAAGAAGTTTAATGTAAGAGTAATGTCGAAAATCGTTAAGCAACCGCCATCTTTCTTTCAGTATTGTCGAGTATTCAATATAGTTCTCTGTTATGCATTAAGTTAGCATTTTTTCTTTTTCTCATTCATAATTTCGCTTAAATCCAGATATAATCGTTTGTCAGTGTAACCCATTTAGTTTGTGTACATGTTTGTATTGTTTTAATCTCGATTAATTTACACCCTGTATAGAATAGATAAAATAACATGAAGTGCATTTATAAAGATAGTAAAATGATTAATATTAAATTCTAAATGTGAAGATTCGGGTAGTGTTCAAAATTATAGTATGAATTGACAATGTATAGTTTGTAAGCTGCGAAAGGATTTTGTACTTTTCTGGTGTGAAAGTGGATACAGCCTATTTATTTAGCTATTGAATGCTTGTACTTGCCAACGAACGCCTATTGTTTTATTAATTGAGATATTTCCAAATGAACCGGCAGTAATTTCTAGTATTTGGTATTAATGGGCCATTCATAAATTATGTCACAACAATGTCATGATTATTTGACCCCTTCCCCGTCCTTGTCACAGCTGGTCAACTTTGTAAGACCCCCCTCCCCCTAGTTCAATAATGTCTAAATTTTACATTTAGACATTATTGAAATGAAGCAGTAGCTCAGAAATTAGTATTTTTATTTTAACACACATTTGAGAATGTAAAGTCACGAAATCTATGACCAACTTCCATCCCCTTGTCACTCAGTAACACTTCTCCCACCCTTTCTCTACCTCCTGAAGTGTTTATGGATGGCCCCTAAATGTGTAATTAACTGTTGCCATTGCAATGACCTTTTTACATATAGTTTGTTTTTTTCGCATGTTGGCAACATTATATGCTATTTTTAGACTGACAATATATTATCAAGCTAATTGTTAAGGCAAATTTAAATGATACAATACAAAAAGACACCATTGCAACTATGATATGAAAAGTAAAAATTGTCATACATTTTCATATAACTCGGTCTGGAGAGTGTGTTATTAACATTTAATAACTTAATTTTTTACAAAATTTAATTTGTAAGGAGAGCAATTGTAATGTTAATGTCGAGCAATAATTTTGTAGCCTTAGTCGGCCTGTTACAATAATTTATTTATGTACATTGAACTAATATATTTTATAAGATTTACTCTTGACTTCTAGAATTATGTAGGCTAATTAAATAGGTTAAACGAAAACAATCGTCTCAACACAGTTCAATAATGAACTAATATTTTTTAGAATGCAGAGCATGTAAAGGCCAATGCTCTTTTATAACTGTTATGGAAAAATTGATAAATACATTATCAGTGTTTGTTAAATATATTGAAGCCGCTTCGAAATTTTAGGAGGAAAGAGTAACTTGAAGAGGGATGACTTGCCAAAATCGAAACTCCAAGCAAATAATATTTGACCTCAAGTGCCTTCAGGCAAGTCCAGATGATTGTCGGGCCGACTTCACTTTACCTATGGTTTCATTTTTTTATTTCTCTACTCGTACTGCACTCACTGTATTATTTTGTAATTGTGTTTTACGTAAAACGTAGACACCCTTCAGTGCTGATTAAGGAGGTGATAATAATTTCAATATAAATAATTGAAAACATACTTCGGTGTTTTATTTTCGATTTCAAAACCGAGATTTTTCCTTTTCCATTTTGAATTAAATTTATGTTTTACATCATCAGCCTGTGATAGTCTACTGCTGGACATAGGCTGCCCCTTATGCACCCCTATCCATTAGGGCGTTTAGGACCGTATCACACCACGCTGGTCCAATGCGGGTTAACGGGTGGGTGGACCGACTTTTTACATGCCCATCCGAAGCGTGGATTATCTTACTTTTTAGATAATTGGGTGATTGGCCCTAATTGTCCTAATAAACTAGGAAGCAACAATGAAAAGTTGTTGAGTCCCCGCAGGACTCCCCACGATCTCCGGTTTCCCTAGGCCACGGAGGCAGTTATGTATATATGTTTTAAATATCCCATTAATAACAAATAGCAATCGATCATCTTACCTATCGCAGTGCTTTACAATTTGAACCCACATATTTGCGTGTAAGTATAAAAGTATTTATGTAACCGTTAACAATTTTCAAAGAGCGCAATATTTAAAGCTTTTAATACCACCGTAAAAAAAAAGCAGATCTGTAGATCCAATAACTCGCACGAACTGTATCCATAATTTGATAACACCTGGGAGGGTTTCCACCAGGACTATTATTAACGGTGAGGGAGACTTCGCTTGCCCTATTCGCTGATAACAGATTTTTGTAATCCAATTATTCAGTCCAAAATCGCTAAGGCTGCTTTATTTAAAATATACAAAATATTTACCTAACGCTATTGTCTTAAAGTTAAACTATTATCAGTATACATATCGAAAGTTTTTAAATTATTTACTTTCAAACCGAAATTTTCTTTTCTTTTTGTTTTTAACGTCATTATCATCATCGTCAGTCCACAGCTGGACATACGCCTCCCCTAAAGCACGCCTCCGTTATGGGATTTTGGGACTGTATCCCATATATTAGTTATACGAAAATAAATTTTCCGACCTCATAGATATCGAAATTTATGTGTATGAAATACATAGATCGTTACATGTTCGTTTAATCTCAAACACAATGTATGACACCATTTATGAATTGGATTTCAAGAAAGGGACAAAATATTTATGTCAACAGCCATAATGCAATAATCAAAGCAATTTAAATCGTGAACTTCATTTGGCTCTGTGTTTTTTCTGTGTAGGGTGTTCGTAGATTTTCATTTAACATTGCAAATATTTTGCAATGAAGTCAAATTTGGAGCCTTTGCCCTGAAAAAGAATGGCGAAAGATACTCAGCGGAACTCCTTTTTTTAGTAACAATATCTAGCGACCCGGCCCGGCTTCGCACGGGTGAAATGCTGATACCTGGTAAAGTTGCACCGCTATGCCCCTGCATTTAAAATCTTCTTTAAACATTAATTTAAATTATATGACATACAGAGCCATATAGGTCTATATCAAATGAACAATGGATTTAATGTACTTGGTTAGATAAGGATGTATTGCCTAAAATACTCCGTAAAATGGCAATATTTGCCAAAAAAATTAAGTTGATTTCTTGCCATATCGCACATATTTTTTAAATATATTGAAGTTTAAAGATTAATATAGAATGTAACAAGTAGAAATTCACAATCTACGAATGAAAATCATACTTACTCCGCTTTTGCGTTTTTTTTTCAGAAGGAAAATTTGAGTCAAAACTATTAGGAGATTAAAATCTTTATTTACTGTACTAATATTTTAAGGCAATGTCTCCTTGTTATTATCTAATTGTAAAGGTGGTATTAACTATTGTGATAGGTTACAGAAAACATTACTTAAGGAAATTGATTGCTGTCAGACTATAAATAATTTTATAATAAACTAATTACGAACTGTATTTATTTTGATTTTCATGTTCCTTCGCGTAAAGGTCCTCATAGTCTTCTCTCACGTTTCTTCTGTCGTCTCCACCTTCTATCATAGGGCTGTTAATGGGATCATAGTTTGCATTCAAGTTTTTCTCGATCTCCTTTGAATTTTCCATCAGATCCTCGTAGCCAATGACTAAAGGCGGTAGGACGACCAGACGTGCTCTTTTTTCTGTGCATTCGATCTATTTGGAAACGAAACTTTCATAAATTTTAACTAGTAATGTCCGACTGAAATTTCGGTATCGGTTTCGGTTTCGGCCAAAAATCTAGTTTCGGCGGCAGATTCGGTTTCGGCTGAAATGGGCCGAAACTTTCGCTAAAACTGATTTAAGAATCGTTTAAATCGGATAACACTTGTTGTGTTGTAAACGGTTTATAAATTAAGTCTTTGTTTAAAATAAAGCTGTGTTAACCTTTGAATTAAGTACATATATATATAGTGTTTTGTTAATCTTATTTTTTTTATGTAAATGCTCCCATATGTTTCTAGTTAATGAAACGTTTCTTAAATACTTAAAAATATAAAACAAAATTATAGAAAAAGCATCGCCTTATTCACCAGATGAAGCGACTAGCTGTTTCTCTACTGTCCACAAATTAAAAAAATACTTAAGAGAAAACATGTGCGAAGGTGATAACAAGTAAAGAATGTTGTGGAGAACTTTTTGCAGGACCAAGGCAAACCTTTTCTTTTAAAAGGTATTGACGCCTTGGAAAATCAAGTAATTTACCCTCGGTTTCTATAGAGGGGCTCGGAGACTATGTAATGTTAATTTAGTTATTATATTCTATCTCTTTTTCACTACTTTTTGATCCCTCTTCGAAACTACAAATACAAACTGAAGTAGAAAGATCTCAAAATACTAATAGTTTGTATTTAATGAAACAGCAAAAAAATAGTAATTTGTTTATTGATAACTGATTCACATTTTGCTATAACAATTTAATTTTAGAAAAAAAATACATACTATTAAAATTTTCTTTAAAAAAATATATATTTCCAACGTAAATAAATGAGTACCATAAACTTAATATCCTGTGTTTCCATTTCATGTCTTACTTAATGCAGAATAATAGGCAAAATGCATCAAATTTTAGAGACTGTATTAACAACTAATGTAGTTAACTAATCTTTATAAGGATTAATTGTAAATTTAAATAAAGATAACTAGACTTTTTCTACTTTTTTACTTCAACAATTAGTTTTTATTGACATAATTTAGTACGTTACTAATATTATGATTATAAATCGTTAATGGTTGACTCCACGAAAACACTTAAAATATAAACCTTAAATTAATTATGTTAGGTAACATATGTTATAGACTAAAGTTTTGTAATGCCCAAACAGAGTCCACAATTTACAAATATTAGTATGTAAAAGACGTTGCATGCTTAGTTTGATCTACAATATAGAAAAAAAAGCAAATAATTAAAGCAATTAAAATGTTTAACAAGTATATATTCTAGGATCATGTTACAATTTAATAATAAAACAGTTTTCATTCGCGTAATATTTATTTCAATCATGACGTTTCAGTCAGCTACATAATTTAAACTTTTTAACCAAAATAATGAAGTAGGCACAAAATTGAAGAAAAAACAGAAATACGCTAGAAAGTTATTACATAAAGAGTATATTCATAAAGAGTTAAATGTTAACATATTTCATAACATAAATAGATTAATTTTAAGAGAAATACAGAGTAAAACAATAAAACGCAATGTGAAAGAAAAATAACTTACCAAACCTATACAAAGAACCAATATAATCTTCGAAATCAACATATTTTATCGTTTAAAAAATATAATACAAGTTTCCATATATTTACGATGGTTTTATAGTTTTTTTTTATTATTGCCATATCGAAACGAATCTCGTTGTTTTTACAACAGAGTGCACTTGAAATTTTACTGTTGTGTAAAATCCTATCAGTAATAACGTCCGGACCAAAAAGATCCGGAATTTATGTTAACAGAGTCTAATGTCAAAGTCTAATGACGTACTTATTTCATCGTCATCAGCCTGTGTCAGTCCACTGCTGGGCATAGGCCTCGCCAAATGTACGCCACCGCTTCCGATCGTCAACTATTCTCATCTAGTTTGCGAATTTCGTCCCACCATCTTGCTGTAGGGTGTCCCGAAAATTTGAATTAAAAGTCGCTCAGCGAGCTATGAAAAGGGCCATGCTCGGAGCATCTGTAAAGGACCGCATCAGAAATGATGTGATCCGTCAGGGAACCAGAGTGACCGATATTGCCCACCGGATTAGTAAGCCGAAGTGGCAGTGGGCCGGTCATATAAGCCGCAGAACTGACGACCGCTGGAGTCGGAAAATTCCGGAGTGGAGACCGAGGCTCGGCAAACGTAGTGTAGCACGCTTTCATTAAAAGCGTCTTAATACGTCAAATTAATTATTGCGCGATTTTCAACCAATAACGTTTCGTTTTACAGGGTGGCCCATAAGTCCTTTGAAAAGTAAAATTTGAATAAAACGAACAGGGCGCGCGTGAGCGGTGCAGGGGAAGCGGGGGGAGTAACTTCGGTTTCTGGGAATTTAGTCGCGATGGAGCGTTTTACCGGAGCGGACCGTGCGTTTTGTGTGCGCGAGTTTTATAAAAACGACAATTCGGCAACCGTTGCGCGGCGTAAATTTCGAGAACACAAAGGTTTACACAACTTTGACGAAACAAAACATAGACACAGTGACACAGTCTATTCGCGAAAATCCGACACAGTCAACTCGTAAGCGCGCCAGAGCATTAAACGTATCCAGGACATCGTTACAACGGATTTTGAAGAAAGATTTACATATGCACCCTTACAAAATTCAGTTGGTTCAAGAATTAAAGGAAACTGACGGTATTCAAAGACAAAATTATGCGAATGAAATGTTGAATCGGTTTACTTCCTTCAATAACATAATGTTCTCTGACGAGGCTCATTTCCATCTTAACGGGCATGTTAGTAAACAAAATTGCCGCTATTGGAGCGCCATCAATCCAAAACTTAAGCATCAAAGCCCTTACATAGTCCGAAAGTGACTGTTTGGGCCGCTATGTCAGCCCATGGTATCATAGGGCCTTACTTCTTTGAGGATGGCAGAGCGCGCCCTCTGCCATCCTCAGTTACTATACGTCGGAGCGATATGTGGCTATGATCGAAGAGTTTTTCATACCAGGATTGCAAAACTTTTCAGGCTTTAATGCCAGGACGTGGTTTCAACAGGATGGGGCCACTTCTCACACCTCTAACACTGCTATGCCCGTTATCCGTCAACTTTTTCCTGGCAAAGTGATCTCTAAGAGAGGACATTTCCTGGCCTCCACGTAGTCCAGATCTGACCCCGATGGATTTTTTTGTGGGGCTACCTTAAGGCTAAAGTATACGACACAAACCCGCGGTCAATTGAGGCCCTAAAAGAAAACATCCGCAGAGAAATGACAAGCATTTCAGCAGTGACGTGCCGCGCAGTCATCGACAATTTTAGACGTCGTCAAGGTGCCGTGATCGCAACGGATTACATTTAGAAGATGTTAATTTCAAAAATAATTCCCGTTTTTAAGCTTTTTTGTAAAAAATTAATTCATAATGTAATTAGTTTTATTTTAATATTTTTTTCATATCAAAGGACTTATGGGCCACCCTGTATAACTTAGGCACGTTTACATAATTCCCTTGCTTGCTCTACGCATGGACACTATCTATACTTCATCCGGTGCAAGTTTGCCCTCATCATGAGCATTCAACTCCTCGGATGTAGTCGTCGAATCCAGTGCAGCGTCAGGCTCCGTCACTTGGATACCGTTGTCACGCAACTGGGTTACCAGAACCGATAGAGAACTGGCGAGCTGTCAAAATTTATTTTTATTTAATTCTTCGTTTCGACGCTTTGTTGAAGGCTAACAAAATCGATTCGTGGAATAATTCACAAATTTATATTTGTTAGTGGTTAGGTATAGGACGTCAGTGTTTGCAATTGGATATGAAAATATGTGTTATAAGCATTAGAAAGTTTTTCGCAAATTACAAAAATTTCAAGCTTTTGGCAATGGGGCGTCTGCCAATCTCTAAATCTAGAAATATATAACTTAATTATGTTCTACATTTCATCTAATTATTTGTCTCTAATTTTAAACATTACCCATATGTACGACTATTTAAACATCCTACCTGTGGATCAGGGTTCGAATCTAGCAGTGTGCCAGTGTAAGCAGCCATTGAAGCCGCTTCGTTCAGCCTCCCCGCCCTCGCGTGCCTCGCGGCCAAGTTGAGGGCCAGCAGAGGGTCTTTGGGCCGAAGGTCCAGGGCTCTGGAGTATGCGGCGTCAGACCGCTCATCGCCAAGACGTTCCAGTGCCACTCCTAAGAGCAGCAACTAGAGACAAAGTACAACCGTCAATTCCCGCTATGTTTGATGGATTTAGGCTTAAAAATGTTTAAGAGAATTATCGGAAAATAGTTAATTACTGCTTTGTTTAACAACGCAAGGACCAGCCGTACTAAGAATTATATAATCTAATCATAGTACAAAAAAGTGAAGCCAGATTATAGCTGAAAGTTATAAACAAAAAAAAAATAGAGCTGTAACGTTAACGTTTACCCGGCGGAGCAAAGCACAAACAGGCTCCACGGTAGAAATGGCGCTAGAAATGTATTATTCCAAGTAGAAAAAGGCGAACTACCTTCAACTATGAGGAGGAGAATAGAATATATTAAAGGTTAAAGATTTAAGTAAAAGAACATTTTACATGGTACTGTCTGAGGACGCTCCACCGCAGTACATATTTCTGCTGATAAATCATTAATATTAAAGTCGTATAACTATCTTCCGGTTGCATGGCCCCGAAGCCAGTCTTATTACTGGGAAACCGACATAACATCCCATGTCTCAATACAATTCGTAACATTTAGTTAGCGAGTAAGTCATTAAGACTTACTCGCCATTTATATGCGAGTTTTAATTGCTTTTATTTGATATACATTTTAATTGATTTAATTGACTGCCTCCATAGCCTAGTGGCATAGGCGTGTGCTTTAGAAACCGGAGGTCGTGGGTTCGAATCCTGCGGGGACTCAACAAATTTTCATTGTTGTTTCCTAGTTGGTTAGGGCAATTTGGGCCGATCACCCGATTGTCTGAAAAGTAAGATGATCCATGCGTCGGATGGGCATGTAAAAAGTCGGTCCACCCACTAACCTGCATTGGACCAGCGTGTGATACGGTCCAAAACCCCTAATGGATAGGGTGTATTAGGAGGCCTAAAGGCCTGTCCAGCAGTGGACTATCACAGGCTGATGATGATGATGATGATACATTTTAAATTATATTTCGATATATATATATATATTATACCGTATACGGCTGATTAGGCTGTAATGCCGCAGCGGTGGCTAGACGACAGAGTGCCGAAACAGGGCGCTTGCAGGCAAAAGGCCCATTGCCAAGTTGTGGGCGGCGCGCGAGCTTAATGGCGCCGCACTCGAAGCTCGTTGGAGGCACGTAAGAGCCTGATCCAGATTAAAGTATACTAAAATAAGTCAATACGATTGTTATGAGATGCGAAACTAATCAGAACAAACTAAGCAGACATTTTTTCGTTTGCAATTTGCCAATTTTTATTTGCATGTGTAACGTTGACAAAAATGAATGATAAAAGAAACACAAACACTATAGTATACATGACAATGTCCTTATATTTATTACATCGTGTACGTTCACGGCAAGGTGATATTTCTAGACAAACAAACAAGAAATTAAGCAATTAAGGTGATTTAAAAATATAAGGATTTTGCAACATTTGGACACCTTAGAACTTAAACGATGAACTAGACAGATCCAGGACACTAATAGTTTACAGTCCAATTAAAGTAAGCTACAAAAAATACTTACAGCCACAAACTTCCTCTTGGACAACAGTACCAGCCCTAAATTAGAGTGGGCCGCAACACACGTTGTATGTGCTGCCAGTGCGGTCTTAAGCCTTGCTAAGGCTGCCTCTGAATCCCCATGCTGCATCAGCATAGCAGCCAATGTCAGGGCTGCCCCGTGCTGTGTCGGTTGCTGTGCCAATGCGGCCCCTAACAGCTGAAAAGCGGTTTTGGGATCACCCGCTCGCAGACGCAGCGCCCCCGCAGCGGCCAGCGTGTCCGCGCCGCACGCTCCCGCGCTGACATTGTGTTTAAGGCAGTATTGTTTATGACAGAATAGAAATCGACATCAAATTATTTTAGGTAAAAAATTAATTAGGAACCTTTCATGTCTTTATTTCCTTCAACTTTCTATTTAATAATATATTAACGTATGATTGAACTAAATTAAAAAAGTTCAGTGTCAGTTTTTTTACGGGATCTGTTGCTCTGTGGAGTTAACCGATTAGAACTATTCTGGATGTAAGGGGGTCCATTGCCACACGGTGCTTCAAGTCACTCCGCGCGTCTCCCTGCGGAGTGACTTGAACCACCAGGGCCACAGAACGGGACCCTCGGCTGGAGCCGTAATTTTTTTTGTTCTTTTCTCGCAAAAACCTTTATATTTAATTTTCTGTTGTAAAGTAGAAATCTTTAGAAAATATGTTTTATTTTTTAACTTATATCAACTTGGCTTAAATAATTCATGAATAAAGCAACTATGTTACGGCGTAAATAAAAAATTCTTCACCAAGCTTAACATTTTTTAAATACATATTCAAAGAATTATTAACTAATTAAAAGTTTGTTTGGTTATGGAAAATAAAGCAAATATTTTAGAGCGGTAAATCCTTTGCACATAAATATAAGTTCTATGTAAAAATGTTATGCCTATACACTTTTCACTCTATACGATATCGTTTAGTTAAAGTTATTATTTACTTTTTAGATCATAATTTCATTATGTGTATGCGTATGCGCGCCTAGTTCTTATCCGTGTACATCAATTCCAACTTCCACTAATAAGACAGCGCTACGTTCTAGTGCCAATATAGCTAAACATTAAGCTTCGTTTAACTAAACCTTATGCCTTATTTGGTTTTGTATTTATAGCTGTCAGGTATTTTTTTATTTGCATACGAAGGCAGACAAGCCATCGGACCACCTGATGAGAAGTGGTCAACAACGCTCATTGACAGCGGCAATAGCAGGGACTATGCGCCGCCTACCGTGAGACACATGGATGTTAAGTCTCGTTTACCCGGTAAATACGCTGGCTACGGTGCCCTTAAAACCGGAACACGGTTGCGTTGTGTACCGCTTTGCGGCTGACATAGGCACCGCGATGGTACTGCCCCAGACGTCCCCCTGTTAAACCTACCACTTCCAAATAGAGTATTGGTTAATAACTGGCCGTTTTATCTCATCAAAATCGAAATTACCACCTGCAAAAAACGTTCCATGTTATTATTAAATTCCTGGATTATGCATAATGGCCATTATAAGTAATAATTTCACAGTTTTAATTCAATGTTACCAAAACAACATATTTCTTATCAGAGCAATTAAAATATCAGAGTGAAGCGGTGACTGGGATCCGTTGCTATTATTATCAATAGTATAAATATGCAGCTAGCAACAAATTAATTAATTCAACATAATGAATAATAGAAACCAATAAAAATAATATTCATTTCCAATAATAATGTCGTAATTAGTTTATTTAAGTTAACTAAATATGCAAAAATGTTGCATAACTAAACTATTACAAATGTCTTCCTATAATATAAAAATTAATCGCAAAGTTTGTTGGTAAGCGTAAAAATGTCTGGACCAATTTGGCCATTTCTTGTGATAAAATTGCATTAGATATTTTATTATAATTAGCTTTCATAAGATATTAATCCTGAATTCGACTCTAATGTCAGAGCCCGGATAGCTCAGTCGGTAGAGCATTGGACTTTTAATCCAAGGGTCCAGGGTTCAAGTCCCTGTTCGGGCGGCAACTTTTTTATCATTGTTGATATTAGAATAACGAACAAATTTGTTTCATTCCTGGTATATAATATGATCTCCTATCGCGATTTACTTAAAGCGATTACTTGCAAGATTACAGGAAAATTTTCTTATTTTGATCTTTGATCGTATTTGAAAAATCAATTACTTACGGAAATTATTTTCATTGTATAAATTATTTTTTAAGTTAGCCGATTTTATTGATTTCTTCGGTTTTTTTTGGAATTGTCATTTTTTACATTGTATCATGATAAACGACTTATCATTTTTAAATAAATTCATGATTATCATGAATTTATTTTACAATAAATTAAATGTGAGTAGTTCCAGTTATAGTTATGTTCAGAAGCTTTAACATAAAAAAACTTCTTTATTACAGCTGTACTCAGGCGTACACCCCCCATTCTACGATGGGACGGATAACCAATCCAACTGGAGAGAGATAAGGCACTGGACCGAATTTTACATCTTATCTTCTTAATTTACAGACGATCGGATAATCAGCAACTATCATTAAAAAATTGTCGCTTATTCGTTTCTAAAGAGCAAACCCAAATTGCTAAGCTACTGATTTAGAGTACAAACGTTCAAATAAGAAATTAAATTGATGTAAGCTATGTAACCTATAGCAGCCTTATAGCATCATCTACAATTCTTATAGACGAAATGACAATATGTTAATATTCGGGTGACAATCATCTGGAATTAGGTGACTGTCACTCAATACGACTCCCTGGTTAAAATGGGTAACATGTTTAGATCAATTTCTATGGCGTAAGTATAAATGCGATAATTCTTCACGCAAATTAGGGACGATGCATGCATGTGAGCGCGAAACAGTACTCTTAAGAAAAAAGCGTCAATAGATGACTTTTTCTTTCTCGTTATTCTTTAACTGTGAATTGGTCAAATATTACGTGGTTATTGACATTAAGGCCGATCAGCACTCAATCCGCTTTCATGCGATGATTAAAATGTATAAGCGCCCTACTTTTGGCTACAATTGACTAGGACATTCTACTTAGTTTACGCTTAATCCATCTATATATTTATATATATATATACGTATAGATAAAATAAAAGTTAAACATCCTATATTTAAGTAACTTTTTTTAATAGGTACATTTTAATGTTAATTAGTATTAAGCAATAATTGTTTGTCTTATCCATATTGTCCGTAATGCTATGTTTATTAAAAGCTGAGTGTGCCTGCAATTGGCGAGCATGTACGTAAAGATGTTGTTTATTTTTTCTGTACATGTGTCGCTCTTGGCATGCCTTGTTAATAAATAAATAAAATAATAATCTAGCTTACCCCAATGCCTGGTCATACGCTTGTAACGCAGCCTCTACCCTATCACAAGCTAGATGTAATTTAGCTAATAAGGCACCAGCTCTTTCTCCACCGCCCGCTTGCACCGCACTCCTGGCCCACTCCACGCCTCTTTCCAGCTCGCCCAGATTATAAGAGCATTCGGCTGGAAGTATACATTGTGAACAATTGGTACTTAATTAAGAACAATTTTACATCAAAGTCTTTAATTTTGATATGACATTCATATCAACATTTTATCCGTTAACCAATGAATTTTCCAAGAAATCTTTCGAAGATCCTGAAGTCCTTGCATCAATTGGTTTGAATATGATTAAATCAATTTTATTAACCGATAACTGAGCACTTTAAATTATGTGGACGGTATGTATGTTCTTATTCCGTAATGTGTATTTAAAAATAACTTATTAAAAGTTGGTTTACTTTTTTTGATCGACCAGAAGTTTCGCCCTAGTGCTTGTTAAATCCGAAAATAGACTGTTCTCTGATATTGGCCTTTTCTTTATGAACCGGGGGTAATAGGTTCGAATCCCGCGGGAAACAACTTTGTGTTATCGTTGTTTTCAGGTCGGTTAGGGCAATTTGGGCTGAGGACCCAATAGTTATAGTATATCATCTCATATATATTATATATATATAAGGAAAGATGATTCATGCGTTGAAGGGCATGTAAAAAGCCGGTCCACTCATCAACCCGCATTGGACCAAACACCCTCTAACAGAGAAGGCTTGCATTAGGGGAGGCTTATGTCCAGCAGTGGACTGACGCAGGCTGATGATAATGATGTTGATTATGGAAAAAATATTAAAATATAAACTTATTTAGAATAAAATAGAATTATATGGTATGTCTAAAATGAAAATATGTTCTTGTTTTCTTATATGGTTCTGGGATAAAAAAACTGGTACATAGTACGGGCCACTAGTATGCAGTAGACCAAGTAGTCGTAATTGAAGTCGTAACAGAAAATATTCCTGAATTTTTGTTTACGCAATAAAATTCGATTTTAACTATTGAAGAAAACTAAAAATAACAAAAGACGCTTGTGATTTGTTAAGAAAACATCCATCGTGGTTTATTCGATAAAATATTTTTTAAAATTTCAAACAATGTTACTCCGAACTTACCTAGGCCACAGTATATTTCAGCATCGGGATATTTCGTCAACTTATCAGCTTCCAAATATGCTTCAAAGGATAGTCGGAAACGCTCTGACGATATCTATGTAAGGCAAATGCATATATATTAATACAGAATACGTTTATTTATTTTTAATTAATTTTAACCAACTATTTTTATCATACTAAATTAAATTTTCAACATAATAGTTTATATTATGTTGAAAATTTAAAGTATATTTAATTGTTATACATCGCACATATTTAAGGTATACTAAGGGAAAGATTTATTCATGTGAAAAATTGGTTACATTATAAAGTAGGGCAAAAACAGGTAGGGTTTTTCTTCTTATTCTATATTTATATATTAAATCTATCATTAAAAAAATTGCTATGATTTTTTTATTCGTTCAACGACATTATGGCTTAGCAAGAGAATTTTAAATTTATTTTTATGTTTCCGAGAAAATATTATGATAATAATTTATATAGTCTTAATTGTTTTAATCTGTACAATTTTAGACTTACAAACATTTTGCCACTTGTTTTAGATGTTCTGGATCTTGTGAATGCAGTTTAATGCAGCTGTGAAAGCGCTCCAAAGCTTCTTGCAGTCGTCCAGCATCAGCTAAAACAAGCCCCTGGAAAAAATATCTCCATGTTTTGTGTCAAAGGAAATTGCGTTAGAGAATGGGTCAACAATAGGAGAATTACCTTAATGAAATGGGCATATATATGCTTGTTACAAGTTTTCTTTTGAAGTCTATCAGATAAATCCAAACACATCGCATGTTCCCCCCTAACGTATCTGGTGTGTAACAGCCAATTTCTTGTACTGGTGTCTGTGGAACTGTGGAATCCTTTACAGATATAATGCAATCAAATTTTATCACTTTATATTAGTATACTTCTTCATTGTTAATATTTTTAACTTCTAAAACTCACCATTCATTTTTTTATTTTCCCCTTGCATATTATTATTATTTGTTTGCTGTTGTTGTGCCATAGTAACCAATTTTATTAAGCGAATATATCATATGTCTTTGTTAAAGATTTTTAATAATTAAAATATAAATACTAAATAAATTGAATTTTAAGCAAGTTAAGTGCTAATTATATTAAATTAGCTTACTTTTTATTGCAAAATAAAATCGTACAACTAATAGTTTCTGAACGAAAATAAAATGACAAATCATTATTTCATGATAGGCATGCGCTAATCATTCGAACATTCTACCTAATATTAGGGTAAAATTAAACGTGCAATAATGTTCTGTACACAAAATGCAATACATACTTCATAAGGTTATAACAAACAAAAAATTCTAAATGAAAAATAGAAGCTGCTGATTTATATTCAAAACAACGTAAAAGACAGTTAATAACAAAACTGATACGTTTTGCTATCAACTGTCAGCGTTTATGGAGGGAAAAAAACTTTTAGCTGGTAACTCAAAATATAGTATTGATTAGTGTTGACATATTGTCACATCGCATAAAAATTAAAAAAATATGATTGATAAAATTATAAATAAAGTACTGAAACTTTTTGCTTAAAAAGGATTTGCATACAAATATAAAATGGAGGACGTTGCGCGTTTAGCTGTGATTGAACAAACAATAAATGATGTCAGTAAATTCAGTAAAGTGCTCAATGATCTTCTCGAGCAAATTGATCAGATTTTAAAAAATCCTCAAGATATGGAAAAGCGCACCCTCAAAACCTATTATCTAGAACACGTCATGCAAAACGACGTTTTTTGTGAATATCTAAAATATATAGGCTTTGTAACGGTATGTATTTTTATACATAAATAAAACCGTATAATATGAACGTATGTCTTGAAGCTCATACGATCTTATTTATTCAAAAAATATTATGGAGATAAATTATTGATGAACGGCAGAGACCCAGCATTGGGGTAAAAGTCTCTTCTGTCCACCAAACTCAATCAATCAATCTTACTTAATTCTCTTGCAGATTGCAATGTTCAGCGCCTGCAAAATTCTGGCTCAATGCTTATTAATTACACTTTAGGTGTGATCAGTCAAATAAACTTTGTTTTCATAAATTCTATCTCTAAACTGATGAAACTAAAAAAAACTTGTTTTAGAAAGTTTAACTCCTATGCTTTACATATAAAAGTGAATTTATTTTGTTTTAGTTCTGTGACTATCTTTTGTTTTTTAATTTCAGATACAAGGCAAATATGTTTTCGCAAAAGAACAATCCCTTAGTAAGCTCCGTATGGCGCAAGCAGCTATAGAGAGAAAAATCAGTATTTGCTATGGAGCTAAGAACAAAATTTCTTTTTCAAAAGTGCTGCCACAAAATCTGCTTAAGAGCAAACCGAAATTGAAACCTGTTAATCTTGTAAGTTAGCTTTTTGCATTTTTAATATTTGACTAAAAATATGTTGAATTTTGCTAATATATTATTCTTATTTTCTTATATTATAGTTAATGTCCTTTTTATATTTTATGTTTATACAATTGACCATTGATATTTTATACATGCCTTATTTGTAAAAAAAGCTGCTATTGATTAATCAATTTGTAATTTTTAAAAGCAGTTATTTAATTAGTATGTTTATAATTATATAAATTTTCTAATATGTGCAAAAAAGAAAATTTTACATGATCATATAATTATAGTTTTGCATCTTATGCTCATGACTATAATGCTGCTAACTTGATTTAAAAACTAGAAGTTTAGGTTTGTATTCTTTAAAGGTAGTCTGATAAATACAGCCAAATCACTATTAAATCAAAAAGGTAAGATGAAACATAAATTGGGGACCTGATTTAGGTTTCATCTTACTTTTAAATAAAAAAAAGAAGTTAAATACAATGTCTTATAATATTCTGATATATAATCGCCCTATCAAAGATAGATTGATTATTTGGATTGCAATGATCTGAAACCTGTTGCTATATAAGAAAAGTGTGCTAAAATAACCATAGTTTGATCTGTTGACTGATCAAGAGACTGACTCAAGTATGAATTAGGGTGAGCAAGTATTTATAAAGATTAGCAAAACTTTTTTCTTACAGGTAACAAACAATGATTTCATCAGAAAAATACAAAGCCTGTTCAATACTGTTTTACAATATGAGGATGAGAGGCTGCAAGCAAAGGCTAGAGAACAAATACCTTTTGTATTATTACAAGTGAAAGCAATAGACAGGGTTAGAGAGCATCAAGAGAAATTAAAAAGCGGTAAGTACTGTAGAAGACTGATAGGGGCTGATTATGATAAAGAACTTTTGTCCACAAAAATAATGTACTTGGCATTATGCAATGTGTGTATATATTGTACCCTCTACATTTTATGATTTAAATTAAAAATAGCTGTATTGTAAGCCTGCATCATATTTTCTTGATAACCCAAAGATTAAGTAATAAATTAAAGACTAATTTCTAAATTTAAGTTTGAACATAAATGTTAATGTTTTCTATTTATTCTAAAACCTAAGCTAAGAAATAAATTAGCATGAAAAGGAGCTCCTATTGTACTATTAATCTTTGTTACTCAGTATTTTTTACATACATCATTAGCCTGCGTTAGTCCACTGATGGATATAGGCCTCCCTAATGCACGCCTCATCCATTAGAGGGTTTTTGTATTATGTTACATGTTTCATGCTTAAGGGTTATTTTAGCACCTTATGATAAATTATGTCTGTTTTTAGGCAAGATAACTGGCAATGACCTATCATTTGAGATTGCTTTACTGATGGAATTATTGGGATGGTTCAAGTATCAGTTCTTCACTTGGGTTGATAACCCCAGCTGCGACAACTGCGGTGGTCAAACTGTGCACCACAATAATCAGATAATGAGTACTGCAACTGAAACATATAGAGTTGAGGTAGGTGTTCAATTTTTACTAGACAGCGCTTAATTTTGGTGATATGCGTGTTTTATAAGACTAATTAGTAAATTATAGTTTGAGTTTATTATCAGCATGCATAATATTTAAATTTTGTATGTTCATTAAAAAAGTATAAAAGAATATAAAATAATATAACCTATAAAATAATAAAAAATACATATTATTGCTGCATTTTTATTATTTTACATACAAAGTTTTGTGTGAATTTTTATTGTAGTTTTCTATTGGAAATTGAGCAAAAATTTTTATCTTTGCTTCAAGCTTTTCTGTGTCTTGTAAGATAATGGGAAAAAAATATTTAAACAAAGTCTTCTATTAACTCTTCCGACGCTAAAAGTAGCTCCTGTTAAACGTTTCATGGATGACTGGTCACTATTTGAACCTTAACGATGAATTAAGTATTGGTGCTCTATTACTAATAGGAAGATGTAAATTGTAAGAAAGGGCTGATGTTAACAATGTAACTCATTGCAACGAGATCATACATATGGTTTTTTTCTATAATTAGTTGACAGCAAGTCAGTGATTGTCATCCGATTGACAATTTATCAGTAGATATTAAACTAGAGAGCTCCAGTAGGAGGTCTAATTGTATGACATCACTTTGCTGCTATGGCTCTATCTATGATTATATGTTATCATTGTTTAAATAATTTTAATATCTTTTTGCTTAAATTTTACATTAACATTGCACTTTACACATTTATAATAATTCCATGACTTAAGTATAAATGATGATGTGTTGCATCCCTAAAACATGTGTGTTTGACATAAGACCTTTTTAACAGAAATCCCATATCTAATCCATACTAATATTATAAATGCGAAAGTAACTCTGTCTTTTACTTTATCTTTACCATCTAAACCGATTTTGATGAAATTTGGCATATGATCAGAATGGATACCAAAAAAAGACATAGGCTAGTCATTATTGCGAAAATAATGGTTGAAAGGGTACAAATAGGGTATGAAAGTTTATAAGGAAATTTATCATTGCTAAAGACAAAACTATGAAAATTTTTAACTTGTTATTAACAAATTTAATGAAGCTAATACACTATATTTTTATTACTATACATTACATTTAAATACACCTCGATGTTCTACGCGGACGAAGTCACGGCTACTAACTAATGGTGTAGCGATAGTGTTGCAATGCTTATCGATACTTACCATAAGTATAAATAAGTGTTGCCAATTTCCAGATTTACAACTGTGACAAGTGCGGCGACGTAGGCGGAGCCAGGTTCCCTCGGTACAACAACGCCGAAACGCTGCTGCAGACCCGCCGCGGGCGGTGCGGGGAGTGGGCCAATTGCTTCACACTACTCTGTCGCGCGTTGGGCTACGACACCCGCTATGTGTACGACACCACGGACCACGTGTGGTGCGAGGTGGGTATGGGATTGGGATTTGCATGGGTAGGGTAAGGGTGGTACTCCCACCCAGAATATAATATAAGCGGTAAAGGGACGGGAACTATTTATCATATATCTATAGAAATAAATTATTAAATTGAATGTCTGTTTGTAACATTACAACAGCCGATTCTAAATGAGTAGATTATATATATAACCCATATACCAAGAATATACTAACAAAACAACATATCTTACTTTAATTTTTGTCCGTCTGCTTGTTTTTTCTGGTTAATCTCCGGAATGGCTCGTTTGATTTCTGACAGGACAGTACACTGGAAGATAGCTAATTTAACTAGGAGTAAAGCAAGTTTTTTTTAGAATTTTTTTTATATATAACAAAGCGGGCTACAGCTAGTATAAGATAAAACTGCTTCGGAGAATGCGTGTAAAATATCCAACGAACTGTTGTTAAAGACTGAGTAAAACGTATTTGCCATAAGATGTAATTTCCAATTTTTTATTTCAGTTTCCACTCGTCTATTTGACCTCGTTTATAAAATATTGTGTTAATATCAAAAACAAACGTAAATGTTCACTTTTATCGAACTAGATATTTGAGTATCCTAAGTCTGACGCCCCCGCAGGTGTACGACCAGGCCAACGGCACCTGGCTGCACGTGGACCCGTGCGAGTGCGCCCTCGACGCGCCGCTCATGTACTGCTGCGGCTGGAACAAGCGCATCAGCTACGTGGTGGCCGTCTCCAGGGACGACGTGCAGGACGTCACCTGGCGATACGCCATCCCGCACCGCAGTGTAAGGACATCAGGATACTCTGGGGTCCAGATGGACGGTTTTCATGACGGGTTTCTTGGTCAAAGCACTAAAATAATGGTGAACGAACACTGATTTGACTCTTTAAAGCACTAAAGTAATGGTGAACGAACACTAATTTGACTCGTTAAAGCACTAAAATAATGGTGAACGAACACTAATTTGACTCGTTAAAGCACTAAAATAATGGTGAACGAACACTAATTTGACTCGTTAAAGCACTAAAATAATGGTGAACGAACACTAATTTGACTCGTTAAGCACTAAAATAATGGTGAACGAACACTAATTTGACTCCATAAAGCACTAAAATAATGGTGTACGGACACTAATTTGACTCGTTAAAGCACGTAAACGTTTGAGCTGCGAATATTATACATTATTGAATAAAATGACTTTACGGTATTTATTTTACATTTTTAAAATTCCCGAAGATTCGAACACTTTCCAGTGGCCGTGGTCACGGGGTAGGCTGACCATTACACTAAAATAATGGTGAACGAGCACTAATTTGACTCTTAATCACGTTTCGACGTTTGGGTTGGTTTTGGTTTGGTTTCTGTTGGTTTTGGTTTTGGACAATTTGAAGATTATCGGTTTTTGGGATAGAGTTGAAACTGTGAGGTACGAACCTTTTTCATTGCTAATCAAGGCAAACGAGCAGTCGGGCCACCTGATGGATAGTAATCACCGCTGCCCATGCACATCGGCAATGCCATATCACCTATGCGCTGCCTACATGAGACATTGGTTGTTACTTCTCGTTTACCCAATAAGTACGCGCCGCCGGTGCCCTTCAAACCGAAACACATATTTTAAGCACTACTGCTTTGCTGCAAAATAGGCATCGTAGTCCGCCCCAGAAGACCCCTTGTAATAGAAGACCTACCACTTCCAAAATTACTGTTTCTGCTTTAGGTCACGGTTCAGATGGACTGTTTTAGATATAACGTTTATCAGTTATAAGACGAAGAATGGTATCACAGTAAAATAAAAAGGTAATAAACACGTTAGTCTTCGTCAATATATGAGGTGTATTATTAGTAATCTATATCTTATAGGCGATGGCTAGGCGTGACCTATGCAACGAGGCGGAGCTGGTCTCTGCGCTGATAACGCTGCGCACTACGAGGCAGCTTCTTGTCTCCGAAGCTAGGAGGAAGTATTTGCTCAAGAGGAGCCTCAAGGAACTTGTCCAGATGATGGTCGAGAGGTATTGTTTTATGACTCGTCTACATTGAACATTGCATATTTTACGTAATAATTGAAGTTTTTATGAGCTACTATCAGTCTGTGCACGGCTCCGTCTGTGTTATTTTTAGATTGAAATTGATTTTCCTGGGGTAAAAAGTGTTCTATGTTACTCGAGGTGTATCTGACTTTGTTATCGTGAAAGATTTTTTAAATCAGCCCTGTAGTTTGTGCGTTTACTCATTACAAACAGACACACAAAAATTCAAATATTTCCTTTTAAAATTAACGGTTGATTCAAATCAGCCGAGTGGAGATCTCATTTGGTGCGGAGTACTTAAGGCGATAATTTCTAGTCAGTGCCAATTAAGGGAACGAAATTTGTGTAAACAACATTTAATGTCAATCTCTGTAATCAATATTAAGTTTCTCTTATTGAGGTATAGAAAACGACTATAACACAAATTAATATAAACATAAGGGATTCAAACCTACAACCTCCACTTAACTCTGTAAAGCAAGGGCTATTAGGTCACGGGGGCGGTTAATTAAATCGATTCTTCTGCTTAATGACAATCAATAAATTATTAATAACAGGGAACCGGGTGACGCGGAGCTAGGCGGTCGCATATCGGGCGCGGCGAAGTGGCGCAAGGCGCGCGGCGAGACCCCCTTCGAGAGCCACACCTTCGCGTACTCCCAGGAGGGGTTCCACACCGTGGAGTACTGCGTGGCCTTGGACCGGTACAGCATCTACGAGGGTTCGGAGTTCAGGGTGGTGAAGGGCTATGCGAAATGCGCCTACCAGTGCTCGGTCTTCAGGAAGGTGGAGAGGGACTGGGGGCAGGTCTATCTGGCGAGGGAAGGTGGGTTCTAAATGTATTCTTGCCTATACATCATCATCATCATCATCATCATCAGCCTGTGATAGACCACTCCTGGATATAGGCCTCCCCTAACACATCCCTATCCATTAGAGGGTTTTTGGACCATATCCTTATACTTCACTATTTAAACCCCTTTAACAAGAGAAGTAAGGCCTAGCGATAACAACTCTTTGTCTCCTTTTAAGGGAGACTATCACCTGGTATTCTGGGGAACTACAACCGCAGGTGCCTATTTCTGCCACAAAACAGCAGTGTATTATATTTTATCTAATATATGCCAGTCCATGATATAAAAATGTATCCCCGAACGTGTTGTTCAGTGCAAATTTCGAGAACGGTGGCAACGATTATTACTAATTCAGTTTTTGTTGTGTTTGACTATCAAATGGTTCTTTTGTAAGAAAAATAAAAAAAATTACGTAGAAAATAAGTAATTTATCAATGGAAAATAATCGGGTAACACCGACGGGGCGTACCTAGATATAAATAGGAATAAATAAATATTAAATTTTATTTAACAAAACCTTTTTTCCATATCGAATGCACTAATTTACGATTTTTTCCTGTTAGTTATATATATTTATTGCCGACGTTTCTGACTCTTTCCAGCAACCGTGATCACGGGCAGACTAAGTTGATAAATATATATAACTAACGCGAAAATTCCGTAAATTATTGGACTCGATATGTATAATAATCGCGTAAATAAAAGGAATAATTAATACCTTCTCTACTTGGATAGCACTTGCCTCATCCTTACCTTTTCACAGAAGGGGAGGAGGAAGGTGTGATATCATGGCGTTTCCTGGCCGCCGAGGGCTATGAGTTCGAAGGTCTGTTGGTGTCCCTAGACTGGGCGCAGTACGGCGAGGGCAAGGTGGACCTGAGCGTGCGATTCGACTCGAAGCCGCCCACGCCCATCTGGATCCCACCGATGGGATACGGTACGTTACTAGAGAGAATCAATCATCATCAGTTATGTTAGTCCACTGCTGGACGTAGGCCTCCCCTAATACACCCTAATTTCCAATAGGGGTTTTGGGACCGTATCTCACCACGCTAGTCCAATTCGGGTGTGTGGGTACTTGTGAGGTATGGGTCACCGTCACATGAATCATCTTACTTTCCAGACAATTGGGTGATCGGTCCAAATTGTCCCAACCAATCAGAAAACAACGATAACACAAAGTCGTCAGCCCGCGGGATTCGAAACTAGGCCGAAACCGGAACCGCAATTTTGGTCGGACACTAATAATAACGTTTCAACCGCAGACAGCAAATACGACTTGGCGCAGCGCTTCAAAGAGGCGATCCTCACCTGCAGGCTGTGGGGGGGGCGGGCCCCCTGGCCTGGCAGAGCGCGCAGCTCTTCAGGCAGGAGGCGGACGGCACCAAGCCCACTCTTCGCTTGGAGACCAGGCTGGTGCCTGTGCCCGAGGAGGTGAATATGGGCTAATATGGAAATGTGCTAAATTACTGTGAAGTCTAAATTTAATTTATGAAATATATTATTGTTCTAAAATTTAATATATGAAAAAGTTAATTGTGTTGGATTTTTTTTCTTGAATAAACGTAGTGGTACTTCCAGTCAGTAATCTTTTAGTGAAAGCCACAGACGGACAGACAAACAAATATTAAAAAGGAATGTATGTTTTAATGTAATGGTTACATATGACAATGTAATCATTGATAAAAAATTATTCGAACGTTATAAATAGACACTCGAATATATTTATGTGTAAAGATAATAATGATGCTTTCTTCAATACACACGTTTGCAGCAGCACTAGTTACGATTTTAAAACAAATGATCTTAATTGCTGAAATATTGATAATATCTTTAACTTATTCAGAAGCAACGTATTTCACCACACTGGTATGCGAATAATTTATAGAATTATAGTTTTTAACATCAATTTAATTACCAATAATTCGAAAGTGACGACCCACTTGGTGCAGTGGTAAGTGACCCTGTCTGTTGCGCCAGAGGGTGTGGGTTTGATTCCCACCACAAGAAAAATATTGTTTGATGAACGTAGCGTTTTTCTCGTGTCTGAGTGTTTGTATCTATATATATGTATTTATTAACGAAAGAAAAGTAAGTCTGTGTATTTATCAATTATCCAGTTTCCATAATACAAGCTTTGCTTAGTTTGAAACTAGACGATGTTGAATTATTCGTCCGGAAATATTATTATCTTATTTGTTACAAAAATTTTCAAATTATAATATATTTACTAGTACATAATAAGGTATAATAGGTTGTTTAAAATAAATAAGAATATCTAATTTGACGTAGTTTAAATAATGTAAATAGAAAAAAATGTCAATAGCATTACTTACACATACATACTGCTTGAATAATGCCTCTTTATAAGATAATTTTTAAACGCTTTCCGTGTCTCGTCAGGCCTGTATAGCGAAAACCGCAAATTGAAAACATACATTAAAAAATATTTAATTTTAGTTGCATTTTAATCAATATATATAGTATATCCTATTAAAGACGGATCGTTTGTAAACGCTGTTTTGCTTGATAAATTTTATAATGTTTTAAAATATTTTGACAATATAATATTTTGTGATTTTGCGAAGTGTGTTATAGTTTACTTTTAGGGAATTTCCATCTCGCCCGATGTCATTTAACAGTTTGTAAAGTAAGAGAAACTGATAACATTTATATTTATATTCTAGATCTTGGTTAGTTTCTGAAAAATTAGTTTATGAAAATATTTCATAATACATGGAAACTAACAAAGATCTAGAATTTTCCATAAAGTTAATGTAAATATTTTTTAGATTATATCCATACCCTTTTGGCTTAAATAAGTATGTAGACCACGACTTTTCGAATTATATCCACTTGTTTGTAATTATGTAAATTTCTAGCACTTTAAATATAAAATAACTGCCTCCGTAGCCTAGTGGTAAGGGCGTGTGCTTTAGAAACCGGAGGTCGTAGGTTCGAATCCTGGGGAACTAACAAATTTTACTATTAATTCCAAGTTGGTTAGGGCAAATTGGGCTAATCACCAATTGCATGTAAAAATCGTTCACCCACCAACCGCATTGGACCAGCGTGGTGAGATACGGTTCTGAAACCCTCCAATGGATAGGGGTGTATTAGAGGAGGCCCATGTCCAGCAGTGGACTAACACTGACTGATGATGTGTGATGTGAAATATGAAATTTAGTAGTCTACAATAGAACCAAATAGCACACACTGGGGATAGATGTGACCATCTTAACCTATGGCAACGTAGTGACGTCATAGACCTGACATTTTTTTTATGAACTTTCAGTGAAAACTCAATTCACTAATAATAATGGCATACGTATGAAGACTTGGTTGCTATGGTTACATTGTTTAACATCAATTTTGTGTCTCATTTGGATCGTGATTAAATATTGACATGTATGTATATAATATATATACATGTCAATATTTAATCACCTATAACTACTTGTAAGAGATGCTCTTTTCTATCTGTCACTGTGTTAGATATAGTTTAATAATTAAAAGTTAATAATATTAAGTTGTATTATATAAATGGCATTCCTTCTTGTTGTTAAGCAAATGTTTAATTTGTTTTGGGTTTTTTGTTTATATTATGACTGTTTGTTTACATTAAAGATGTTTTCATAAAATGCCTTGTTATTATTTCTTCTTTTTGGATAACAACTGATAACTGTTTAATCTGTATTGTGAATAGACATTGTGTTTGACCTACTGTCATACTGCGATCCAAATAACATGACCTAGTTATCGTGAAAGGAAAGTTTTGTATAACTTTAAACAGTCGCGATATGACAGGGAAAATCACAACTTGAAGAGAAAACGTAGGACATTTGTGCTTGTTGTATCATTATCATCAGCCTGTGCTAGTCCACTGCTGGACATAGGCCTCAACTAATGCACGCCTTTTCCATTAGATGGTTTTCGGACCCGTATACCACCAATCCAATGCAATGATCCAATGCGGGTTGGTGGGTGGACCGACTTTTAATAAGCTCATCCGACGTTTGGATTATCTTATATATTGGGTGATCGCCCTGAATTGTCCTAACCATCCAGAAAACAGCGATAAGAAAAAGTTATTCCTCCGCGATATTCAAACCCGCGTCCGCCGGTTTATAAAGTAAGGGTCAGTACTGCTAGGCCACGGATGCGGTCTTGTTATATAAGTACATTTAACAACCTTCGTAATGTAGAGGTATGGGCTTGCACTTAAAAAAATCGTAGGTTGTGCGTTCGAATAATGCCGGGACTCAATAACTTTTAATTGTTGTTTCCTAATTGGATAGGGCAATGCCAGCAGATTATCCAATTGCCTGGACAGGAAGTTACTTTGGATGGACATGTAAAAAGTCGGTCCAACGACTTACTCTCTCCGGTCGTGTCGGTTATCCATCCCATCGGGCTTTGAGAGTATAAAGGAAGGGGGAGTGCCCAGTGTTTGCACGTACCTATGCACTGTAATATGTCCTGCGCAGTTGGCCAATCTCTAATATAGATCGGTCACCATAGTTGACATCGACTTGGAGGACATGTACGTTTTAACCCATTTATCCATAATAATATAAATCATAGATAAAACTTACGCCGACTAAGTCTTTTTTGGAAGTATCACGTATTTGAATCTGTACATCTTTTTAAATTGGAAAACAATTATTTGTCATGAAAATCTAAATGATGTCGTACTGTTTCATTAATTGTTATAGAACGCAATAATACTAAAAATGTCCGTTTTATAAATATAAATATGATATTTTTACATTTAACTATTTATATTACGTCTACCTCCGAATGTATATTTATCTATCACAATATATAAAATCTTTAGATGTAGTAAAAACATTTTTTTTTTTGAAGTTATACTTCTTTAGGCGCGTTATGAAAAAAATGATGAGAGTAACATTTTAAGATGCGCAGCGCACCTGTGACACAAAATTAACAGTTTATAATGAAAACGGTGAAATGGACCTTATTACATAGTGATAAGGTTGATTTTTATGAAGTGATAATGGAGTTGTCGTTTTTATTTGCGATAGTTGTTGCATAATGTGCTCTATGAGTTGGGATTAAGGATCGTTTTGGTTGCGTTTATTTTGAAGTTATACTTTTAGGCGTTATGAAAAATATGAGTGAAATTTTAAGATGCGCGCACCTGTGAACAAAATTAACAGTAGAAGTCCGTCTGTTATAATATATATATATATATATATATATACATAATATTATATAAATATATTAATTTTTAATGATGCCAAAGTATAACTTCTCACGCGCCTACATAAGTACAGCACCCATATTTTTTATTTTATAAAAATAAAAGGAAACTTCAGGAATGAAATATTTTATATAGCTAAACGGGAAAAATCCACACAAAGTGGTTAAAACATGTATATTCCAAGTCATAGACACGAGAAAACATAAACAAAACTATTCACAACATTGAATAAATAAAGTAAACAAAAATGTATGTAACAAAACTATTTAAATATCTCGATTTCCTTGAACGCAATAAGGTAAAAATAATTGTTGGAACATGAATTCGGATTTACCCGTTACGTCACCAATACAAAATGGCGTCATTAGAGATGTTTTAAATTATTGTTTATTCAAAACATATCAAAAACATGTTCTTGATCGACAATGTTTCAATGAAATCCCCACTGACTAAGCTCGATGTTTTACATTGCATTGTACGTTGATTATTATCGGATTGTTACAGGCCTTCAAATGAAAAAGAAAAATTGAAAAATTGTGAAAAATATTAGCTAAGAAACTTAAACTGAACTTTTAAAAGAATATGCCTCTGGACGATTTTAAATTTAATAATTATTACTTTGTATTGTAAGACTCGAGAATCTTTTAAGTAATCGTTACGAAAAAATATAAGTAAAAATAAACATTTTTGGACAGATACAATTGATAACAATATACATACATTGTGGTTTGGGTGTTCATTTGTATTTGCTTGTTTAACAATAAATTGTGTACAACTCTATGAATTATTTTATAAATATTTAATCGACGGAATCTTTAAATCTCATATAGCGAAGTACTAAAAGCAAGATGCTCTATGCAGTAAAGATGATCAAATACGCTATAAAAGGCGTCTTACGCTGTCTTGTATTGGCCCTTGCTTTACAACGTGTTGCTGCTTCAATTAAATATGGACCTATCACCTTATACCCTGAAAATATGACGGTCCATGTCTTTTTTTAATATTAATTTAAGCGATGAGGCGAGGATAAGGTTCACGTGATGACAAGTGATACACGACTGCTCGCCACTATGAGACATGAGATGTTACGTCTCGTTTACTCAGTAATTACGCTGGCTTCGGTGCCCTTCAAGCTGGAAGACAGTAGGGTTTACATACTACTTACTGATTTGCGGCTGAAATAGACACCGAGATGGTACTGCACTAAACAGTCTGTTCTAAAAAACAGTCTGTTCTAAAAAACAAACCTATACTGCCTTTATAGCATCAGATGAGATTTATTCTTAACCTTTATAGGGCGTCACTGCTTTAAAATTACCCGAAATCCAATCTCATGATCAAATGGAGATCTGCCATTTGGTTGTGTAAACCAGATTCCCGTCACTTTGCGTAAAATGCATTAGCGGCTATCCCTATAGTTGATAAAATGCTTATAAAGAAGGTAACCACAATGTAAGCATTTAACACATTGCCCTTAACAACATTAACTTAATGTTTTTAATTATATATTCAGCCATATACATCATATATCATCATTAAAAGCAAAAAACCCTTGGGAAGTAAAAACCACACATTGTATTGACTTACTTATCTAAAGTAAATTTAACACAGTAGCTTTGTGGTTGCTTTTATGATTTAAATAAGTACAATTTTAATTGGATATTAATTGCATAAAGCATAAATATAATTGGTTATGTTAACGAACGTAGAAAATTGCTAAAGACTTATTCATTATAGTGATAACAGTTATCACTACCCGGCTGCATATGCTATTGGTAATGGTTCTGATTTTCAAGTCGGAAACAATAAGTTCAAATCCTGTCATCATCATCATCAGCCTGTTCTAGTCCTTTCTTCTAGGCATGGGCCTCCCCTTATGCACGCCTTCTCCATTAGAGGGTTTTTGAACTGTCTTCCACCACGCTGGTCCAATGCGGGTTGGTGGACCGACCCGCATGGTCGGGGTGGACCGACTTTTTACGTGCCCATCCGATGCATAGATCATATTACTTTTTAGACAATTGGGTGATAAACAACGATAACACAAAGTCATTTTCCCGCGCGATTCGAACCCACGACCTACAGTTTATAAAGCAAGGGCCAATATCGCTAGCCACAGAGGTGGTTAAAAATCCTTTGCGATAACTATTTATTTATTATAGATGTCTCCTGTCTAATTTATATTTTTGAAGGCCTCATAAATTATAATATCATAGGAAATATGTTTTATTATACTTTCTTCTTTAATAGAAGAAGTTTTTAATATAGGAAAGTGTTATTAAACGTGCAACAAAGTGTGCTTGGAAGTATATCAGTTTGTTACAAAATAAGGAAAATATAACCATAGCTACAATGTTTTAGTACAAAGTATATTTAATTGGCCGCAAACAACTCAAAAATGTAATGAATCATAATCGAATATGATGCGTTTAATGTTTTTAATAATACCGTAAAATTAACCAATTAAAATAAATCCGTTTTTTAAACATTCGAGATTTAATGTATTGTAAGCTTTTAATCAATTGGCTATGGACCTAAATATTAAACCATATTAAGCCATAATTATAACCACTAATTTATGAAGCAACCGGTTACGACTAACATATAGATATGTAATCTACATCAGAGTGAAAAAACGGGAGAGGCAAGTAATAAAGCAGTAATATCTATTAATAAATAGCAACTAGTTTTAACATTTACGACTCAAGCTGGTGTACTCCGAGCGAAGCTCTCCCGCTATTATACAGATACAAAATGTCAATAACAATTAAGATAACCAATAGGAGATAAATGATCGCGTCGTTTGGTGCTCGTTACAAAAAAAGGTTATTTAAAGAGTGAAGTTAGTCTGTACCGCTACCATTCGAGTACGGTCGCGACAATATGAGACGCGCAATCCTCTTGTTTCTAGGTAAGTTTTGATTTTTAAAAAGACGGGATAAACATTTATTATTATCATTAATAATCTCCGTTTCTTGCAATTCCTTCAGTTCGAAATCATATTAAGAAAAACGTTGCAAAATTTTTATTTGTTATTATATATTTTTTCGTATTAATTACTCGTCAAAATATAAATATAATTAGTGTGCTAAATTAAGAAACGATTAATCAAATCAGTAACGATTTACTAAGCCTTTCGTTTACCAAACAAAGAAAACGAGAATTTAAAATAAGAATAAGTATTTTTTATAATTCATCGTGTTTTATTGAAAAAATATATCAATCAGTATTTATTAATTTTAGTGGCTATGGTTAGCTCCGAAGAATTCTTCTTCTGGGGCCATGAGTTCTCCAGGACTCCTCTGGGAGATCGGATAGATAAAGCTTCTGTGAAGATGCTAAAGGTAACGCATATTTTTTTGTTAAAATTTTGCTTTATATATTTTATCTATTGCCTAAAGACTTAGCCTTTAATGAAGTACTACATGAATAACCTACAATATTATCATCCAATTGAAAACATAAAGCACAAACAATATAAAACGGACAGTGCGAAATTTTTGGGAGATTGAACGTTTAAAGACAAAGTTGTTGTTGTTAGTAGTATATGCATGTATAAATAAGTATAAGAACTACAAAGAAATATTTCATTGACGTGTATACCTGTAAAATATACTTAATTCTAATGAAGCTTAGTAATATAAATGTATATATAACTTGTGTTGTGTTATGTCGCAGGAAGCATATTTGGCCTCCGAGGAAACAAACGTGATCACATCTCCTTTGGGAGTGCAGTTGTTGCTCTCTCTATACTCATCAGGAACAGAGGGCAAAAACAAAGAGGAGATTTTGTCGTTCCTCGGTTCGAACGACTACAATGAGGTGAGTAAACGGTACATTTTACATTTTTTTTTTAATTCTACTTTGTTGCCAGTTATTTAAAAAACTATTTTAAACATTCAACCAAGACACTTTATTTTTTCCTAATCACGTAGTAGTAAACTTTTTAGTGTGTACAGCTTAACTCGGGATAAATTATCATAATAAAAATACTTAATCGCAAAGGAGGAAAATACGTTGTTTTAACACGCATTTCATATTATTTTAAAACAGAAGCTAAATAACCAAACTCGTATTGTTATTATTTGTAATAATGATACATGGATAATATTTTAAACAAAATATTAAACGTTTTCGTTTTTCGTACGACATTGACATTGACTCTAACAGAAGGTTCCGACCGTGAACTTTTAACTCCGGTTCGATGACCCGAGACGATGCTTCAATACACGTCGGACACAGATTATACAGATTAAACACTTGTGCACAGATTATATTTATGCTTATTTTTTTTAAATACATGGACTGATGTTTATGTAATGACTTGTAGTAAAATACTAGCCACGAGAAGTTTTAGAAAATAGTTAGTTAAGTTTAAATTATTATTTTTGTGCTGTCAGTTATTATGCCATCTTAATTTAATTTGATGTACTCGAAATACTCTATCTTATATGTATTTTAATGGAAAGAATTTGAATATCTTTAAACATACAATACCTAGAATCCAATTATTATAAAAAGTCAAATTCCTGGCATTTGTTTTATCAAAAACGGTATAGGTAAATTCCAATGTTCGTCGTCCGCGATTAATACAAATTTGCGCACCGCAATATTTCCACAAAAGACGGCTATTAAATAACAAATGACATGCAAAACTAATTATTGTAACGTTATTTGTTATACGTAGGTACTAAGAAATACGATACGATGAAAAATCACAAAAATACGAACTTAAAATTTTAAGAGAAGTAAGAATCGATGTGATTTATAGGATTCTGTACTTTTATAACGAAAGCGAAAGAAATATATTTAGTAAACTTTTTACTATATATTTGATACATGCCTTTGCTTACATACCAGAGATCATGGGATCAATTTCAGCTCAGAAGTATCTTTATGTTATTATACTTTTCTGATTGGTTACGGCGCTATGGGCTGATCACCCAAGTTTTTAAAAAATTATATGATCCATGATTAGAAAATATAAAGAGTCGGTTCCGGTTGCGATGGCCATGATGGATTACGCAGTCGTTATAGGATACCTTAACTTTTCTAACTTCTAAACCATCTATGGAACTCGGTGAAATAGGAGCCGAACCTATGATAACTTTTCAAAATGGCTAAAAATACAGGATAATGATAATATAGTATTATTATTATCATTAGCCTGTATTAGTCCACTGCTGGACATAGGCCTCCCCTAACGCACGCCTTCTCCATTAGGGGGTTATAGACCGTATCCTACCACGCCGGCCCAATGCGTGTTGGTGGGTGAATAGTATATATTGTCTATAAACTAAATACCAAATGTTCTTTAATAAAATCGTACACCAAAATAGTCGCTAAGTTTTGAGCACTTCGCGGCTATAAGTCCTTAGCGAAACCTAAACGTCACGGTAAATAATAGATACAAAATATTACACCCTTCCGTTATTAATAATGGATACTTAAAACTAGATATCCGATGGTAGGTCCTGTTATCAGGAGACCGTCTGGTGAGGATCCACTGACGGTGCCTATTTCTACCGCAAAGTGAGCGGAGTGTGACAACACTGGTGGTTCCAGGTCTGAAGGGCACCGTAGCCAGCGTATTACTGGGTAAACGAGACTTAACATCCTATGTCTCACGGTAGAGCGCGCGTTGGCGATACCACTGGTATTGCTAATGTCTATGGGTGTTGGTGATCACTTCCCATCAGGTGGCCCGACTGCTCGTCTGCCTGCGTATGCCATAAAAAAAAAAAAGATATTATTAAAATCTTTATTTTCCAGTTATTCGAGTCTTACAGCGGTCTGGGGAGGAAATTTGGCTCGATGGACGCCAGCTACCTGACTCTCGCGAACAAAGTTTACGTCGCGGACGGTTACACGATCGCAGACGAGTTCTCCAAAACCGCCCGCTCCTATAACAGCGATGTTGAGGCGATCAACTTCCATGACACGAAATCCGCCGCGGAAACTATCAATCAGTGGGTAAGTTGAAAAGAGTAATTATTTCTTTTATTTACGCGATATATGTACAATAACATATCAAATCCGCTAATATACGAATTTATGGCGTTAGTTATAGTGATCATGGATGTTGGAAAGAATCCGATACGTCGGCAATAAATATTTATAAATAACGCGAAAAATCCTTAAATTTGAGAATTTGATTTAAAAAGAATAGTTAAAGAAACTAAATGCAAAAGATCACCGACAGTAAGTGATAATATAATATAAATATAAGATATAATATATCATATATAATAAGCAAAATAAAATATGGAGTTTACGCAATAGGCGGCGGAAGCGAACGTGTTCTTATTGGTTGGTTGGTGGTCATGTTCGATCCCCGCGCGATGTTCAACCAATACCATACTGACGTTTTTGCGCCAATTGTATTTGACATAATACTTTACTTATGTAAACTCAATCTTTTATTTATTTTTTGGTATAATTAAGTACGATTTGTAAGTCAATCTTATCGACGACCAATCTGAGACATGTAGGTAATATTATGTTATACCATCGTAGCGTAGTTTAATTACACTACCTGTGCTATTAAAACTGCAACAAAATAGTGTTTGTTCACTACCGCTAGGCGCTAAAAATAAGTAAATAGAAAAAGTTTAAATAACGCACCCCTTTTTGAGAAGGTATTAATATCAATTAACTATGATGTCTTATAATTAATATCAATCAACTTATCTTCGGTAAGTAACGCTTGTGTGTAATAAAATAAAGTTTCTAATGTATATAAAAATATTTATGTACCATTGTATTGTTAAACTTTTAACAGGCCTCCGAAAAAACAAATGGACACATAAAGGAACCTGTATCTGAGAAAGTGCTAGACAAAGACGCCGCAGCCGCACTTTTCAACATCATCTTCTTCCAGGTAACCTCTATGGGATAAGTATATTCATTCATCATTAGCCTGTGGTAGTCCACTGCTGGACATAGGCCTCCCCTAATATCACCTATCCATCTGTCAGGGGTAATTATGGAACACGTATCATATCATTCAATCGTTGATGAGTATGATATATATGATCATATATACTATACTATCCATTAGGTTTGACAGCCATACGTATGCTGTTCGAAGATATATTTGATAAGTAAGATTTAATCCTTAAAACTGATGACACAACGTATCCACTGTTAGAAAAATATCTTGACGTTTGCCTGCAGTACATTAACAACAACCAAATGAGCATCAAATATTTTTATCAATACAAACACAGCCAGTGGTTCAGAATAGCACGTCTCTGTTCTAAGAAGAACCGAGGAAAGAAACTCAGCGGGCTGTTTTGTATACTTTTTGATTATTTAACATAAACTTACGAGTACAAATAACTATTTTAGCGACCATCTAATTACCAGGCGATGTTATCTTCTAACACATAAAATATTGGCCGCATTTTTCGTGTTGTTTACGTACTTTCTTAACCTCTTTTAGTACTTTTGTTTAATTGTTAAAAGTTTCTGAATCTACGGCGATATGATTGTACCAAATCAAATAAGAGCAGGTTCTTTAAATAAAGAATAAAGATAAATTCTAAGAGCGTTAAATCGTAAATGGTTTTTGCTAATAAACCTCAATTACCTTGCGACATGGAACCAAAACGAGGTTCGTATGTTTTGGCGCGTAAAGAGTTTGTTATTTTTATTTCTCTGCTTTAGAATGGAATTAAGTTCTTGCCTTTCGACCAGGAAATTAACCTAAGTCACAATAAAATGTTAATGCTAAAATTTAAATAGCATTTCTTTTACTTCTATAAATAACGTTATTTATAAATAAACTATTTCGTTAAAGTTTAATTGCTAAATATTAAATTAATTAACCTAAAACACGAACAGGGTCACTGGCATGTTCCATTTAAAGCCGACGAGACTGAAGAGAAAGATTTCAAAGTGAACAGATCTCTGACCGTCAAGAAACCAATGATGCACATGGAGGATTCGCTCTTCTATTACGAGGATGAGGAAATCGGCGCGAGGGTGAGTGACATTATACTTCCCACAGATAAAATAAACTATCTTCCCTAGATTCTGACTACTAAGGACAATCTTTGTTAGTTCATCCGGTTGTATAATGCACATGTGTCCATTCTGTACGTCATCTAGTATTTTAATTAAATAAAAAAAGGCCAAAGAACGGTTGACAGGCTTTTTACTTCAAATGTACCTTTGGGTGAACTTTTTTTTATATTATTATTATTATATTAGTGTAGATTGTTAATCAGCTATTTCGTGAAATAAAATGTATATCAACTATTTAAAGCCAAAAATACTACAAATACATAAAGTGCTATGGCAAAGAATATATTCACCACGCGATATTTGTCCAATATTTTTCGTTGTGATGTCATTAATATTTTATATTGAGGACTTCACATAACTTACGAACTCGGTTCGATTAAATAAGAAACTCATTAAATAAGAAAAATAAAAAAGAAAAATGATAAAATGCCAGGCAGCGAATTTTATATATTTATTTTAAATATTTACTTAGTTAGTAAGTATTCTTAAGAAGAAACCAGAATGTGTTCTTAACGGTGTGACATTTACACAAAAATATCCTTCTTTTTGACATAACTTTTTTTTTTTTGTTAAGTTCTATTTATAAATAAATAAGTTCAGATGCGTTATCTGCGTACAATTAAAGCTTTATAAAACATTATTATTATGAAACACTACAAAAAGATCAATTTATTTTACAGTTGGTTGAACTGCCTTACAAGGAGCCTGGTTTTCGAATGGTGGTAGTACTGCCCAATGAAGTCGAAGGACTTGCGTCCGTGCTTGAGAAGGTCGCTGAAAAGGGATTGTTAGAAGACACCTTTGCCTTAAGTCCGGCTGGAAGGGCCATCAATTTGTACATTCCCAAATTCGAGATTAAAAGCAAACTTGACTACACAACAATATTGCCGAAGGTAAAGGAAATTTTATAAATTCCAACTATTTACATTTACCATAAAACATTAATAACAACAGACAATAATATTTCTGGTCAACATCATACAGAAACTAAATCTAAAATATTTAATGAGTTATTATTATAATTGTAAATTTTCTTAAAAAAAAAAATATCTGTCTGTTTGTACATAAATATTCAAACACCGCGAAGCGAGAAAGACACTACGTTCATCATACAAAATTTTGGATGGGAATTGAACCCAAAAGGTTTGGCGTTAACTACCATTGCGTAGAAGAGGTCGTTGCATTAGACATTAAATAGTTTAGTGTTTTAGCTAAAAACTTCATAAAACTAATAAAATATGATAAAAATTACCGTTTTACAGTTGGGAGTCAAGGGAATATTCAGCGAAGCGGCTCCAGGAATAGTAAAGGAGCGTGGTGTTGCCGTTTCAAAACTCTTCCAAGAGGCTATAGTCAAGGTCGACGAAGAGGGCGCCACCGCCGGGGCTTTCACTGGTAATTGCATTGTTTCTTTTATCTGTGGTAAAATATAGATTGAAAATTACCTACCCTTCAAAAACGTTATTTATTCAATAATATTGTTTGAATTTGCAAATTACCATTGACTCACTATTGCACAATTGTCAATAATACCGAACATTTTTGATAATATTACTCACCGAGTTATCCTTGGTTTCCATTACATTTAAAGGAGAAGAAGATACGTTTAAAATACGTTTCATTTCCATTTTATTTATATTTTTTAATTTCATTAACGCCTTTTAAAACATACCGCTGAAACTAACTTCGTGAGCAACTAAAAATTCACCTGCCATATTTACTTAGTCAATTGTTACACTATTTTTATTGTTTTATAAGTGCATTCATTGATATGCAATTTTAATTTCAATCGAGAATTTCGAGATGTCTGTTAAAAGTTAAATGCATATTTAGTACTTACACAACCAACGTTAGTCACCTGGTTCATAGGAACAGTAGATTTCCACAAACTCTGTGTTAGATGAAGCTTATCAGAGACAAGATTCTGAAAGCATACATTCTTAGATAAAAAATGCCAACGTTAGCACTTCATTGTCATTAGATAGAACAGAGTTTTTCCAATAGGTAGTGCTAAATTAATATAGGTACCGAGCCAAATGAGACATAGAACTTTTAATCCTGGAAAGTCTGACGACAAACTGTTGGCGCCAAATCAATGCTAATGGCGGCGTTTAACCAATAACGTCGCGTTCACTGAATTTAGTCTTTTTGGCACTGGTATAGTTTACAAACGCTACGATTCAACGATTTCGCTACAATGTACTTATTCACCATCATCAGCCCGTGTTAGTCCACGGCTGGACATAGGCCTCCCCTAATGCACGTATTTTTCGTTTTGGGGGTTTTGGACCGTATCCCACGACGCTGGTCCAATGCGGAATGGTGGGTGCACCTACTTTTTAAATGCCCATCCGACGCATGGATCATCTTACTCTTCAGACAAATGGGTTATCGGCCCAAATTGTCCTAACCTACCCGAAAACAACGATAACACAAAGTTGTTTGCCCGCGGGATTCGAACTCACGACCTCCTATTTATAAAGCAAGGGCCAATTGGAGGCCCTTTATAACTGTATTTAAATAGGTTTTTTTAACGTGCCATTACGTTTTTTGTATCAACGTCACGACAGGATTAAAATTGTTCATGTGAAGTCTATCTATTTTATATATGTACCTATTATGCTTTTTTATTTGATCTGAACACTTTGATTGCTTTATTTTTTACAGGCGCGATCGCAGTCCCAATGTCGTCAAACTCCAAACCACCGGAACCATTAGACTACATAGTGGACCATCCATTCTTATTTGCTATACTGCATGAAGATATTATACTCTTCACTGGTATCTATTCCAACTAATTTTTTGTGTAATGTGCAATAAACTCGTCCACTTTTGAAATAAACCATGTTATAAAACTGCAGCATATTATTTACACCGTGCGTTGACATCCAGCACATAAATCTATTAAATAAAGAATTTAGGAACCATCATAACATCTCCATAACACAATTTATTCTATATTTGAGTGTATGATACACATTTTTAATAAACTAAAACAATGAAATAATTATTTAAGATTATTAAAAATCTAAATATGTATGTCAATCTCGTGAACTTGTGTACCTGTTACTTGGCAAGTTTAAATACTTCCCATTCAGAGGATTCACGCAATCCCGTACAACATTTACTTAAAAGTCAGATTTATATGATTTTCTTCTGCGTTCGATAAACAACGAATTTCTAAATAAAATTGACCAACTTTTGGATAACTGAATTTGACTCGTATTGAATCGCAGCAAGATGATTATGCCTCAAACAAGTGACGCCAACTGCGGGCATTAACTACCCCTACGTAGACGCCGTTCTTAACTTGCTTTAACACTGTTTCAGAACTTGTTATTCACATATAACCCAAGGAGGATTATTAGACAATGCCCGAGGCATTTAGCCCCTGTAAATTTATTCAACACTTTAAATAATATTACTGAATTCACCAATCCTACAATTTACATGTCCAATTTTTTTTATTGCATACGCAGTCGGGAGCGACCTGATGAAAAGTGATCTTCGACACCCATAGACATTGGCAATACAGGTATCACCAACGCACAGCCTACCGTGAGACATCGGATGTTAAGTCTCGTTTACCCTGTAATTACGCTGGCTACGGTGTCCTTCAAACCGGAACACGGTAGTGTTTTCACACTACTGCTTTGCGGTAGGAATAGGCACCGCGGTGGTACCCACCCAGACGGTCCCTTGTAAAAAGGGGACCTACCACCGGTAATCTTGTTTTGAATACCTATGTAATGTCAATGAGAAAAATCTTCGTTCAACACAAAACTATCTTGTCTAATGTCCGACACATCGGTCTATTTTTTCTAGTCTCAAAGCCCTATGGGACGGATAACCGACACGAACGGAGAGTGCGCATGGATCATCTTACTTCACAGGCAATAGGGTGATCAACAAGCATTGCCCTTACCAACTAGGAAACAGAATACAGATAGAATTCGACCCCCAGCTGCCGATAAATACAGTCGCCAGACCGTCGGCGTCCAGGTTCGTAAACCGATCGTCGACGATCCTTAGGAGACATAAACAAATACTTAGGTATTTGTTAGGTTAACCTACATTCCTTTTTTACTTGTGGCCTTCATTGCAAGCAAAAAAAAATGTTGGCCACCTAGTTCGAGAGGACGGGAGCTCCCCGAACGAACTGAGCTCTATGTAAGATTAAGCTTGCCAAAGACAAGAGTCTGGAAGCGTAACATCGGAGTCAAAAAGTAATTAATTCGAACCTTCGACCTCTGATTTCTAAAACGCAGGCCCATACCATTAGGCTACAGAGGCAGTTGAATAATGAGTATTACAACTATATAATAATAATAAATATGGGTTTTATATAGAATAAAATTTTAAATACAATTTAAGTACAGATTCATGTAAAACAATGAAATGTATGTTAAATAAATTATTGTCAGGTAGATTTGCAATGACTACAACAACTATTTAATATAGTGATATTTTACACTTATATAGCTCAAGCCGCTTTAAAAAAACAAATTTTCAAACAATGTTCAAGATAAAATTGATAGTATTTGTTTCCGAAGTATTGGCTGTGCAACAAAATTATTGCCAGTCAGCCTAGTATTTACTAAAATAATAAACAAGGTAAATGTATCAAAATACTTTAATTTGTCATAACAATTTTTTTTTCAAATCTAAAGAAATCATAAAAACTGGAAAACTTTTTGATTCTCTTATACTTATTTCTTCTGAATTCTTCAATGTTTGTAATCAACCACACTTTCTAGCTTATGGATTACCATACATTGTTATTATAAGGAATGAGATAATTATTAGATTAGCTTTATTCTTTCAATGTAATTATTCTTACAAAGCATTAACACTTGTTTTTCAATGTGTGGATGGTTTGACGGGCATATAATCTAAAACTCGGTTAAATCTATTGTCCCCTATTTGAAAATGGAACAAGGGAAAAGGGTACGTATGATGAATTTATGTTATGAAAAAATATATATCATTAATTTTTCTACTTGCTCAAAGAACCGACCTTATCGATGTTGCATTCTCTTGTCCAATCAAAATGGCGTAAAATGTAAAAATGTCCCAATTATCACTGCTCAAGGGCTGTTTTCCGAAAAAAATATGAAAGAACACTATAAAAATTCAAAGGAAAGGTTTCAAAAAGGTAGGCATTCAACCTACGGGTTCTGTCTTTAAAAATAGCGTTCAGATGATTTGAAAATTATTTTTAAATCCGATGTATCGATGTATTTACATATAATATTGACTTTATTTAAAGTAAAGTTTAAATACGTATGTAACTTTGTTATTTACCATTTTACATATGTTTTTAAATGCTAATAGCCATTAATTTAAATTAAGAACTATACTATGACATTAATGTGCCTGATGTAAAAAGATAAAGAATTTTTCCATTTTCATAGTCGTTGGTCCATTGCAGGTGCAGAACTTTGGATTCGAATTTTACAAAACAAACTTAATGTTTATGTCATATATTCTCTATATACAAACAAAACTAAAATATATCTGTATATTTTGATGATGATAAATATGAGATGAATACTTATCGTCTTCTTTAGAACAAGTATGACTTAGTAAGCTTTTTAAAATTATTTTTAGCAAACACAGGCTTGTAGGCTACCTCTTATCATTTAAAAAAGAAGTTAATACAGTAATAACTGCGGGTTTTAATTACTTTTGATGTTTTAATTATTTTATGTTCTGATTTAAGATAACCGTATTTCTCCCTGTGTAGGTATAACTTGTATGTGTTTATTTAAAAACAGCAGTATAAAGCTTTCCGTTCTATTTTTTATAAACATAAATTAGTGGTGCAACGGAAGTGTTTTAGCGGAACCAGAAGCGGAAACAGATATCAAAAGTAAATTTTAGCGGAAACGGAAACGGATGCAGAAACGGAAGTGTTAATAATATGAAAAAAAAACCAAGTTTACAAATATGACTCTTTATTAAGTATAAAATACACCAAATCTATATTAGAAATAGATATATAAGAAATCTACAATAGAAAACAAATATTGCAACTATAACTGAACATTTTATTAATATTCAAAATTTAGTAGTGGCAAGTTATATTTTATAAAAAGTAATTTGGCCGCTTTTACACCTAACAATCTGTTCCGGTGTTCTTCGTATTTAAGACCAGCTCCGCTAAATAATCGTTCAGCGCCAACGCTGCGGGGGGGTACTGACAAATATTGGCGTACTAATTGTAAAAGATTACGGTATTTGCGTGAATTTAATTTCCGCCACACAAGAGACTCTTCATTTAAAGGTAATCTCTTTTGTTTTTTGTACTCCTGAAAATGTGACTGCATCTCCAAAAGGAGATTGTCCCTCTCGTTAGTTGTAGTCGAAATTTCTTGGTCTTCGTTTGTACTTAACATGGATTCTAACATTTGAAATGATGAATTCATCATTGAAGATGACGTCGGCTGGACTTCATCTTCAATTTGAGTTCGGTGCCTTTTCGGTGTACCCCACACTACAGAAGATCATTTGATCGTAAGTGGAGTTAGTTAACTCTCTAGACTGTCTGGTTCTGCTGATCGTCATATTTAATATTTTAGCCTCTACCTGCTCCGTAGTGATGCTGGAAAAAAAAAAAGATTTGTACCGCGGATCTAAATACGGCGCAACTGTGTATTTGTCATCTTTAGTAAGTTCTCCGAATCTTGCACTAGAGTTTAACTCATCACGTAATTTTCTCGTCAAATTTCTAAATTGTTCTGAAGTATCAGGTTTCATCTCTTCTTGTTCTAATGTAATGTTGTTATCAGAACATGAATTAAGGGTAACTGAAGAAATATTCATTTGAGATCTACTTAAGTTTCTAAAAATTTCTTCAAATTCAGGGGAGATTATAACAATTGGATTTGCACTTAGGTACAAGACAATCGAATCTTTGAGCTTCGAAAACCTTTCCATCATATGTGCTATTCCATCTGAAAATAAAACAAATTTAATTATTAATTTCTACTAAAATAATGTAGCTTTCTATAAGGTAAATGAATATTTATTATCTACACTACAAACAAAATATGTATAATATAAATAACATTATTTATCAAATAATATTAACTGACTATTTATTTACCGTGTAGCAGCAGACACATTTAGGCGTTCCTTATGAATCTTTGTTAGCTCAGCTTGGGCGACTAAGGAGTGATTAAAATGGGTGGCAATATTTCTCAATTTTGTAGTAAACTGTAGAAACCACTCTTGAGATTCTACACCAGCTCGAATACAAAGCTGGATCTGGTGTATTGTGCAATTGACATCCTCAAATCCTGCCATCTGCATTGCACTAACTATGTTAGAACCACAGTCACGCACCATACAGTGTACTTTTTGGTGATTTATGCCCCATTCTTCAAGAATAGCGTGAAACTTTGCAGATATTACAGCACCTGTATGACGCTCGTCCATGACTTCACATTTCAAAATTATATCCTTTTTGCAAAAATCCTCGGAAATTCCATGTGCAGTCAAACTAAGCAATGAAATTCCAGAATGAAGATCAGACCATATGTCAGTTGTAAAGGATAACTTGTCGAATTCTACAAGTAGATCTTTGACTTTCTTAGCTAATCGATTGTACAAATTATCGCATACAAATGAAGAAAAATAATCACGGCCTCTCAGTTTGTACTTCGGAAGAGCAGCGTTCATTAATCTGCGAAAGCCCGTTGCCTTAGACAAAACTGAAAGGTAGGATTTGGAGGGCAATCATTTCAGCAATCATACAATCAACTAGTTGAGATTTGTTATGTGATGAATCCCAATTATAATTAATTTGCAGACTTTGTTGTAGTGTTTATTGTTTTTAAGCATTTTCAGCCGGAGATGAATAAATCTATAATAATATAAAATTATCTAACCAGTAGCTCTATACTGAACATAACAGACTACCAATTGCCTGAATAATTACAAATAAATTCATGTATAAAAAAGTAGGTAGTCATTTCATTAACTGACCTTTTCTCTTTTCGTTTTCGATGAAAGTTTAGCTGCTTCATTTAACTTCTCAAACTCTGCAAACTGTTCGGCGTGTATTGCTTTGAGGTGACTCTTTAAAGCGGTAGTTGTGCGGCTTTTTCGCGAGTACACTTTATCACATAGCTTGCATCTGACTTTTGCATTGTAAATCTCAACGAAGTAGCTCCAAATAACACTATTTTTAGGTTTTATAATTGCACTAAAGTTGACTCAAATGTATTCACACAAACAGCAGCCGAAAAAAATTTTACCCGCTTATATTCACGAAAAAGTACGTTAATAAACAAATGTGACAAGTGCCTGCTCGACTAACTGGCTGACCCCTCACCAGCGCGCTCGACCGTCCAGCACGCGACTCGCACGCGCCTCGCGCCGCGCGTGTGTAACTCTCAGCCGTCGGTTGTAAACTTCCGTACAAATCTCCGCTATAAAAATTGCGGAAACAGAGGCAGAAACGGATGTTGAAAGACGCGGGGAACTTCCGCACTTGCGGAAACAGAAACAGACATCCGTTGCATCACTAACATAAATGTACCGAAATTATCTCGGTCAAAATGTTTGCACTCTAAGTTTTAATTTATATTAAACTTTCGCTTAACTTATTAAAAAAATGTTATTAAATTTTTGCAGAGCGTTAGTTATTAAGCGGTTGCGGGAAATGTTGTGACTAAATTATTTGAGTAGGATAGGAGTTAATTTGGACCCGGAGGAGACACGCCTTCTTCAAATTCCGCGTAGCTTCTCTGGGACACGGCTGTTTTAGGCGGTAAATGTGCCGCGTAGCTGGCCTACTAGCCTGTGCCACGTGGCTGGTAGGAGCCTAAAATGCGGAGGAGTGCCACCACTCTCACTTATGTACCAAGGAGAAGGCCAAGCACGCGCTATAGAAGTGCCTAACCTTGTTTGTGTTTGTGTGATCTTTTGCTTAACGTTTTAGTACGCAGCATGTTGAAAAATGAAAAGTTGTGGGGCCCTGTTCTGATTTCTGCGAGGGTGTGATGGCTTGACATAGACCCGTAGACGGCCGGCAAGGGGTGACTGCCATTCAGAGAATGGCGTAAGAGGGGTGCAGTACTGTTTGCACCGACAAGGCGTCTAAAATGACGGTCCGGGTGGCCGAACACAGCCGGAGGGAAGAGGACCGAAGAAGGAGAGAAGAAAAGAGGCAGAAGACTGGGGTTGTTGAAGACTGTCTATAGTTCCCACGGCCACACCTTAAGCGACAGGCGAAAGTAGCAACCGTTGCCTAATGGGTATACTAGCCAGTAATTCTTAGCCGTGGAGCCGCGCTTATTAATTCGACGTTTGATTGCAAAAGGGCCGCGTACGTTCGACGCGATAAATGATATTAAAAAATTTTAAGTTTCATAAAGTAAGATTCATAATGCTCTCCGAGCCGATTTTAACTATGGTGACTAATCTATGGGCAATGGGTGCAGATGAAACAAAATTTCAATAAATAACCAGGTTTTACAGGTGTTCCAAATGCCGGTTTTTTTCGGTAAATTTGTTGCGAAGAAAAGCACTACGGAATTATGACAGGTATTCTTTAGTGGAATATGCTGGGAGTCTGTTTACATAAATATATCTAAGGTTAAATTACTAATTCTGATGAGAAGAATGGCAGCGTTAAGGAAATATATAGGTAATTTAAAATATTGATAATATTTATAGTGATTACTGTTATATAAGTTATTATTTATGTAATTTTTATTATTTATCTATTAAATTATTGTAAATTGCCGAATTTTAAAATAAATAGTTAAATATAAATGAAACACTAAGGTTAGTGCTTATGCAGGAAACAGTTAACATCATTAATTATAATTCATAGACACTAATATTTTGAATATGCAGTAAAGTAACAATTTTATTTCTTAAATATTACAAAGGTTTCCTTTTCCTTAAAGGAATAAAAAATAGAGAAGCACAACAAACAAACATCCTAATACTATTTCAAGACAGCTCACTGATACTGTTAAATTAATATAACAAATATTGAAAAAAAAAGCGGTAAAACTGCTAAAATCATTTAATTAATGCTTGTTTGTCTGTTATATAGACATAGGTGCAAACCTCACAGATGAAATGTATCAAGGGGTATACCATTCATCAAAAAAACATGAACCAGATTTGGACCGAGTTCTTGAACGCAGTTGGTCTACCGGATTGTCCAAAATGATCATAACAGGGGGAAGTTTAACAGACAGCAAAAAAGCTATAGACATGTCACAGTATGATTGTGAGTAATCTTTTTAAATTTTGATTAACTTATAAATTGTTTAAAATAAAATTAACCCTGTAGTCAAGAGAACTGTTTTGTGTTTTATTTTTATTATAGAGACTTATTGTTGATATTTTTTAGAAAACAAGTTTTTCTTTATTGTTAGGTGAAATTATATAAGTTTGGTTCTTTTCACTTATAAATTAAAAATAATAAAATATTTTCTTAACATGCATGATAACTTATAAATGGGATATATTTATTTTTATTACTAATATGATTAATACAGATAAGCAGAATGTACTGTTGATTTTAAGTGATACATACATATTACATGCAACATATTTACTCAACTCATTGAGACATGTTATACCTCGTTTAACCATTAATTATTCTGGCTCTGGTGACCTTTATATATCAGAAAACAGCAGTATCAAAACAATAATGCTTATAGGCAGAAATAGGCTCTGCTGTGGTATTACCTGAGACAAAAAATAATTGTCAAACTACTAATTACACATATGTACTATGCTTCTACATTGCTATAAGTTATATCCATTGGTTCAGGAAAAGGCTTATCTAAAACTTCAACTTGGTAGCAAACATTCCTTAAAGCATACTACTGTATAGAATGTCATGCATTGTATACATAGACAATATGACAACACAAACATAGAGACAATTATTTCAACCATCACATTATTGTATTTTAGCTCGTTTATATTCTACTGTAGGATGTCATCCTACTAGATGTGGTGAATTCACTGAAAATCCGGAGAAGTATTTGGATGGACTTAGAGATCTCATTATAAGCAATAGAGATAAGGTTGTAGCTGTCGGTGAATGTGGATTAGATTATGAAAGACTTCACTTTTGTGATAAAGATATTCAACTGAAGTAAGTAGTGCATGTGTTACTATGATTTCTGGAATTAAAATGATTGAACTAAAAATAAAGACTGTAGAATAAGGACTGTATGAACAAATATTGTATAAATTTCACTTAAATATCAATCTTAAATATGTAATGTTCTTTAGTCGAGTATGACTACGACGGCCGATCTATATTAGAGATCAGTCAACTACACAGGAATTATTATAGTGTGCAAGTGTACGAGCAAACACAAAAACCTCCCTGTTCCTTTTTTTATACTCTCAAAGCCCGATGGGACGGATAACCGACAAGATCGGAGGGAGATAAGGCGCAAGACTGACTTTTTACAAGCACATCCACGCATGGGTCATCTTACTTTTCAGACAATTGGGTGATCAGCCCAAATTGCCCTAACTAACCAGGAAACAACAGTGAAAATTTGTTGAGTCTCCGCAGGATTCGAACCCACGACCTCCAGTTATAAAGCTATGGAGGCAGTATTTAAATATGTATCAGTAGAAGGGCTGTAGAGCCATTCTATGGGGCATAAGAACTTGAACTTCAGATATGCTCAAGATATTGTTTTATTATGATTGAGGCATAATTTAATATTTTGTAATTAATATCATCATCATCATCAGCTTGTGTAAGTCCACTGCTGGACATAGTTCTCCCCTTCTCCTTTAGGAGGTTTTTGGACCGTATCCCACCAAGCTGGTCCAATGTGGGTCGGTGGGTGGACTAACTTTTTACATACCTATCCAATGCATGGATCATCTTACTTTTCAGACAATTGGGTGATCGGCCCAAATTGACGTAACCAACTAGGAAACAACAACAACAAAATTCGTTGGTTTCCCAGGATTTAAACCCACAACCTTAGATCCTCTAAAGCACACACCCTTACTACTAGGCTACAGAGGCAGTTGTAATAATTTATATACATTTAGTCTTTCAACATTTTGATTGCTTTAGTTGTTAATAGATATCGTAAAATATATATTCTTCCAGAAGTATTATTATAGTAAGTGTGTTGGTATTAAAATTCTGCAAAATATGTTTGTAGGTATTTTGAGTACCAAATAAAGCTAAGCAGTGAATTCAAGCTACCTCTGTTCCTCCATTGCCGGGCGCTGCTGATGATTTAGTGGAGATATTGGAAAGGAATCAGGACAACTATGTGGGTGGGGTGGTCCATTCTTTTGACGGGTCTGCGGATGCTCTGGAAAAGATTTTAAATTTAGGACTGTATATTGGCATAAATGGATGGTAAGTTTAATATTTAATATTGTTATTAAGTATAGGATATGCTTGAGGTTGGACATGTAGTTGAATTTATAACCATTAATTCTATATAAGTGCATTGAAAACTCCTTACTCACGGGGATTGCGTCCCGATAATTATACGAATGGAGAAAACGTGAATATGTGATGGTAATTCATATAGGGGATACATTTCCAGATGATAAACTGCAAAAAAAAGCAAATACCCTATTCGGTTTCAGGCAACTCTCAATCTTGTGGTGTAAGCAATGCCTGAATGTCACTTGATTCCATCTGTTAAACCCAACTCGTCCTATTCTAATGGCAAAGTTGGCTATGTGTGCAGTCAAAGTATGAATAATCACAGGTTCTTTGTAATTTTGTGCCCTCAGAGCAGGACACAGTTTATCCACATTGACTTCAATGAGTGAGGAATATGTATTTCGCATAATTCTTTCTTGTTTACACTATTTCGTTCGTCTTCGTCCAATAGTGCTTAAAGGTCTGGATTATTCCTTTGCCCATAGTATAAAAGTATAGCGGTCATGTTGGGAACGGGGATATAATTTAACAAATACTCTATGTTTACTTGTAATAAGGTGTTTTACTTTTTTATTTGTCCAGTTTACGGCGATTGCAAAGGATAGGTCGTTAGATACTTATTGGAATCCTTTTGATTATTATCTATGTACTGATTAACACCGCCTCCGTAGCCTAGTGGTACAGGCGTGTGCTTCGAAAACCGGTGGTCATGGGTTCGAATCCTGCGAGGACACAACAATTTTTCATTGTTGTTTCCTAGTTGGTTAGGGCAATTTGGGCCGATCACCCATAAAAAACCCGGTCCAAAGCCCCCTAATAAATAGGAGTGTATTAGGGGAGGCCTATGTCCAGCAGTGGACTATCAGAGGCTGATGATGAATGAATGAATGAATGATGATTGTAACCGCGAAAAAAGAAAGATTTTGCCACGAATGTAGGATGAAGTTTTTTTGTCACTGAAATCTGAACACCCGAATAAGAAAGTTCTTCTGTATACGTAACAACTTTTATTAAATAGGTTAAGGAGTAAACTCATCAAGGTGATATTAAACAATATTTTTAGGTCCTTTAAAAAGATTTTGACTATAAGGATTGATCTGTCTAGAGGTCAGCTAACTACGTAGGATATAATATTGTGCACAAATGTACGCGCCAACACAGTGCGCTCCATCCTCCATTATACTCTAATAGTCCGATGGAACTAAAAGCCGACACGACCGGAAAGAAATAAGGCGCAGGACCGACTTTTTACATGCCCATTCAATCTATCATTTTACTTCACTGGGTGGCTTGCATTTCCCAAACCAACTAAGAAACAGCAATGAAAATTTGTTAAGTCTCCTCAGGCTTGGAACTCTGGACCGCCAGTTTCTAAAAATAGCATAGCGTACGGAGGCAATCCGCCATTGTTTTAATGTTACATTAATTATCACATTTGTACTTCAATTCGATCTATGATTTTTCATATTAGGCAAAAAGTTTTATTTCTCGAAAAAAAAATGTGGACTATGGTATAAATTTTCCAGGTTTAAAGAATATTATCGCTTATCATAGCCATTTGTAATTTACACTATAGTAGATAAGTAATCTGAAGTAGTAATATTTGCCAACTTGAAATGCTACATAGTGCAGTATCTTTGACTACTCAAAGTTTTACCATATAGCAATTTTTCATTAGAGGATAGTTATCATACACAAGAAAATACTGGAACAACAATTGCAAAAGGAAACAATATAATGCATACGTATATTATAAATGCTCAAAGTAACTGTCTGTCTGTCCGTCTTTACCGTCTTAACCGTTTAAGTAATTTCAATGAAATTTGGTACTTAGAACAGATGACAGGATATAAAGGCTTAGGCTATAAATATTGCGATAAAAGTGATTGAAAGGGGAAATGGAGGATAAAAGTTTATTTGGAAATTTGTTGTTGTTGAACATAAAACGATGTTGAACATAAAACGTTGTTGAACATAAAACGTTGTTGAACATAAAACGTTGTTGAACATAAAACGATGTTAAACGTGAACACAAAACAAACGAACAATGTGTCAAGACTAGTGGTTTTTTAATACCAATTTTGAATACACATTCCTCCTATTCCAAGCGGACGAAGCTAGTGGTTTTGTATTATCTTACTGTTTAGATTTATTGTGGTCACGTGGCAGAACCCAAATTAGTTAACAGTAACGGGTATTTTGCTGCGTTCTTCTTCTTCTTTCAATAAGAATGGCTCCACCAAGTGCAACTCGGTGATTCTGCCAATGTTAAGGTTGGGATAAACAAGTAGTATATATAAGAGATGATTGTAAGTACAATTGAACGGTAGGATGAGCTAAATTCATTTGATTGGCTGATTGACCTATTACAAACACAAAACATTGAGTTAGTAAATATATAATTTGACAATGACATGTACTTGAATATTTTAAAAGTTTAACTAAGGGTTAGAAGGGTTGGGATATGAATCGGTCAAGGAGAATTTGAAGGAAGGAGATCATAGAGAGAAACAGCAAGATTTTTAGACGAAAAGAATATATGTTCTAAAGTGTCCTCTGCCAAGCCAGATTGGTATAGGTTTTATAATTTTATGGTATATCCAACTAAATTTGTTCGAATCATGGATTTTACAAATGACAGCGCTGTTACAAATTTTAATAACGGAAGAAGTTTAACGTCAAAATTGGCGCCAAAAAACATGGCGTGGAAAGTGAACATGGTCGCGGGTTACCAAAAAATGTTAATTCTATGTCCAATGTAGCGACACTGTAATGTCAGTACCAAAAATATATTTGAAGCTAATTAAGTCATTGATTAAGAAAAAAAATCAGATTATCTATGCGCTTGGCGGTGGAAAAATTGTTTGATAGAACTTCGAAGTATTATATCGTTGTATATCGTATTGGTCTTTTGTTTTATAGTATCCATTGGACAATGACGTTGCATTTTTTTTTGTCAGGTGCTATATATAAATGGAAGAAATAAATATGCATTGGCGTAACCATCTTTCAGCTTTCTTTCTCTTTTGATTTTCTCGGTCATGTACGTATTAATGAATACTTGTAAATTTATCATTTAGCTCATCCATTTATGTAGTGTATCGGTAGTATAGCGGTGGTCTATTTTAATCTTAATTCCGTACGCACCATTGTTTCCTTTTTAAGAAGTGTCCTATTACCTCACTCTTCTTTATCTATACTGTTTCAATTTCATCATCAATAATTGTAATTAAAGTTTTATGATATTAATAATTTTTTTTTGGTTAGAATACAGTTATCAGTGGTGCCACTTTTACATAACCGTATGTTTTCTACATATAAGTGAAATAGTTTATAAAACATTATTTATCAAATTCATGGTAATTGTTTACGATTGCGTTGAATCGTATGAGGTTTTTATTTCTAGAATATTACGTAATAATTGCCGATTCGGTAGCATAATTACGCCATTTTTTTTAATTATCTATACTAATATTATAAAGGTTTAGTTTTATACGTAATATTTTAGAAGGTGGTAGGTCCCCTTTTTACAGGGGACCGCCTAGGGCGGTACCACCGCGGTGCCTGTTTACTAGCCAGCGTATATGCTGACTAAACGACGCATAGCATCCTATGTCCCATGGTAGGCAGCGTGTTATTACGCTAGAACGCTTCATGCAAGGTAAACGCATGTACGACGTCGAACATCGACGTCTCTCCTTTGAGCGGCCGCATTCTAACGGTCTCACAGGGCAGTGTCACAACTGCCAGTTATATGGTCACGCTTCGCGGAACTGTTTCGCCTGCCTCCGTTGCGTTTAATGCCTCGGGGACTACGGCACTACCGATTGCCCCAGACCCAAGGACAAAGAAGTCCTTGCCACTTTCGAGCCCCCTGCGTGCGTTAACTGCCGCAATCCCGACCACACAGCCAAATACCTCGGCTGCCCTAAGGCGCCAACAGCATCGCCTTTCCACCCTTCCGTCCTTCCAACGCTTGGCGATTTCGCCCCGCGTGGCAACAGCCAGCGTCGGTGACCACTTTTCATCAGGTACCCCGACTGATCATCTGCCTGCGTAGCCAATTAAAAAAATAAGAAAGATTTCTTTATTTAGAATGGGCGCGGATTTATATTCTTTAATACTAGAGCCGTCGACGGACTGCTAGTCTAAGATTGGAGTGCCCGTTTGTAACAACTAAATAGTCGTTAAATCACATTGTGATATATATCCGATGACAAAGAAAACATTTTTTTTTCAATTGCCGTTTTGTTTACTCTGGCTAAACTTTGAAATAGTTGATTCGATTTTTACGGGCCTTTCACTGGAGGATAGCTGATGTAAAAAACTTATTTCTTTATTTGGCTTTATTTGGATGAAGTCGCGGACAACGGCTACTATCTGATAAAGTAAAGGCATTCAAATGTGTACATTTTACCAAAACAGCAAAACACTTATATTGAAGTAGCCAAAAATTTAATTTCAGCTCTCTACGCACGCAGGAGAATTTGGATGTAGTTACCAAAATACCACAAGACAGACTCATGATAGAAACGGACAGTCCCTGGTGCGAAGTAAAACCAACACACCCTGGTTATGTGCATGTCGTGACAAAGCACCCGTCGGTTAAGAAGGAGAAGTTCTCCATCAATTCAGGGAATCAAGTGAAAGGCAGGAACGAGCCAGTTAATATTGTGTAAGTCTAATTGGATTTTTTTTATAACCCTGGCTACGAACTTTTATTGGCGCCAAAAAGGATACGCAGTCCAATTTAACATTGCTTACTTTTAATTAAGGTTCATTTGGTTGGCTTAAATGTCTTATAATAAAATCAAAGGTGGTAGGTCTCCTGTTTACAGGGACCGACAGGGGCGATACCACCGCGGTGCCTATTTCTACCGTAAAGCAATAGTCTAAAACACTACCGCGTTCCGGTGTAAAGGGCACCATATCCAGCGTATTTACTAGGTAAACGAGACGTAACATCCGATATCAGGCAGCGAGTTAGTGATACCTGTGGTATTGCTGACGTCCACTGTGTCGGTGACCAGCTTCCATCAGGTGGCCCGACTGCTTGTCTGCCTTCTAAAAGTCAAGTGCCGAAAAAAATCTTAATAAAGAGATATAGATGACAATTTTGAATGAGCGTTACGTATATGTTATCAATTAAATATAAAATGTAAATTAAAACGTTTATTGTATCCTAGTGAGTGTTGGTTAAAACATTGCGGTATAATTGATGTTTGGTAATTTACTGATAATATCCCTTTGACGTCACCGACAAATTTTTAATAACATACCTAATATGGATTGATTATAAACAGAATAATCCATTAAATATACACCAAATAAATTTAATCTCAAACAGATTTTTATACTTTACATTATTAAAGAAAACATACACTCAGAATTGAGTACCTTTGGGAAGTCGGTCCATAAGGACAGGTAAAATAGATATTTTTCCTTTACTTCGTTTATCGACTAAAATAAAAAATACATTACATTTAATGTTCTTATTAGCATAAAAACGTTAGGCTGTTTTTTTGTTTCAGACAAGTTTTAGAAATCTTATCAGCGGTGCGGCAAGAGAATATAGACGAGTTGGCCGAAGCTATTTATAATAATACCGAGAGGTTGTTTTTCCCAAATAAATGAAACTAAAATATTCAATTAAATCATTAACTCGTTTTTGTTGCCTTTATTTCGCTACAGATTTATTATTATCCTTCCACTGTAATCCGTTTTTAAATTTGTTTGACGCTGACAGCTTTGCATTAGTTCTGCATGGAGCCACAATATATATGTACATATATCGTTTGTGTAATAACTAACCCATGATTGTAAAGTTATAAAGTTTCAAGTTAGTTAAAAACCAATATCAACAATGTATTCAAGCAGGCACATGTGTAATAACATTGCAGGTATTTGGGTTAACAAATAACTTAAACGAGAGTATTAACTATAAGATGATAAGTAATATTGATAAAACTACCAAATATGGAATAAATAAAACAATGTAAATTCTCAACTGCTTTATTTCATTACAATATTAAAACACACAATCTTTCATCAACACAAATAAATAACTCTACGAAACTATCTCTCCATAAAACATTTCTATTATCATTATTTTTTATTATTTTAGATAGTAGGTAACTTCATCTATGTGAATTAGAAAATGCAAATTTTTGAATATACGGCCCAAAAAGGCAAGGTCGATTAAAAAAATAATTCAAAAAAAAATAACCATTAGCACTCGCTGGAAATCTAATTAATAAGATAGAATATGAATTAAACATTCATGCAAATAATGGTAATGGCCAAAATTAAATGCATTTAAAGGAATGTAAACCTGTTATAAATACTTCTTTTAGTACATCTAAAATTTTAATTAAATTTGTCATGATAGAAAAATATTAATGGTATTGAATGCATTGATTTAAGCCTACTTTAGGAGATCCAAATTTATTCGTTGTGGAGATGATTCCATGGAAAATGTTAATTAAACTACAAATATCTAATGTACATTTTAAAAACAAATTTTGTATGATTTGTGCTAAATATGTGAATGTGTCATTTTTAAAAATATGAACAATAGATTTTCTGCTAAACAAATATAAATCAGAAAACAAAACAGAGTATTTTAAACATTATTTAAATTGGTATGCTTTTAATTCATCTAAAGTATTAAAAAAATGTTTTCTAAAATCCATCTATCAATTGTTATAACACATTTAAATAGGCAAAAATTACTCCTATGATAAAACAGAATTAAAATATTTCAGATAATTTAAAACAAACTAAGACTAAATGAAGATTGATTGGACCTGAAAGCCTTTGAAGTTATTGTTGACAAATAGACCATATATATTTTTTAGTCTCCACATTATAAGTTATGTGGAGTTACTTGTTAACATGTCGCTAAAATGTATCTAAATTAATTAGTTGAATCTATGAGATATATTAATCATGTACAGTTATGATAATCATTGAATTGGAATAATGTCTGAAAATAAATGATACAGTTACACTTGACAAGCTTATAGTTGAGATTTTTGTTAAATGGAACACACAGAGGTTTGCACTTGTGATATGAGAGTTCTATATATCACTATTTTAGTAAATCTCAACCTTCAAGGTATCTCCGAATAAAGGTGGACCTGTTCCCTTAACCAAAGGATGTATGAGGATATGTGGAACCTCGTCGCGTTCAACGCTACTTGAGTTTTATTCTGCAGAATCTCCGGTGCCCACTCACCTCTGAAAATTACAAGCTTTATAAATTATTTATATTAGTTTTACTTTGATTGACTATTTTCTTACATAAAATGTTTATAAGTTGTTACTTATGTATTATTCTGATAGTTAACCTATATTACTGTATTTTCAATGATAGATAAAATACTAACATGCATACATGCATGGCAAACCAAATACAGATCTATTTGTGCGATCAAAGTCATACTAAAAGGCTCTTAAAGTTGGTTTGACATTGTGTTGAGTCAATTTTTATAACAGTTGTCCACCAATAAGAAGAATTTATTTCAATGTTAGTAGCTGCTTTACTTATATAGAGGTAGATTCAAGTTAGACATATTATTACTCACATGAAAACTTTTGTCTTCAAATACTCTGCTGTGAATGTGTAATATTCGATTGAGTACTTCTTGACGGCAGCAAATGCAGATGATGTGTACTCTTGGATGTTGTCAATCAATCCGGGAGCATACTGTTCAATGGTAGCTACAACAACTGGGGTCTTTTCCGCTGCATACTCCTTCACATTGTCATATAACATGCCAGCCTTCTTCAAGGTGATAATAAATGCTTCTTTAGACAGTTGTGAATAAGGCTTGCAGAATTCCACAGCCTGTTCGTAATAAACTGGAGTATTGGTTTCGAGCCAAATATATCCACGGGCAGATGTGGACAGTGTCTTTTGCCAGGCTTTTTGGGAATGTTCAAGGATTCCCAAGTCTTTCATCAATTTACCAGTTGTACTTTCTGAAAAAATAAACAGTATAAACTTCTTGTTGTTAAAGGTTTAATAATATCGAAATACAGAGCAGGTGTTCAAGAGCACCTTTGCTAAAAATAAATAATATTTTACTTGACCTCATAGTCCATCAATACAAAATAAACACAAAAAGTTTTTGCTGATACATAACAATTAGCTATATAGAAAACTCGAAACAAAAATGGACATTGCATAGTAACAGTAATCCATCAACATTGTAACTTTTATTAATTAGTTCATACATGGAATATGCAATTAAAACCAAACCATACAATGTTTCACGGACAAAAACATTAAAGTCAAAGGACAATCTTTATCGGCTGTGTAATAGTTGTATAACACATTAATGATAATACTGCAGTTAAACAACAATTTGGTTGAAGATAAACTTTAAAATGTTTACAAACAAACCAGATTAAATAAGCCAATTGGAATGGCTTGTTAAAAATGTCAAATACTATTTTAGTGCCATAAACAATCTCGAATAAATTTAAAAACTACCAATGTTAAACTCTAGTGACAGTAAAATATAGGTCACAAATTATTAGAACATCACAAACACAATCATATTTAGTAGCAAAAAGCATCCAGAATGCCTTAGTTTTTACTATTAGATGGATATTACAACCTTACAGTGTTACTCATAAATCTTAGTATAAAAGTATACATAGTAACCTAAAGGAATGCGGCTGAATCATATATATGGTGTATTAGTTGAAGGCCACTCAGTAATTGACATCTTAATGACAATTTATCATTACTTACTTTAATATTAATTTCAACTTGAATTTGGGTAATCTACAGTCAAGAACATTTTACTCCTTAATGGTTTATACTTTAGCCAAATACACAATAAGTTTGTTAATGAAATATCCAATAAGTTGCTATGGGATATTGCAACATCATACATATGGCATTTGATTATTTACTAATTGCCAAGGGTATGATCACTTGTTAAAAGTATATGTAAAGTGTGCTGTTGAATTTTTCAGCAAATTTGAATAAAATGGTGTAATGGTGTAATACTTACTGGGGAAATTGCCACCTGCTCTTGACACATCATATGCAACTAAACCAGCAATGCTGAGAAACACCACAAAACTGGCCCACAGCCACGGGAACCTTCTAGTACTTGTCATTCTGTCTAGAATATCCTAAAAGAAATTCACCAATTAACTTTAAGAGTAAGCTGTATAATGTTAAAATATAAATATTTTTATACAGCGCATACTCCTTACACATATACTAAATAGAGAGAAGTCCATCCTGTGATAAGTACTTTGTAAGAATTTAGCTTATCTTTTCTGATAAGGTATATTATGTTATAATTAAATCTCACCATAACTTTGATATGAATCCAAGCCATTTTCAATCAAAATTAATAAAACAAAAATCTTTTAAATATTGATTTAAATGGAAACAGAGGATATGTAAAAAAAAAGAAATTTTTATTTTAAGAAGAGGGAACTATATTCTCTCTTCACAAAATAAAACTTCTTTAAACTACTTTACACATAAAATTTTATTAATTATCAATCTGAACATTAAACAAAGCTTTATTTTGATTTATCATACAAAGTAATTTAAACGTAAGGTAATACGTATTAATTAAAATCGAATAAGATACGAACAGGAAAATATTTACTTCAGAAGAATTACGTAGTTATTTACGTGTTCCGATGGTACATATATATCTTAAAAATATTTCGACGCGGCCTCCCGCCGAGTAGCGGATGTTACAAGTCAACATGGAAACAGATGAAAGTGAGAGTAAATGGGCGTTGACTTCACAAGATTTTCTAGTTTTGCTTACAAGCGAACATTTCACAAAAAAGCTGCTTCCGCAGCCGTTTTATGGAAAAATACACGGCGTGTATTACATGACCAATTCAGTCTTTAAAAGCTTAATAATCATACCTTCACTTTTAACTTTGTAGAATAACAGATTTAATTCTCACAATAGCTCGATTGCGCGCACATATAATTACATTTATTTGTCGAACAAAAACGGTGTCCTTTCAACTTTTAACTTCGTCGCGTACTGAATGACGAATGATAAATTGATAAGAACGAGAACGGAACGAATTGAGTGGCCACATCAGTGTTGTCAGCAAAAAATAATAATATAGATAAAAAAAAAATTATAACATCTTTCTGTAAATACTAATTGTTTATTTTATTTTTGTTACATCTGAGACGGAAACTGTTTACGTAATTTTTAAATAAATTATTTTTATAACAAGCACGAAATGAAGCTAATGTTAAAACAAATATCGTTTATACTATTACGGAAGATTAATTACGAATATAAATACTAAGAATTTTTGTGCGGTTTTTGGTTTTTCTTGCAATTATACGTGATGAAAGACAAAATTTATTATAGTAAACGAATAGGAATATTGGTGAGGATTTTGTTGCTGTGCAGAACAAACCAGCCGTTCAAAACTAGAAATTGGTTTATATAAAACCGTGTTTCTTCTAACGTTGGTCTATAAAATTTGTGCTCAGATACGTATTTGTGAGAGTCATGTACTGGAAACATCTTTCATTGACATTTTATTATTATACAAGAGTTTTATTTTGACGACTTTTAGCTCTAGTATAGTAAAGAAGGATTAGTTATATAACTTATTTACCACCGTCACAATACATGGCATTGTTTTAAAAATTCTAGAAAATTTCATTATATGTTTAACGTGTGCGCGAGAACTGAAAAGTATAAATATATTTATGACAATCGAAATAAAAATTAAGTTTAAGAAATATTTTATATCAAATTTCAAAGTTGGAAGGTTGAAAAGAGTCTTGACCAGTATTATTTTTGTTTAAACCTCGAGGGGCCTCGAGAAACGAAAGTAAAATTTTTTTACATTATTTTACGAAATTTAAAGGCATCACTCAATTGTTATAAATAAATTTAAATTCATAAATATTAGTTTGTGTTTGCTTTGCAAAATTATAGCAATACAGAAAAATAAAACATTTAGTCAAACAACATAAAAGTTATGAAATTTGAAGAAATTAGTACTATGTCAATCTCAAAACATGACTCTTGTAAAATATACATTTTGCTATATAACATGACTATAGCAGTGCAATTTTAATGTCCATGCTCTTTACTATACTGTAATCTATTTACAAAAATCAGATGATAAATGTTTCAGGTGTAGTCCACAATAAAGGTTCTTAACAATACCTGGCATATCTTATTTGCTTTGACAACTGTTTCATCCTTCTTTTTTCCCTTTAGCGCATCTTTACTAATTTCTTTGTATTGGATCACAGTCATCTTCAGTGATTTCAGCTTCAACTTTGGACTGACTTCTGTCCAGTGGCTGTCTACAAGATAATAATATTGTTAATAGACAATACCAGGATCCACCAGGAAATTATAAAAAAAAGTATTATGTTAATGTTGCGGATATTGATGTAAGCTTAATATTCAGCATATTTTTACACTATTCAAGTAAGAGATGGGTTGTATGTAAAGTTTAATATCTAACTCTAATGGACCCTGAACTTAAAGCATTTTAATTGGTGGATCATTGTCATAGTCAATTATAAAGCTATCGTCCACCAATAAGACAGCAATATGTTTTGGTGTCAACAGGGTATGACTGCCATGTTAGTGAAAATTCCATTTCTTATTTAACTCAGCTAAGACAATTTTATATACAATCATCTTTGATTTTACGATTTTGCTCATCATCATCATCATCATCATTAAAACGCTAAGAAGAAGTGAATAATTGTAAATTATTTTTTTTGTAGTTGATTAATGATTTATGAATTATTGATTCTATTTCAACTGTACAGTTGGAATAGAATTATACCTACCAATAAATTCAAGTAGTGTTGCAGACTGCTTTGTACACTTGTGGAATAACTGCCTCCAAGTGGCGTTGCAGGAATCATCATGTCCCAGACAATCTACTAGAGTCTCAACCAACACATAATTATAAGGATCTAAAGTCGGACCGCTCAAATATTGATTGGGCAATTTCTTCATCAATTGATTGAAAGTTACTTGTAATTTATTTCCACTTTTCTTGAAAAATACATCCTGAAAATTAATAAAGAATTCAGATTTTTCACTTTATTGGGATATTGCATCAGAAATAATAATAGTTAATAATAATATTAGGTACTAGCATATTAAATAAAATAACTTTAAGGATTTTATCGAGTTTATTTTACATGTTTAAATTTCCGACGTTTCGTACACTTTCCAGCGGCCGTGGTCAAGGGGAAGAATTAATTTAATAATGTTTGCATATGGCCCCTCAAGAATTATCCACATTTAGTTATTCAAATGTAAATATAACTGGAAGTTATATATTTTTAAGTTCTATTTCCTGTTTTCTAGTAGGTAAATGTACACAGACTGTTATTATTATTACAATACTATTGTATTTAGTCATGACTTTATTATAGTATAAACTAAGTGATCACAATATAAAAACTGTATCTAAGGTTGCCAAGTGTATAGTGTTGATGAGCGACATTTCTAGGGGCTGGTGTTTTACCATACAATACAATTGTAATACTACCATGTTTAAAAAACAAAATCAGAAAATTCTAAAAAATCTGTAAAATTCAACCTATTTTGTAAGTTTTGTGTTAGTAACAAATATCAACTGCTACTGACTTCATCATCTAAAGATTTTGTATGATTATAATTACCTTATAATTACTTAATTGCTTGATAAGGTCACTCGAGTTCTCCTTTGACAGGCTGTTCTTCTTATTGTTGACCAAGTCGAACATGGCTAACAGTTGCTCCTGACTTATTTTTGCGCTATCCATTTTACCGTGCCTATCTAACAGGTTGGCCAAGTAAGTTATCACATACTTTGTGTAGTTTTTCAGTTCAATAATGGGAAGGAATAGTTCTTGCCAGGCTAAAATAAAGATAAAAAATTTGAATAACAAAATAGAATATAAATATGGGTTCAGTATACACATATTTATACAAATATAATTTTAAATTTTGTGAGCCAAAGCAATACAAAGCATAATTTATGTCATAATGTCATAGGGTTCTTGTTGATAAACTGTCTGAGATGTTAATTAATTAGAGATATTATATTAGAAGCAACCATAACATAATTGTAAAGTAAATAGAACTAAAAAAATATTAGTCTAGATTAAATAATTTATTTTTGAATGTACCTTGATCAGTGGTACCAAATTAATCAATCTATAATTTGGTACCACTGATTCACTAACTATTAATTAATTAAAACTGGCATCATTATATTAAGATATCATATAAAAGTATTTGTTTAAACTCACCAGAAAATAAAAATGATCTGAGAACTTATCTTAAATGCTATAGAGAGAGACAGGTTTATCAATTGCCTTGATAAATCTATCTACAAATGAAAAGGGTCAACATACAAAGTTCTTATCAAGTAGATAAAGTACACAATGCATGATTACAGCGTCATTGTCATTTAAAACTCAATGATTTTTCAATACATTGGTTCAGGCTGCAGGTTTTAATATCATATCTTATTAAAAACTAGCTTAATGTGTCATAAAGTTGACATTTTTTTCCTTTTTGAAAATATTTAAACTGCCGGTTTTACTTATATTAATGGCAGTAGTAGCTCTCAAACCCAAAATATGCTACCATTAGCAAAAAAAATTAACGCCGAGTTTTTAAACTAGCTAGTTTATTCAAAGATCCTGTTGAATTACAAATATTATGTGAGAATCTAATAAGATTTCAATACATCTAAAAAAGCAGTTGCTTTTGTTAGTTAACAGCAAACCATCGTTTAGATAATTCTTCATTTGTGTACTATATTTGACTCTCTTTTAGCGTAATAATGACTTTACCATAAGTTATGTTTCAGAAACAATTTCCTCTAATTTTAAGATTACCTTTTATACCGACAGCAAAATTGTTGTATCCACCCTGTCCGTATGCCCATAGCAATGAAAGACCGATTGGTGGTCTGTTTTGATAGGAGTTCCTTAAGCTGACACTTTTCGGTATTGAAGCTGTACAGAACTCGGGGTATTGAAGAGCAAGCATTTGAAGAAGAATCTTGTGCCCGTTTACCAATTGACCTGATAATATAAATAATAACTTGGTAAATAAAATGCATTAAATAGTTCTGTAAGTTTCAAGTGCCTAAGTAAATAAAATTAACTAAATTATATATATAATATTCATGACCAAGAATTTAAAAAGAGCTGCTATAAATTTAAGTTCAACAATTTTGATTAAAGAAGTTTTGAGTAGTGTCATGAATTATGAAAAGATACTACATCAATTAGAATTACACAAATTTCACTAACAAAATATTTACTATTGTGTATTTTATAAAACTATATGCAATGTTTTTAGTTATCAAAACAGTAGTTTTTGAATACTTCTGCTTTAAATATTTTATTTATATGGGTATACTTTTCACAAAGAAACTAAATTATAGGTGATAATCTTAAACCATGGTCACCATGATCACTTAAATTAAATTGATATTATTCTTCAAACACAAACACTTATACAAGTAATCTGCTTGTGGCATAAATTAACTACAATATTGAAACCTAGCATAATCAAAGTAGAAGTAGTAGAACCCTTGTACCTCGACTCATGTCATTAGCCAAGGCAGTAAGAGTGACATCAAAGAATAACTGATTATTTGCCATTCCAGCATCACGCAGCACATTTTCCAATTGGCTCTTGATTTCAGCAGGGATAACACAAAGTGGATAGTGTGCTGGATAGTTGGAGAATGTGGGATCATCAACTTCAATTTGAATTTTTGAATTCAGAAAGCTTACAACTTCTTTTAACCAAACCAAGGGAGCATTGGAAAATCTAATCTTGTTTGTGGTTATTATATTTGCCAGTTCAGCTGGATCAATCTGTGAACGAAATGAATAAAAAGATCAAAGAATCTATGCTTAAAAGCTCATTTCTACAGCAAAAAATTTGATGTAAAAACTGCTCAAACAACTTTTTGGGTAGTTGAACATGTAACCAGTTATGTAAATGCTTGCATAAGAATAATAATGTTTGTAATAACGGGCAATCAGATCTACCCTTCACTTTTAGCTTTTTCATTTAACATTTTAAAGAGTACATTTTAAATGTACTAAATGTATTTTTAGAATGAATAACATTGAGATTACTCATGTCTGCCACACATTAATTTAATTAACTTTGTATTGTAAATGGAATTATAGTATTTTTAGATTCATGTTCGGAAAAATAATTTCATACATTAAAATACACGTAAACTGCATAAAAATAATTCTTGATTGTTAAGAATCAATTAAAATATTACTTACGAGATCCAAAGCTCCTTCAATTGTTTTTGGTGGTTTCGGTTTTGGGGGCTCAGATTTTTTATCTTGTTTCTTCGATTTTTTCTCACCATCCTTTTTCTTGTCTTTTGGCGGCTTTTTAGTATCGTCTATTTCCATGCCCGAGTAAAATGATTTTATTTGGGAATGAGGGACTAAAATTGAAAAATAATAAATATCAGAACATTAGGAACAGTATTTCTAACGAACTTGTATTGATAACAAATAAATAACATACCAATATCTTCAAGTTTAGGCAAGTTTTTTGTTGATTTTTTCTCGTCATCCTTAGCATTTTTTACCTTACCATTTTGAGCTTTTTTGCTTTTTCCAACAACTTCCCATTGACCGCTCGACATTGTTACGAATATTCCGAGAAAATCCGGCAAATTTTCAATTTTTGTAAATAAAGGGAAAGCGACAGGTTACACGTCAAAAACAAATCAAATGCTAAAAATGTCAAATTGAACAGAAGTGGCTTTTGATTGGTCGAAAAATTCCACTTGGTCAAAACGTGGCACAGTGCATTTCATGCAATTCTAATAGCAGTTCATTTTACGCTTAACAAACATATATAATCAATATTTATAATTAATTCTTTATAAGCATTAATATTATAGTGTATCGGAGCTGCGATTGTAAATTGTGCTACGTTTTTTTATGAATAGATAAGTATCTAGCTGAGAAAACCAGTTCATGATTAAATAAAATCTTTACGTGGAACATAAATTTATAATTAAAATATAGAATGTATTCTAATCCGTAAATTAACAACTAGGACTTTTGTGAGAAATTGTCCATTAATATATTCTACAAACTTACGTAAAATCGGTGTTAGTGCCAACTACTTTCGAACCTATAGGAGGTCCTTCATCATGACGAGTGGAATAACTTCACGGTCATTTCCCGTCTCGTACGGGACGGAATTTCAAGTGAGAAAAGTCGTTTGTAGAATATATTATTAATCCGTAAATATTTTAAGAAAATGTGTAATATGCATTATTCTTTAGGAAACAGAAAAGATAATTTTCAGCTTTTAAATATAATAGTTTTTTATTTACTTCTTTCTTTGAACTAACTATAGCTGCTGTGTTTAACATAATTAAATATAATGAATCGATTAACGAGTATCGATATTTCAAGGACCAGCTACAGCAGTCAAAGCTGTAAACCATCCGTCAAATGTAACGTCAGTTTGGCTTATGTCGTCTCTGTTTATGGTTATATCTCTCGCGTAATGCGCGTGAATTGTAAAAATAATAAATACTCGTGTACTGCACAGGCTGCGCTGATGTTGTAATAAATTGTGTTGAACTGGTTACCTAAACAATTAAAAATGGAGGATAAATTAATGCTAGACGATGTATCTAGTACTTTAAGAGAGAGGGTGTTTTTCGCAGCAAGAGACGGGATGTCTTTAACATTATACGCCTTGTTATATGAAAAAACAACTGATGAAATTGACGATTTGCTAAACAATGTAAGTGTATCTTATAAACCATATGTTATTAACACGTTATGAAAATTCAAAGTAGTTTTTTTATATCTGCATTAATTTTTTGACGCAGTCATGTCATTTAATTTCTATTTATATCGACGGGATTCGTTGCCTTTTGCGTGTCATGCAAATGCGTGTGCGTTATTTGAATGTTTTGTGCATGGTCTGCAAGAAATTCGTGGGGCTAATTGGTCTTCTTTCCATATTTTATCATGATGGCCTTGAACAATCGCGTAGGCAGTGACTGGAACGAATTTATACTCATATAAACATTATTGTTCTTTAAAAATTACTACTTTTAATGAATTATGAAATGCATTGCAAAACATTGAGCAGCTTGCTTAAGTATTAACCTTAATTATAGTAGCCTCTGGAGTAATCAATTAACTTTTAAATAGAAATTCATATCATGTGATACACAAGAATTGAAACAAATTCTGGTGTTAACTGATTGTTAACTTCTATTATATTTGGATGAACATGTCACTTGCAAAATCCAATTATATTAAAATTTTTACTATTAACAAGGAAAAAAACAATTGAAACATTTCTGATTTTCTTGAAAATTCTGCTCCATTTTATATGAATAAATCAATTATTAAGTGATTACATTTAGGTGTGCCAAAAAAAAAAATTAAGTTATATGTCAACAAACTGTATACTGTTCTCTATAAATAGCATGCATCTTTCTTAAGAGGGATCACATGCGTAAACATGTCATTGACATTACAATTGTTTATTTTAAGAAGTATGACCAATTCAATTATTCTTTGTATTGCTGTTTATTATTGTTAGTGCTAGTTACTATTTGTCACCAGTGTTGCAATTAATGGTAATAAAATATTAATAATTTATTTATATTTATATTAGTAAGACCCATTTATGAGATTTTAGTTTTATCCTAAAGCTATACATAATTTTGTAACTATTAAACTGAAGTAACTTTTAATGTGGATAATCTTAGTTTTTAGTGTTATATTATTAATTATTTAATTGTTTATAATTTGAAACCATTTGTTACATGTCATTTAGAAATATATGTCAATATTTTTCCAATTCATTATTGGCTTTTACATAATTCAGAGTTCATCTGTTAACCTCTGTATAGACCAATTAAAATGCTTGCCATCTTACCTCAATTTGTTACTAAACTTAAGCTATCCCAATAAAGACATGCAGGATATCATGTATACAAAGTGTAATTTTAAACACTAACTCTCCAATATTCTTAAAGATAGATCACGCCACATAAGCAAGCATATGCTATATTGGACAAATGGAAGTCTCCAACATTTTGGTGCCCATATAATTATATGAACAAAACACCTTTTTTCTCGGAGGTTTTCCAACTTGAAACAATTGGCTATGGGCATTGGATTTCCATATCCCGGTGAACTTAACCTTGAGACCCATGTTGAATACTTGATCTGTCAAAAGTTATAGTCAATTGATTTTATTTCAGGATGTTTGCTCTGATGGTGTTAAATGCACGCCTCTAATAGCAGCCTCCCGTCATGGCAGAGAGGCAGCTGTGAGGATACTTGTGGAAAAGTTCAGGCCACCTGTTAGATTGGAGACAGAGGGAACAGTGAAGTTTGACGAATATGTAATTGAAGGTTAGTATTGAGATGTAATAAAGATATCTTTGATTTTTGAAAATGAAAAAAATATGGCTAAAGTCGATGCCATTTTTATTGCAATGACATCCATACTGATTTAAATTTTTCAGACTAAAATTAGCATCTTGTATTTGACACTATTTTGCTTAGACATAGTAATTTACTCTTATTAAGAATATTTAATAGTTTTTAATACTTTTAAAAATTATATCTCTAGTTTTAATGATATACACCACTTACTTAAATAGCTACTCAAAACTAAATTACCCTATAATAACAATGTATTTAAATCATTATATCAATCAATATAAAATGTTATTTAGCAATCACATAATATTCTGCTTAAGAAATGTTATTTTAAATTTTCATAAACAACAAAGATGCCCCGAAGCTTTACAGAAAGAACATTGACTTCCATTATTTCTGTGTCATGTTATATTTAGAAACACACCTTGTTCGTACAAAGGATTTGGGTTGTGCTTTAGTACAAAGTGTATTGTCCATAATTATAGTAAACACTGGACAAACTATGTGTATGTTTGTTCTATTTACTGATTACAAATGTGGTTACAAAATCATTCTGTGGTTACATCAAGGTTAACTGTCTCAATATCTGCCAAGTAGTTACAATTTCTAAAACGAAATTTCAACCTCAAAAGCGGTATTTGCATATCTTCAGTGTCACAATTAATGTTACAGTTAGGCGGGTGAAAATTTCGGTGTAATATTGAAATTTTCGTAACAAAGCATTTTTACGCCCGATGTTTCTTTGTTCTCTCCCGTAATTCTCGTTCCCGATGCATGTCGCCCTAGGCGCTACTTTTCGTTCTGGCAACAGTCCAGAAACTTCTTTGTTTCCTTCGTATGACTTATCGCAATTAATTCGCGGTAAGGTGTTATAAATTAGTTTGGCTCCGCGTTACGCGGCATACACGTGTCGGGGACGTCGGTCCCGTGCTTCCTCGAAAGCAAAAGTGACAATGCGCTTTTTATAGGGTGCGAGGAATTGCGTGGGAAACCGTTTTGAATTTAGAATTCGATTTTTTTTCTTGCTGGATTGTTAAATGTTGGCCAGTTCTTTATTATTGATAAATAAATATTTTATTTTCTGTTTCCAGACCTATAGTTGAATCTTTATTTAATAGCAGATTAGTTTATTATGCCTGGTAGGTTTCCATTTTTGTTTATTACTTTATAAGCAGAAACATAAAATTCTGTTGCCGTTGTGCTATATTTTAAAATATAAACTTTATAGGATAACGTATTTTTATTGGTCTTTAGGCTGTCGCTTCCAGAGGAAAATGAAATTGCTAAAATAAAATCTTTGCGCCATGGCCATGTTATAAAGCGCCTTCGTGTTGGTCGACTGTCACTCAGTCCTTGATTTTTCGGTGACAATTCATCATTAAAAACGCTATATGTATGACGCCATTTTGTTGTCAGAGGTTACTTCGTTTACTTCTGTTCTGATTGTCATTTTGCAGACTATAGTCATCGGTCATTCACTAATTGACGTCTCAGTGACAGATCATCAATAAAAACACTAGTCTTACTTCGCTACTTCCATAGGATAATTAAGATTATGCCGTTAAAGAAAATTTGTTATTTACTAGATTATACAGCGCGACCAAGTATTAATGTTTCTTTTTTTATCGAGATGAGTTTGAGACCCGCTTGGCGTAGTGATACCGACTATCGCGCCAGATAGTGTGGGTTCGACTCCCATCACTGGAAATATTAAGTTATTGTGTCCTGAAAATGGTGTTTATCTCGTGTCTGGGTGTTTACTATATGCATTTATTTACAAACGAAAAGGTTTATGTATTTATCACTCATCTAGTTGCCATTGCATAGTTCGGACAGATTTACCGTGTTATGGTCACTTAAAATATTATTATTGTGATCCGGAAATGGCTTATCTTGCGCGGCCGCTGTGGTCACTGTATCGTTAGGTTCAGAAAGGTTTATGCGAACGTAAACCACTGCTACCAAAGTCTCAGCGACCCTCAGAGCCGCCTGTTTCGATGGGAGATTGGATATAGTTAAATATCTAGTCAGGCAGGTATAGGCGAATAGAACGACATCTTGTGATGATTGCCGCGTATAAAGGACACCTGGGTGGTGATGTAAGATTAGGCCGAACGTAAACACGCTCAAACCCCCCTCAGGCGCTGTTTCGAATCGTTCATTAGTGCCTCTACTCAGGCAAAGGAATATTCCACAAATTTCAAGTCTACGCCTTGATGGTTCCCAGAGATATCTGATGAGTCATTGAACTTTATATATATATATATATATTATATATATACTGATATGGTGAGTGATATATAGATATATATATAGTAACTAGTAACCTCACCTTGTGTGTGATTTTCTCAGATCTGTCTTCTGTTTCGCCTACGTCCGAAAAAATTAAAAGTTCGGTAATATCTGTATTCCACATTGAAACGATCATATAATTATTTGATCGTTTCGAGCTAACCCTGTACGAGTGAAGAATCGAGCTAAGAAACTGGAGGTCGTGGTTTCTGTAATCTTGTAAGACTACAATTATTCATTAGAAGTTTACATCTCATGTTGTTAAAAGGTTTATAGGTTATGAATACCATTCGAAAGCAAGATGATCCATGCACGATCATGTAAAGTGTCCACCAACTTCTAAATTTTAAAAGCGTGGTTGGATAAGTCAAACTCGTCTTCTAATAGGAACGTGGACTTGTCGCAGTAAATTATTGGCTGATGATGTGATGATATTACGTGTCAACTACAATTCGGTAATGTTCTAGCTGTTTCTTTCACCTGGCCAGATTCCCAAGTTATCATGGGGTCGACTGTGAATCTATCTAGATTTACCTAAATAACAGTTTTTACGCCGAGCCACTAGTATCTGACCTTCACTTAGTTGTCAGTAAATTTGTGGGCACTGACTTCCTATAACGATTGCCAAAGATGGTGTCAAGACCAGAAACCCGGGACCGAATTGTTACATGTTCATCCGACGCATCATCATCATCATCATCATCAGCCTGTGTCACTCAAATGCTGGACATAGGTCTGCCCTAATGCACGCCACCGCTTCCGATGTATGAATCGTCTTAATTTTCAGACAACAGACATGATGACAATAATTGAAAAACGGACCTATAATGTCTAGAAATATATAGTATTTACAATTAATGCAATATTTCTGCAGAAATTAAAAGTTTAGTAGTTAGTGTCATGTCGTCGCTTGTGACGTCACGTTTGAGTAATCAAAACGTAAACGCGCTGCGCTCGTGTAAGAATTTAGTTATTTTGTGTTATTAAATATGAATTCTAAAGTATATCGGTGGTGTGGGGTTTCCCAATGTGAGAATATATCCATAAATACTCCTAATAAGCTATTTCATTTTGTTCCTCTAAATAAAACAATACGAAACAAGTGGCTTAAACTTTCAAGGCAAGATTCAAAAGGAATATTGCCCAGTACTCACCTTTATTGTTGTGGAGATCACTTTGACGTGAGTTTTTACATGCTTTTGTAGATTCTAGTATATAGTGTTTAGTAATGATATTTTGTACGAAGTCTAAATATAGAAAAAATTTAAACTATCTATTTCGAGGTTAGGTTTCATCTCAACAAAAACTCTTTCAGCATTATTATGTCGATTCTAGGCAAATTAGCGCTGTTAGCCTAATTAAATCCTTGATTCGTGTTATTTTATATTCGAATTAATATTATTCACACTCAAATGGTACTCGATATTCAAAGAAAAATAATAAAACGAGATGTGGTGGCTATTGCATGCGTTTACTGAAGCCTGACGTCATGCGCTCTGATTGGTGTTCAAGATATCATGGCGTATTTTGTAGTTTAATTATATACAAATAAATATTAATCACAATCACACAAAAAAGCGTATTTTATATTCCAAGCTGAAGTTTTATTCAATAAATATAGCATTTTAGTAGTTTTTATTTACGATCTATTGGGTGATCGGCCCATATTGTCCTAATAGACAGAAAACAACGAAAGCAGTTATATGAGATAATTATTGCATAATTTAAACATTTTTACGGTTTTTTACCTCCGGGATTGGAACCCACGTCCTCCGGTTTATAAAGTCTAGGCCACGGAGGCGGTGGTAATTATCTTGCTCGAATTTTTGTATTCAAGAAACCTGACGTTCGTACTTTGTCATATGGATCAGTGAATTATTTTTATTCAATTGCATAATTAGCACTAGATGTGTGTTTATGACTTTCCTACGTATTGCCTAAATATAAAAAAATTTACCTATGTCTTGAGGCAATTAAACATTTTTAGACTTTCTCGTTGACCGAAGATCGAGAATTAGTTCACGCTAGGAGTATTTTTGAGTATTGGCGAACCCATTAAAATAATATTGCGTCGTGGTACATTTGGCAAAATCTAATACGAATTTCATTGATATTGCACCGACCCCCAAGGGAACTGCGTGCTCTACAATCTAGGAAATATATTTGACGTCACAAAGACCTACACAATTTATTAATAACGTGAAGTGATCTTGAAAACTCTAATTTAAGGGAAAACAACGATTCATACCACAAGATGTGTCTTATTTGGAAACTTCGTTAGCTTTTACTTGTTAAAAACTTTATAAGCGTTGTTAGATTATCTTATTCCTGAATCGATCGATAAATACTGAAATCGTAACTATTGTTACTAAGCGATCTCTTGATAATATCTTGATTTTTAACTAATTTTTTTATTTTACTGCCTTCCGGGTACACAAGGGCAGAATCGATAACTATACTAGAATGAAATATGATCCGGAGTATAGTTAATTAAAGTTTAATACCAAAATATCGTCGGCGAAAATTGCATGTCGATCTTATTAGTGTTCAATTGCGGCTTAATTAACGCTGGTCTTCACTTATAAAACGTACCATATAATACAAATGGTCTTCTTTAGTCATATTCGGTTCTACTATATTAACGCGTTTTAATATTAATCTATATATATATATATATATATATATATATATAATATATATATATATATATAGAAATATTTATATTTAGAAGTCCGTTTAACATTTATCACGATTTCCCTGCAGCTTTAAGGCCGATGGATTTGAATTTTTGTATCAATATTGCTTTTGCCAAATAGAGATCAGCTTAAAACTAGTTTTACGAAATTAAAAAAGAATTAAGAAGGAATTAGGAAAATTACTACGCGGACAACTACTAGTATCCTCAGTATTTAAACTGACACACAAACTTCTTGTCTGCCTTTGATTTTAAACTCAAAATAGTTTAGGCGCTACGGAGCACTAATGAACGTCAAAACTTTACTCTGGTCTCAGGACAATAAGTGTTTTTCGCCGGTCTTCAGGTACAGTTCCTGCTGGACAGCGGTGCCAGGGTGGACGAGAGGGCGTTGTGCGGTGCAACTGCGCTGCATTTTGCCGCCGAGTGCGGTCATGCGGCGGTGGTATGTGCTCTCATCGAGCACAATGCCAAAATGCTCACAAACGAGAATGGTGAGTACGCGTGAGAATTGACTGTGTAATCTTAAGTCTTGAGAATAAAGACATCACCTATTTTAGAGTGTTTTCAATAATAAACTCAATCACTAAAATTAAAACCATTGCAATTGGATAATTATTTATTTTAACATGCACATATAGTACAAAAGCTTAATACCGCAATTTTCTACCAAACTTGCGGTGGTGCAACAGATAAAAGAGTCCCAGTCAAAAGCGTAGACCGCGAAATGTTCTCGATCCGGACGAGGAAGGGTCACGAGACTGAGGACCCAACGAGGGATCCCGTCATCCAACCTAACACATTACACAAGTAGGGACAGACACACTCACCTGTAGTTCGCCCTCGCTTACGAGCACAGCGAAACACACACACACGGTACACTAGACACACCCGCGTTCCAGGGCGGCTCTCACCTCTTGGAGACAAACAAATGCCTAACTCACGTGCCTTCTGTACGTGTGGCCTACACTTTTGGCATAAAGCGTCGGCCAACTCGTCCGTGGGGGCGGGAGCTTCCCGCGAACTGTGTGTTGGATGAAACTACCAAAGAGTTTGGATCGTAACACGTGTCAGAATAAAAGGGACATCGTTGAGATGCCCTGATAATTAGGATAAAGAATTAAATGTATCTATTTTAATAAATTTAGTATTATGTACAATTTAAAAGAACTGTATTTACAGAAATATCATAATGAAGTTAAAATAAATGACAATACATACAAAAATATGTACATTTATTCGTTTACGTACATTTTATGTGTAAATGAGTAACATTTATATGTTACATACATTTGTTTATACATATACGTACTAATTAGAATAAATACTACATAATAAGTTTAATACATAATTACGTGCAACTCAAAATTACGTATTAATAGCTTTCGTCGAAGGTGTCCCACTTACATAGTAAAAGTATGAAAAATCTCGTCATAACCTAAAAGCGTCTGTCAAACGAGCGGCGTCTGCCAATAGTCGTCAAAACCCGGAAAGACACGCAAGGGAAATTGACTAATTAGCGGAATTACGCAAACACTTCCAAGGATTCTTGCCGATCTAGATAAAGACATAAACGGAACAACTATAAATAGAGAAATGTGTTTTTGACCGACTTTCTAGAAGAAAGAAAAGTAATCTATTAAAAAGTAAAGTATTTTACTTTATATTTAAAATTTTTAGAATACTGTTTTAGCTCTTTTATGTTCAGTGCTTTTATAAACAGCTCAAAAACTAAAATCAATACCTTTTAATTACGGTGGCAGCTTTCATTTATTGTATATTTTATGACGCTAAATTTAATAAGTCTCTGAATTTTTTTGTTTCTCTACAATATTATTTATTTATTGTACATATAAATCTTTCACTGGAATCATTCCATCTATGAAAAAAAGGCTTCAAAATCCTTAAATATATATTATACATAGGGACGGACATACTGCTAAAGCGGCGTTGTTTTATACTATTTCATCATCATCAGCCTTTGATCGTCCACTGCTGGACATATGCCTTCCTAATACTCCCCTATCCATTAGGGGTTTTGGACCATTCCCACCAAGCTGGTCCAATGCAGGTTGGTGGGTGGACCGACTTTATATGCCATCCGACGCATGGATCATCTTACTTTTCAGACAAATGAGTGATCGCCCAAATTGCCTAACCAACTAGGAAGCAACAATGAAAATTTGTTGAGTCCCTGAGATTCGAACCCACTACCTCCGATTCTAAAGCACAGCCTATACCACTAGGCTATGTAGGGCAGTTAACTTACTATTTAGTTATATTAATTTGAAATATTTATCAATTAAAATTTAAAGTTTATTTTATAGATATAACTTTCATGCTTTAATGAAACATTTTAAAATTTCCCGACGTTTCAGGCACTTTACACCATTCATGGTCATGGGCAAACTGGACCTAAAAAAATTAAACACGATAAAATCCATAAAGTCTTTTACTAAATCATGTCTAGTATTTGCGTAAATACGAGAAAGTAATCTATAACTTCTAGGACTAACTATCAGTAATGATTACGCATCCAGGAGAAACATAAATGTTTTCTCTTATTTTGCTCAACACTTATATTCCTATTACTAATCAAGGTGTGCTTTCCAGGTATGACTCCCTTACAATGCGCCGCGGAACGAGCTAGGGCGTCAGTAGTTGAGATGTTGGCTTCCAGACCGGAGGTGACGAGGGCACAGGCCATAGAGGCATACGAACTGCTGGGTGCCTCCTTTGCGAACGACAAGGAGTACTATTGTCTAAGAGTAAGTTTTATTTCGATAGCCTTAGTTCTATGTGTGAATTCGATTGACAGAACATGTTGAATAGTTGTAGTAAAGGCTTTTAAGGTTGTAGGTTCTTAGTTTACTATGCAGATAAGTGTGGTACTATTGTGGTGCTTATATGTGCAATGCACTCGTGCATGAACAGTATACTGAAGGGCACAATAGTTAGTCTAATTACTGGGTAAACGGGACGTATATTTCATATCTTATGGCGGATTTGTGGCGTCTGTCATCGTCTTGTTGTTATTTAGATTTGTAAAAAACAAATGTTTGTTAAAAATATATAAAAAAGCTTTAATACAGTAAATAAACTTTAGTCTTTCATATGCTAAAAGTTCTAATATGATTTGTTTTATTTTATTTTAGAAGTCTGTTGATATTTGCCTACAGAGGTTGTAAAAACACTATTACTTGAAAGTAATTAAATGGAAAATATTTTTTGCATCGACAACATTCAAGTTAATAATTTACTATACAATTCTGTATTTAATATTCTAAACACTAATAAGACATTTTTTTACCGCTAGATGGCGTACCAATATCTGCACAGAGCAATGGCGATGCGCTACGACACAAGATACGGCCTTCTACTAAAGAAGCCGGCCGATCCAATACCCGCATATGATAACTGGAGGGAGAGCACAACACTAGAGGTTGGTAATTGATAAATGACAATATGTTTAATGCCATGTCCGAAAAATAAAACAAAACCGCCTATTCATTACTACATTATTCATTGATGCTTTGCTCCTACCGGTCTAAGCTTAGAGCAATGATCCACTAACACAAACTTCGTTATGGGAAATTGACATAAAATTTGATTTTTATTGGCTTTGAAAAGACAGGAATGTGTGCAAAAAATCCACCAAGGGCGTTTTATTTCTTCATCATCAATATCATCAGGCTGTGTTAGTCCACTAATGGACATAGGCCTCCATGAACGCCTTCTCCATTTAGGGAGTTTTTTTTGGACCGTATCCCACCATTTTGGTCCAATTCGGGTTGTGGGTAGACCGACTTTTTACAAGCCCATCCGATGCATGGATCATCTTACTTTACAGACCAGGGTGATCGGACCAAATTGCCCTAACCACCTAGGGAATAATGATGAAAATTTGTTGAGTCCCTGCTGGATTCGAACTCACGACCTCCGGTTTCTAAAGGACACGCCCTTACCACTAGGCTATGGAGGCAGTTATTTTTTTATTATTTCTTAGTAGCAAGAAAGTTCTTAATAATAATATAATTTTTAATGTAGTGATATTTTTTTCGCCAGGAGGTAGAACGATTGCACGGAAACGCCCACGCCTTACACATGGAGGGGTTGGCAGTAAGGGAGAGAGTGTTAGGCCGTGGCTGCCCTGACCTTCCACACCCTGTCGTCTTCAGAGGCGCTGTATTCGCTGATGAGGCTCGCTTTGAAAGGTGTCTAGCTCTATGGAGGCACGCGTTGCAGCTGAGGCACCACAATAAGGTATAAGATTCCGTCTTTTGTCCAAGCCATTTTTATAAGTATACCTGGAATTGGTTTACACCCGAAATTGGGAGAATAAATAGAAAGGGACTTAATAAAGCCAAGGTATATACTGTTAAAGGTGGTCCTATGGGTTAAGGAGAGGGTTTGAATCGACATCCGGATGCAACAACAGATTTTGTAGAGCATCTAATAACTACTGTTAAAGATAGTCTATGACAATCTTACTTTTACGACTATAAAAAGATCGGCCTATAATCCCCTATCAAATCGGGACCAATGAAAATACCACCAGTTTTCGAACCTTAACCCGCCTGGTCGTGTCGTCGGTTGTATTATCGACAATACATTCTTCTTAATCGCAAGCTTAGTCTTGAACGCCTAAGCAGCTGCGTAATGCTCCGCTGACTTTTTTGTTAAATTATTATTAGCCCTGACGCTTTATTCCTAAACCGCTAAAGCAAAATGTTAACACGTGATTAGATGTGGACCACCGTAGCCTGCCTCCGTAGCCTAGTGGTATAGGCGTACGCTTTAGAAATCGGAGGTCGTGGGTTCGAATCCTGCGGGGACTCAACAAATTTTCATTGTTGTTTCCTAGTTGGTTAGGACCATTTGGGCCGATCACCCAATTGTCTGAAAAGTAAGATGATCCATGCGTCGGATGGGCATGTAAAAAATCGGTCCACCCACCAACCCGCATTGGACCAGCGTGGTGGGATACGGTCCAAAACCACCTTATGGATGGGGGTGTATTAGGGGAGGCCTATGTCCAGCAGTGGACTATCAAAGGCTGATGATGATGATGATGAGATGTAGACCATCTCTACAGTATTCAATTTGTTACTATTTGTAACTTTAGAACCTTTTTTTTACGTTTTTACCTGTTGTCTTGAAGTGGGTATTTTTATTCTCTGCGCTGCCGGTTATTATAGTCAATGTTGACTATAGTCATACTGGGAGAAGTTTATTGACATTAAAAACTCAAACCAAACCAACTAATTGAAAAAAAACTTATAAACTAATATTATTTAACTTTAACAGAATTAATAATAAAATTTAGTGGCCAAAAAGTGTGACAACGTCTTAATAACTTTAAACAATATCTATTTGCAGGTGTCTGTTGTGAAAGACCTTCTGAGGTTTGCACAAGTTTTCTCACAGATGATTCACATTGGCATTGAATTACCTTTAAATCAGGTCAGTATATTTTGATTGTACAAGTGTTACATTAATATTATGAACGTTTATGTAATTTCCGTTTTCACCTACATTTTTTCAAGTCCTTGATAAATAAGCGCATGAACAAATCGATAAAAGGAAGTTATATTTATTTCGATACTGCATATTATTCTTATGTTCTATAACAACGTCTGTCATGTCTTGTGACAATGAAAAATAAAGAAATAGTTCGATAAGTCAGCTCAGGTAAGTAGGATTTATGTATATAAATTGGTCATTTGGGGACTATGGACTTTTTTTATTCTATGGGATCGACTGGGAAGGTACTTAATTTTGCCGCAAAACAGTAGTGTTTCCACGCAACTGCCTTCCGGTTTATAGGGCCCCGTGGTCAGCATAATTAATGGCTAATTAAGTTGTTGCGAGTATTGTAAAGGCTTGTGGAGTGTACGAACGTCTGTTCGTCTCATTGGTTCGTCTCATTAAAATAAGCACGTATTAAACATAAATAAATCTAATTGAACATAGCAATAATTTTTTTTTTGCCAAACATACAATAAAATTTAATTTACTTTTTCAGTTACTAAGTGGAATGCATATGTTACACAATATATATTATTTCAGGTCAGTTTTGTATTAGATGCATGCGCGGAAGAATTGAAAAGGGGCCAGCAGAGGATAGAGAAGCCACAAGTCAACCACGACCCGGAGGCGTTAATAGTATGTTACTATGCTTATTCAATTTTATACCATTCTCATTTATATCCATTATTTAGTGTAGACATAGACTGGTAGTTGTAGACTTCATTAGATTAAAAAAAAGGTTATGATTTTTGGGGTTTTGTGTAGTATGTGTCTATGGATGCTTTCTTGGTGTTGGAATTTATATTTTCTTTATACTTTATTACGTTATTGAAAAAATATTATGACAAATTGTTATTTCATGAATGTTTAATGTTGTGATAGTAATTGTTTACTTGAGTTTGAGTTAATGGTATTGACTTTTTTGTATGTAGTTGATGGTCAAGTTGTTCCTTACTAAGTTTTGCTTTTCTGTTTTTATCTATAAAAAGTTAGTTATTCATTAAAGTTGACTTAAGTCAGTACAAAATGAATGAATGGTTAATGAATTGTAAGTTATGTTGTTGTCTAAACCTCCAAGATGTTTTAATTGTTCTATCCTTGTATTTACAATTGTAAATATGTGTGTGGATAATGTAAATAATTATAAAAGACAGATGATTCATAATTTAAGCCCGTACATACACTAACATATCATTCACACTTACAGGCCGTGATTACATTTCCTATGCAGCGACTGGCAGTATTATTTATATGTGTTATTTTATAATGTTTATCAGGCTAAGCAGTTAAATTACAATAATTGAAACTCTCTCTTTTTTTGTTAAAAATAATTATTTAGAGCATTTAATGGGTCATTGAAGGGCACAAACTCTCGTAGCTTTTTTTTATTATTATGTAGAGCAAGAAAGGTATACAAGAGGCATATGCTCATTGTTCTATTACGATGCCTAGCTCGGAAGGAATTTTTTTAAACGCCCATCCTGTCACTGGTCTATTATTACCATACTAGTAACAATTACTCAGTTTCCTCGCAGGCTTATTGTTTTGAATTGTTACATTGAGACAGTTAGGGTTTTCTTTCAAAATATGCTTGTCGCAAAATTAAAGGGACAAAAAAATTTTCGAAATTTTTTGGCAATTTTCAACAGGCAACAATTTTCAATGAAAAAAAAAAACATGAAAGTTTTTTTTTTAACCTAGACTAATGCATAGGTCGTATAGCATGTTTATTCAATTTGCTTCAATTTGATTTAAGATACGACCATTTGCCTGCAAGATATCGAATTTTGAATGCAAAAGGATCCATTTTCACTCTTTATTCAATTACTGTAGCAAGCAGACAGGATATTTGATTTTCTCCATGTAATTTCCAATAAAAACATTTATCATGGCTGGTTGAAAAATAAATATTTTTCGAACAAATTCGAATTCAAACCAAAAAAATTTCAACAATTTTTTACTTACCTTTAACTTTTGAATTGGATTGAATTTGTTCTCCCTAATACACCCCTATCCATTAGGGGTTTTGGACCTATCCCAGCAGGCTGGTCCAATGCGGTTGGTGTGGTGGACCGCCTTTTACATGCCCATCCGACGCATGGAAGATCTTACTTTTTCAGACAATTGGGTGATCGGCCCAAACTGTCCTAACCAACTAGGAAACAACAACGAAAATTTGTTGAGTCCCCGCAGGATTTGAACCCACGACCTCCGGTTTCTAAAGCAAACGCCAATAACCACTAGGCTACGGAGGCAGTTTATTACCGTCAGACATACCTCACTCTATTACTCGTAAGTGCTGTGCCGTCGTTGCGTAGGAGTGTTAGCGGCCAAAGGGCGAAGCTAGCGTTGATTGTCAGAGCCTGGCTCTCGCTTTCACCCTGCAGGAGGAGTACGAGAGCAACGTGCGCACCGCGCTCTACCTGGTCGCGGTGGCCGCTAGGCTGCTCGAATCCACTGACGACGAGGTAAGATTATATTTATCATAGTAATATAATATTTATGGACGAATAATACAGCATTCGTCATCATCATCAGCCTGTGTTAGTCCACTGCTAGACATATACCTCCCCCAATTCTCACTGTCCATTAGGGAGTTGTTGTGAGCGTATCCCGCCACGCTGGTCCCATGCGGGTTTGGTGGGTGGACCGGCTTTTTACTTGCCGATCCGACGCATGGATCATCTTACTTTTCGGACAATTGTATGATCGGCTCAAATTGTCCTAACCCACCAGAAAACAACCATAAAACAAAGTTGTTTCCACGCGGGATGGAAGCAGCATTATCTCGTCCCAAACTAAGCAAAGCTTGGACTACGGTGACTAGATGACATGATACATTGACTTATTTCTGCATATTATTCAGATACAAACACCTAGACACGAGATAAAACACTATGTTCATCACACAATATTTTTTCCGTGGTGGGAACCGAACCCTCACCCTTCGGCGTAAATGTCATGGTCAATAACCACTACGCCAAACGGGTCCTATATGTACGCGGTACTTTTGCTTAAATTACTAATTTTTAAAATAGGTATATTAGACTACGAATAGATGAGAACAATCTAACCCACGGCAACGAAGTAATGTACAAATATTGATGAATTTTACTCTTCTGTGTACACGTGTATGTAATCTGTGTACTTTTTAGTTGCTATAGGTTACGTTGTTTACATTGGTTCTATGTACTATTTGGCTTTGGTCTATAATAGACCTAAAATGATTCCAAGAAAATATGGCTGCCTTTTAGAATTGCATAGTTTACAACGGGTCTATTGCTACAGATGTTATATAGATGTTTATACTTCAAAAAGCAAAGATAGTTTATGCGACCGTTTAAAAAAATAATCAAAAGCTCATTGCATTGCTTGACACAGGGTCTCATTATCTGTGGCTACAGATATTATACAAATGTTTATACTTCCAAAGGGAAAGAGAGTTTCTGCGAGTATTAAAACAAAAGGTTTTAATCAAAAGATCGTATTTTAAAAATGGTCATATGCACACTGATGCATATTAATTTTATTGTATCAAAAATTTAAACATTGTCAAGTCTGAGGTGAATTTTTTATGCTATATAAATTTCGTTATAAGATTTCTATGTATCACTTTAATTGACTATAAATTTAAACATTATTTTCGTAATAGGAGACGAGGTGTGCCGTCCGTCGAGCGGTCTTCGGACTGCGCAGAGCGAAACTTCGCAGCGGGCAGACGTTGCTCCACTTGGCGGCGGACAGGCGGACGCCGGTCGACGACTTCCACACGAGCGACGTTTGCCAGTGAGTATGATAGTTATCATCGTGATCAAATATGTGAGATCATGATCAGTGAACCACGAACGCAATTGTGATCATGATACATCTACCAAGAATATGACTATGATAACAAGCATGTATAAAGTCACAGTGACCACGAGTAATGATTTGAAGTGAAATCAACATTAAAAACGGCCTTTAGCAGTCCACTGCTGGACATGACCTTTTAATGAACGCCAAGACGGCGTCCATTATAAAGAGTGTTTCATAATTGCCACGCTGAGCAGGCGGATTGGCAATCGACTAATTGTTTTGTACTGCGGATCTATCTTACTCCCACTTTAAGGCAGATCCGCTGTCAAGTAAGCGGTCTCACACCCCTACTCCTAAAAAAAATTAAATACCATAAAATCTTTGACCATGAGCAAACAATACCAACCAAAACTCAATGTGGTCATGCGTTATGGTCTCGCAAACTTATTTTTTTGTGCTGATTATCAGGGTTTATATCATGAAGATAGTAATTTATTTTTAGTATTCTCTTAACTATAATAGTGTTGGATTTTTATCGATAAAAATATTAAACTAAAAAACAGTTTGAGAGCAGAGACACACTCGTATCAAGATTTTATTTCCATCATCATTACCGGTGGTAGGTCCCCTGTTTCAGGAGACCGTCTGGGTGGGTACCACCGTGGTGCCTATTTCTACCGCGAAGCAGTAGTGTGAAAACACTTATGTGTTCCGGTTTGAAGGACACCGTAGCTAGCGTATTTACTGGGTAAACGAGGCTTAACACCCTATGTCTCACGGTAGGCAGCGCGTTGGCGATACCACTGGTATTGCCAATGTCTATGGGCGTCGGTGATCACTTCCCATCAGGAGGCCCGACTGCTTGTTTGCCTGCGTATGCCATAAAAAAAATCAAATGTTACCCATAGCAACTGACCGGCGTTTTCTCTTTAGCTTAATGTAATTAAAAAAATGTCTATTCCAGATTTCCATGTATGAGGACCACACGACTTCTGCTCGATTGTGGTCTAGAAGTAGACGCGTCTGATGACATGTGTCGCACAGCCTTACACGTCGCCCTTATATCCTTCCAGCTTATACCGGGTGAGTCTAAAACGATTATACGGTTATAACCGCATAAAATATGCTATTTATATAGCCAGAGAAGTAAGCAAACGTTAACGAACATATTTAAACGATATGTAGATAAGTAGGTAGGTAGGTACGTAATAATAGGTCTCAACTAATATTTGGTGTATTATAGTAATAAATTAACCTTTACCAAATATTCCAGATTTTATTGGGCTGTTGTATTACAGATTTATCGTATAAAATATGATAGATAATTTAGTTATAAACACGTTGATTGAGTAGATTTATTATATTTGAAATTATGATCGAGCTATATATTTGAGTTGCATACTTTGTATATATATATATATACTATTGAATTATATTTAGTATGATATCATAATAGTGGGCTAAGTTTGAACTGAAATTAAATACAAATAGTTCGCTTGCGAATGTTAACTAAACTCACTAAAACTTGAAAACAAATATGCGATTATACCATTTTTGTTAATAAAAAGTGTTCATTATGATATTTAATATAACTATGGGTAAGTAATAAAACTGTTATATGATTATTTCCTTGCAGATGAGAACCATCAATGGAGTGAATCGCTTTGCGGCGTGGTCTGCGAGCTTCTTTCGCGAGGCGCTCACGTGGACGCCGTCGATGCTGACGGCATCACGCCACTCCTCGCCTCTATCGGGGGTAAGCAGTGTACTAAAAGCAATAAAAAATACTTAGTGTAATTGTACGAAGTGAATGAATGATGCAATGACCCAGACGGGCTTTCATTTGGTGTTAAAGTTCTATTCTTGATTTTTTTTACACCAAACCGCCTAACAATGATACCTCATCATAAATATTGTCCATCTAGTTGATTTCGACTATGGCGGCCGAACTGTATTAGAGATCAGCCAATTGCGCAGCGGCGATATATTAGTGTATATATGAAAAGTTTTTAATTCCCCGTAGGATTCGAACCCACGAACCACCGGATTCTCCGTATCCTATTTCTGAGTGATAGCGGTACGATATTATACTTACTTTGCCTAGCTGTTGTTACAAATTATCTTAGGTTGCCTCTGCGGCTAGCATTATTACTCTATAACCTGAAGAGATTTGCTGCATTCGATGGATAGGTTGCAGGACAGTGAGTTTGAATACTCCGACGACCTATTAGACGAATGGCTCTATTGCCCATATTGTCCTAACAAACCAGGAAACTTACGTCCGGTTTGTGACGAACCACGAAGGCAGTTTCTTAAGCTATCTATATCTAAAATTCTTTTCAATCTCATCTTTGTACCCGCACAGGTCCGGCGGAGAGCCTGGTGCGCTCGGCGCTGCGCCCGCGGCTCTCGTGCCTCGCGGCCGCCGCGCTCGCCGCGCACGGCGCCACCTACCGGCCCTCGCAGGTGCCGCGCGACCTGCACTCGTTCCTCGCGATGCACGGCGTGCGCGCCGCCCGCTAGCGAACACGTCACACGGCCACGTGACAGCTGTCACACGTCACACACAGTCAGAACGACAGCAGTCAAAGGCAACTGTCCGCGCGCCACGCCTGCGCGCTAAGACCTGAGAGCGAAGCATCAAGTGCGACTTAACCCTTAATCCACAAACCGCCATCTAAACGATAGCTGTAGAAGACGAAAACTGCGCTAAAAGTGCATACCACAATCTGACAGCGCTCGAAGACACAGTGAAGTTGTAGCGTTAGTTATTGTGCGAATCTGCACGACAACTGTCAAAGTCAAACTTTTTGCGCACTACGGCCGCGTGAAATACGACAGCGCTCGAAGTTCCGTTGTGCTCTGCACACACGAGGTCCGTCATCTGAATGACAGCTCACAAAGTCGCGTCTCGAATGACAGTTATGCAGCATGACAGATACTAGTTTGCAGTCTAGACCAGGACCGGATCTACAACTGTTAAAGTAAAACTCCGTGCGCCAGATTTGGCAACGTTCGAAGCCGTGATAGGCGAAGGTCTGGCAAGTTAAGCAATTGCCCGAAAGCTGCTGAATTTTGACAGTTTGTTACGTGAGATTCATGCAGCAAGTGTCAGTGTGTCAGAAGCGCAACTGGAAACTGTGACGGCTGTCAGAGTTGACTCGACATACTCATAACCAGACCGGTTTTGAGCAAAAACAAAACAAGTGTTGTTCGTTTTAGAAATATATGACAGCTGTCAACGTGTTTGGCGTTCGTAGTGTTCTCCAATCAACGCCAACTTACTCGTAATTTTTGTAAAGTTTTCGTATTTGTTCTATTCTGCTACAAATTAAAGTTAACTATTTCTTAGATATTAATCAGGATGTTTATTATTATAGGGGATATTATTAGTTTTTATTATTATCATTCACAATATTTCACTCCATTTTGGTAACTATAATAGCCAATTTTCTTTTATTATAGAATTCGGTCAACATTATACATTAATGTGTATGCATATACGGAAATATCATGGACACTTGTTCCAATGTAAAATAATGCAGACAAAATATATTGAATACAAGTTGTTGATAATTTATATTATTTTGCTACAATATTTATATTATGTACAAAAGACATTGATACAATATTTTGACTTTGTTTAATATATCTACAAATGATAACGATTCGAAGTCCAATATATTTAGTGTGACAAATTCATCAATCACCATTTAAACGCAGATACTTAACAATATCTTTAGTAATAATGTTAAATGAAATGACTAAGCACATCGAGGCTTTATGATAATCGTAGTAATAGTTTATTATAAAATTAGAATTAGTTTACGCGCCATAAGAAGGACGCAATCGTCCGCCATTTTACTTCAAAACGTAGCGTCCATTTTGTGTTCGGTAGAATAACTGATATTAGAGTGACGTTAGTTTCGCCTGTAGTTTATAATAAATAAATGATATTTTCGCGTATAATTAATAGTTTTTCTGAAACGTTGCAATGTTACGTTATTAGAAATGTCATATGTATGAAATGTAGCGCATTTATCATGACAAATGTCTTGCATATACATATTTACTCATGTCGAGTGTTATTGAACACAGGGTCTTATGTGTTCATATAACATCATGTATACGAGTATACAAAACACAATGAAACTATGGCTCAAGCGGTTACTATAATGACTTTGTCAGCTACGTGTGTAGCGATGACTATATGTGATAAAGTAGCTTGTAATTTTAGAGTAAGTACTAGTGTTATGTGGCGCACCGCGAATACTCTTAATGCGTAGAACTATGCAATGTCATTGTTAACTATCATTTACTTGTAAGAACACATCACTAAGCGAATCTTATAACCTTAATGATTAATAATTACAGACAAAAGCTTTTGATATTTTCTAACTGCGATTGACTAATTGCAGTTTTATTAGTGATTTATATGACGCGGGCTAAGTGCGTTTTTGCGAAAATTAAATGATTACATACGCACAAACGTTCATCATTGTTTCATGCAATACGCAATGTAGTGCTTATTTTTAACCACGATTTATTAAATATACATATAATAAATGAAAAATGCGAAATATTTGCATTAAAACGTGTCTTACGGGAATGAATGAAGTTTACAATTTATATGTTTAATATACACTAATTTCTTAAATGGATTATGTTTCTATTATAATATTAATATTTGGCATTAATTGAAGAAGATAAAGTATAACTCAGGGCATTTTTCGTTACGTTATTAACTATTTGATAAAGCTTATATCAAGTTCATTTTATATAACATTTAATAAAAAATGGTATGGCATGACATGTGAGTGTCGGTCACAAATTTGTTATATTGTCCTAATTTTGGAACTAAGCACAGCTACATATACTTGTTTATAAGCTAAAATTTTCGTAGCAAACAACTAAATACCTATTGACTTCTAGATATATAAAGCCTAGTAATATATATAATGTTTATAAATTAGAGTATGTTAAGATTCTGGTTCAATAACTCAACTGGAGCGTTATGTTGTCTCCTTTTTTTCCTATTTTGTTTATCGTCTATGCGTTATGTATTTATGAAGTGTTTAATTAACTATAAACAGTCTGTCTAAGAACGTTCTACATTCATAAGGTACATTAAAGCCTTTAAAACATCGCTGATATTATATGTAGTCCTATCACTATTAATAAGTCTTCCATTGACATATCCATATTTTCATTATGACTCTGTGTCGTTTTTCCTAAAAGGTTTTTTTCTAAGTTAAGACAAATCAATTAAACTGGTGTAATGTTAAACACTAATTGAGTCAAAAGCGAACGCGTTCCTATTAGCGGACGGCGGCCATGTTTAATTCCGACGCGATGTTTAACCAAAAATGCTTAAGTTTTTGGCGACAAAAGAATTAGACGTTAGACTTTGTTTGCATAAATATTATCTTTAAATTGGTTAAACTATTACTGCTTTTCAATGAAGTACTAATTTTACCTCCAAGCTATTCGCACAATAGGATTTAGATTTTTTTGTTGCAATTTTTAGTTATTGTAATATGTTGAACGTGATGATTATAAAATTATACATTATTAAATAAAATGACTTTACGGATTTTATCGCGTTTATTTTACATTTTTAAATACCCGACGTTTGACCACGGCCGCTGGAAAGTGTTCGAAACGTCGGGAATTTAAAAATGTAAAATAAACGCGATAAAATCCGTAAAGTCATTTTATTAACAATAGAAATAATTTTAAAATTATAATTAACTTTACTTTAATTTTTATTTTGACAAATGATAAATTATTGACAACGAACGTTAAAATGTTTAAAATAATGTAAATGATATTGAATTATTGTTATATATTGTCGTCCTTAGTTTAGACAGACATAGACGTAGTGTTGCCATGTCATAGTGTCTTTACCCTTTTTGAGGGAGAATTGTTTGTGTGCATTGTTTTAGGCAAAGTTGCGTTGCGCATAGTAACTTCACGCTAAAATCTAGTCAATTTGTAAAGTTTTGGACACCATAATGCTTATATCAAAATATTAAGCTTTACAACAGTAGAGGCGAAGTAGTTCGTAATATAATAAAAGTAAAAATGTATAAAAAATATTTTTTTAAATAAAAGATATCGCCTATTGCAATATTTAAATTTTAAAAAGATGCTGTCATTTTTTTAAACATATTTGTGACGGTTGTGAAGATGCAGTTACTTTTGTGCTCGCTGTAAAACTATGTGTAAATGTAAAGAAATATCCTGATAAAATTGTGTGCAGAGGTTTATTTTAATCATCAATTTACTGAACATTGTACTTATAACATAGCGTACCTGTTTCATGTGCACTTAAAAGCAATAAATTCGAACATTATGTAACGATAGGCTAAATGTATATAAAAAATGTTATACGGACAATTTAAGCATTTATATTATACGTCATGATTGGAACAAACCTTAAAGTTTGCATTATACCAATAATGCTGTTAATATTATAAGCTAGCGACTTCTAGCGACCCGCCCGGAGCTATGCTGATAGAAAATATACCTACAATATTAAGTACGTGTTTTACATATAAACCTTCCTCTTCATTCACTCTATGTATGAAAAAAAAACTGCATCGGAATCCGTTGCGCAGTTTCAAAGATTCAAGCATACATAGGGATATAAAGACAGTGAAAGCGACTTTGTTTTATACTATGTAGTGAAGTCATAAACAATACGTTAATTGTCTAACTCATTCTATGTATTGATTGCCTTATACACCCTCTTGGTTTCTATATTCTATATGTTACGGGCGTTATTGATCCTAATAATCAAGCAAATGTTTTTTAATCACTTATTATACTTCAAATGTTGTTTGTGTTACATAAAGTACAATGTGTCTAGGCTTTTGTCTGTATCCCACCGTTCGCAGTCTAATGCAATCATAGCGCTAATTACTAGCCCTTTTCGCTGTTAAATTGACTTTAAATAACATTCGCCGTATGTATAATCGTTAACACATTTCAAAGTACATACAGGAGCACAAGTGTTGTTCAAATATTTAATTTCTCTTGTTTCAAATACAATACTAATGTCTACGAAACTGTATGATAAAACTTTCACGGAAAATAACAGGATGTATAAAAAATGTCGTGTGTTTTTGTGTTAAAATGTTAATTTCTTTATTTAATCTTGTATAATTTGCTAATGGCACAATTGTCATTATATTTTTTTTACGTTATTTAGAGACTTATCGCTTGTAACCAATGTTTATAACTCTCGTTTGCTGGTTAAATGCTATTTGTGTTCATTTATTAGTGAAGTGATATAATTGGTAGCTTGACCTATTGTATAAGCCCATTTCAAGTCACATATCTCTTCGTAAGCAATCGACTGGAATCAATACTTAGCCGATATAGCGTTAAAGCTCAAATTATAAAGATATTAAAACTTAAAATACGAAAACTATTTAGATCTTTTCCTACTTAATTAGAAAAAAAAGCTATAAATAAATCTCTGTAACGCTTTTCTCTTTAATAATACACGTATGCGTAGATGTAGGGCTTGTTTTAAATTTGACAACTAAAATGAATAACTCTTTTTTGTTTATATGTAGCGTGAACAAGCTTTATGACTTAAAATTCAAAATTAAATAAGAAACTCATTGTGGTTGTCAAATTGGAAATGTTATGTAAAAAAGATCGGAGTGTTGCTAGATTTAGATGATTTATCTCTGAAAGAGGGAAATTGTGATTTATTGAGTCCGAAAGGATCTATTAATGTAAATAAGATGAATATTTATCTGTGCCGTTAAGTATAGAGATATTTTTGTCCAAAGCAAAACGAAATAAAAACTTATATTGTACAAGATGCTGTTTCTTTTATCCTGCTACTGTTTATTTTACATGCATATTATGGCTACATGTAAAAAATTTTGTTCTTGATGTATTCAATATTTGTACCCGTTTCGATGAATCGCGTCAAAATATCAGCTTTTTAATAAAAGTCGGGGAGGTTTTAGTTCTTAGAAATCTCTTCTTTCTTCTGATAATGTAAAAAATACAAATATGGTAAATATTTTCAGAAAATCCAAAATAAAGTTATTTAGTAAACTTTAAGTGAAGTTTACACTTTATTTTAATTTTTTTCAATAAGACTTGTAGTTTTTCCGGAAATTGAGATATACCGTTTTTTACCTTTAAAAACCCACACTCTTTAACTTCTTGACCTTAGATCGCCCGTAAGTTATTTTTCCTTTTTTTTGGTATTTCTCCTTTTGTAACGGGTTTCATCCTATTACTATTTTTGTTGCTTTCAAAAATTATCGACCTTGATTTAAAAACGTATTGTAATAATTTATCTAGTACGTAGAAGTAATTTAAATAAGACAAAGGAAAAGACGCAAATTTTTAAAAAAGATTTCTTAACTAAATGGTATTTATTATTATTACGTTTTGGTTTAAAATTCAGAGCTAGAGCCGCAGGCAGTAGATTTAAATCTTGCGGGAACCAAATTTGGGTTATTGTTTTTTGAAACCATGCGTTGCTGATTAGGATTTAAAACACCCTGCTCGATTACCTAAAATATTTTTTTCTGTCGTTTTAGGAATAATCCAGTTTTACTATTTGTTTATGATGCTAAAGTTTACCTAAATGCGGTAAATTCGCTTTTTGTTATTATACAGATACTTGATGGATTAGAAGTTCAAATGTATGATTGTTTTGAATACGGCTAGCATTTTTAAATTTACTGCTAGGTTAGGTGAGATTACAAATTATTACTTTGTAATAAGTTTATAGGGGATACAGATAGATCTGTCGTTCTCTTACAATATAGATGTATAACAGTTGCTACAATATCTATGAAAATAACAATATGCACAATTTTATTCGTCAAATTTGAAATTTAAGTAGGAAATTTTTAAAAAGAGTTTCTGTAAAATTATTGTCTATGAAATAATATATTTAAAAAATTTATGGACAACTTCTTTTAGTCCCATACTGAGCAACACTTGCTATGATAACTAACTAGATGAATGACAAATATATTAAATACATAAATTTTCTCTCTTTTTTTAAACATTCACGAATAAATATATAAAAACTCAGACACGATAAAACACTATATTTATTGCACAAAATTTTCCTCCGCGGGTAGGAATCGAATCCACACCTTTGGCATAGCTGTCACGGTTACTAACCGCTATATCAAACGGGTTGTCAAAAATTGTGTCACGTACACTTTTAGTATTACCACCCTTCTTATATTTACACCTTGAGTTTTAACTACTACAGATTATAATAAATCGCTATATATTTTTCGTACAATTATACAATATTTTTTTTTTCTTTAACTACATAAATCAATAATATCTACGACCTAAGCGCAAACGTTATGGCGACTAAACTAAGGTTATTTATAACTAACTATCACCCACTTTTTTCCGAAACAATGAAATTGCGTAAAGCATGAGAAAACAAAGAACGAAGGAGATATGCTTTGGTATAAAGTAATTGAACGAAATGTGGTGCTTAAATTGCCAAATTTCCGCTGGTCTTACAAATTTTAATTACGGACTGCAACAGATAATTGAGAAACGGATATCCTATTTTTTATGGTTAAAGAACATGTACAGATAAGTAACTGAAATAATTAAATTATGGTGTGTACCAACGTACATTAGTTAAGTTATATTTGAATATAAAAATTTAATTTAATAAAGTAATAACTGCCTCTGTAGCCTAGTGGTAAGGGCGCGTGCTTTAGGTCGTGGGTTCAAATCCTGCGGGGACACAACACAATTTCTTTGTTGTTTCCTAGTTGGTTAGGGCACTTCGGGACAATCACCCGAATTCCCGACCCATCTGTCTGAAAAGTAAGATGATCCATGCGTCGGATGGGCATGTAAAATGTCGGTCTATGCACCAACCCGCATTGGACCAGCGTGGCGGGATACAATGGAATACAATACGAGAAGGCGTGCATTAGGGAAGGCCTATGTTCAGCTGTGGACTAACACAGGCTGATGATGATGATGACGACAAAACCTAAAAAATATTACAAATCGTACTACATTTTAAAACAATACTAGTTTTTTTGTTAATAGCCGTCATATAAGAGCTGCGGTGAATTTCGTAACAATCTAATTAACATAATGTTCTACAAGTAAGTTTAATTATTCCAAAACGTTGCTGTTTCGTTGATATGTCCAATTTATAATGTTATATTTGCTCATCTATATATATAAAAGAGATTACCACCTATATTCAAGTTCAAATTCAAATATCTTTATTCATATAGTAGTGTAACATTCGCACATTGATTGTCAAGGACGCTACCACCAGTTCGGAACGCCTCCGACCTGAGAAGAACCGGCGAAAGAAACTCAGTGGGCCTATTTTCTCAACTTTTAATCAATTATACATATAAATTTTCTTATGAACTACATACAGTTATATCATACGTATATTATATTTGAAAAAGCCTGGAGCAAGCATACCTTTACCAGGCTGTGTTATCATTTATAAATTCATTTATGTTATAATAACCTTTAACACATAAACGTTCCTTTACTACTTTTTTTAATTTATTAACAGTTAAATTCTGAACGTTTACTGGGATTTTGTTGTAAAGCGTATACATTTTCCCATAAAGATTTACTTATTCTTCGCAGTTTAGTTGTGGAAGAATTAAATTATGTTTGTTTCTAGTATTTATGTTATGTGCATCACAATGTTTGCGAAAATCATTTTTATATTTTTGCACATACATAAGGTTTTCGAATATGTATTGAGAAGCAACGATTAGTATTTTAATCTATGTGAACAATTTTCCTAGGGATTCTTTGGGGCCCAGTTATAAACCGTCGAATAGCTCATTTTTGAGGCAAAGATCGTATTAGTATCCGCCGCACTTCCAGTAGAATGCCATAAGAATTACACTGTGGTAATAGCTAAAGTATACTAACCGGCACGTCAGTTAATTGTCTGATTTTCTTGACAGCAAATATTGCAGAGCTGTAGTGTCTATTCGAGCATGCATGGTATCTATTGTTATTCCCTGAAACACGGTTGACTCAACAACGTCTATCTCTCTTACTCATCTATAAACACTTCACATTTACTCGGTCTTACATTTGGAGTCATAAATTTAATACATTTTGCTTCTTCTGGTTTAGTAGAAATTATTGGCACTAAACAGTGCGCCACTTAGAGAGAGTATTATTTACATCGTCATTTATTAATGTATGTCATTTAACTCTAAACATTAAGGAAGTATCATCAGCAAATAATACTATCTCTTCGTTTTTATAAATAACATTTGATAAATCATTTATATAGATGAGGAAGAGAAAAGGCCCAAGAATTGACCCTTGTGGGACACCCATATTTACCGGGGCCCCGGGAGATCTTTTACCATTCACGTCAACCCTCTGAGTTCGGTGGCTCAAGTACGAAGACAAAAGATTGAGTGCGGCATTTCTTTCACGCCGAGTAGAGGTCAGCTAAGAACGGATGTTACGAAACTCCAGGGGGGTTAGGGGGTTGCTAGTTAATTAATAATGTTTAAATAAAGTGCAGCAATGAGTAAAATTACAGCCGTATCTCCTTCTATTAGAAACAGTTGCTTTTTAATATCCTTTCAATCTAAATTCCCTTTATTAGCGAATCCTTAAAACATTTATAGAACTTAGAGAATCAGTGTACTCTACGCAAATATTCTTTTGTGCAATAGTTCTTTTAACTTAAGTTAAATAATAAATACAAGTTCTCTTTTTCGTTTTTCTTTAGGCGAATTTTTATTATGTCTTCATTTAGCGCAACTCTCTATTTTGAGCTTAAATATTGTCTAACCTATTCCTTAATACGACAGGATTACCTATCGTTAAACTCTTTTTCAAAAAGCGTGTTAACAGGTCTCCTTTTACAGGGGTCCCTCTGGGTCCGCAGTGCCTAATTCACAAATTTATAATCACTGCTGTCTCCGGTTTGAAGGGCACTGTAGCTAGAGTACTTACAGAGTTAACGGGACGTAACATCTGATGTCTCAAGGTGGTGAGCAGTTTTCACTTATAAATACTTACACCAGATGAAGGTCTGTTCATCATCATCATTATCAGCTTGTGATAGTTTACTGCTGGACATAGGCCTCCCCTAATACACCCCTATCCATTAGGGGATTTTGGACCGTATCCCACCCCGCTGGTCCAATGCGGGTTGGTCGGTGGACCGACTTTTTACATGCCCATCCGACTCATGGATCATCTTACTTTTCAGACAATTGGGTGATCGGCCCAAATTGCCCTAACCAACTAGGAAACAACAATGAAAATTTGTTGAGTCCCCGCAGGATTCGAACCCACGACCTCCGGTGGCTGTTGGTCTGTTGCTTGTTTCTTTTGTAGCTTTAATTTCTTATTTGTTCCGCAAAGCAGAAAGAGTTAAAATATTTTTGTTATAGTTTCAGGGGCTTTGTAGACGGTGCAAATAGGGCTCACAAGAGGTACATAATTCAATATTCAGAGACGCAGACCTTAATTATAATTAAATTTCATGTCCCATAACCGAGGTATTTATAGTTTTATAATAGCTCGTTTCGCCACTTATAAAAAGAGATATTTTTTTATTCTCTTTATATTCAATAGATCAATATTATTTATTATCTTTTTACATAATATATTTTAGAAATAGAATTTTGTTAATATCATCTTGATTTTTGATCAAAATGAGAAAGTATACGGTGATAGGTGTGCTTTACCATTTATCGCAGTAATTATGGTAATTTTTATTAAATTATTCCAGCTTTTTAATGAAAGCAAAAGATCAGATTAATGTTTGTTGCATAGTACCTATATAAATATTTCAAAATAATTTATACCCGATGCATTAACATTTAAAAAAAAGAGATGTATGGGGAAGGGCATGTATGAAAGGGTATTTAAAAAAATACATCAACTTGTTATAAAATAAGCTGAAACCGAACCGTTGAACCGAGGTCGATATAAATATATATATACGAACGCCACGAAATAAACAAAGGAAATGGCGTAACTGCCTCCGTAGCGTAGAGGTAAAGGCGTGTGCTTTAAAACCGGAAGGTCGGGTTCGAACCTGACACTAATAAATTTAATTGTTTTCAATTATATAATATATATCACATATTGCTTTCACCCAATTGTCTGAAAAGTAGATGATTCATCGAGGATGGGCATAAAAGTAGTCCACTCCACCAACCTGCATTGGAACAGCGTAGCAAAACAAGTCCTCAATCAGTATATGTCCATAGGATAACTCCAATAACATTTTTATCCATTCATTTTACAGATAAGTAAGCTTATTTGTCACCAAGTGATTGAAAATAATGTTAATTCTTCTGAATGCATTTAAATAGATTGTCACACAACTGCATAGGATCTACCTAGCAGTCCTTTATAGGTAGTTTGATCAACACATACATTACCATGCGATTTAGCCAGGTCGGATGCTAGTTAAGCATAAATCTTAACAAAAGCGAAGATGGACGAGACCCTGAACTTTATTAACGATCTTTACGTATAAAAGTTAGTAGTTTTGAAAGTTACGAATATAAGTGTTTAGGAGTTTAGTTAAAAATTTTACATTGGAACCTCTAGAGGTTTGTAAACTTAGCATTTTAGTTTAAACGTAAGCACAAAAAAGATAGGTAATAAAAGCGGTTTTCATCAACATTTGTGCTGACATTCATATCAAGTGAAACCGAAAACCACGTCCATTTTGGTGAAGTTGCGGGAAAAGGATAGTCAAAGGTAAATAAAATAAGTTTTAACGATTTTTGATTTTCGGCGTGTGACCGTCTTTGCTCAGTTAATTTTAGCAAAATTTTATAAAACTCTAAAATTTGTGTTTTTATCAAACTAAACAATTTTTATATCATTTAAGTATAAGTAAAGTATTATAATATCAAAAAAGATATTAATAATACAAATTGAGTAAGTAACGCATCTTTAATTTCATTACCGGATTACTATTATTGCATGTAAATTACTTACGCGTTAAATAAAGCATTGTAAAGCGTTGCGGAACTAATAGTTTCCTACGCTCGCGCGCGAAACTTAACTCGGAGACGAGACGACAAAACAAACAACAATGGTGGGTGGTTATGAGAATGGGTTTAATGGTGATCTCGGCATCGCATTACCTAACTATTGCCGGCACCAGAGAGGGGTACGATACGTCTGGAACCACTTTCAGTTTCAACGTATAGCTTGCTACGCGAACACGCTTTGCGCAACCACCGGTTTGACAGCCCGCATACGCGTGACACACTTTTTGATATTCAAACAACATAACATTTAAAAAATTGCATTGTTTTTAATCATTAGTACAGATAAATCTAAAATATTGATGGTCTTTTTCGTTCGATTTGATTGAGGGAAAATAGTGAAAATAAATCGCTTTATTGATCTTATGGTTTTCCCGCCAATATCATAGATTATAAACACAGCGATCGATTTTTTAAAATTTTTATTTTTTTATTGCCTACCCAATACAATAATAATGTGCAGAACGCAGTGTTTTCATTTAGCGATTATATGTGATCTGTGTGTTTAGTGCAGTAATATTTTTGGAGGCACCATCTGTCAAAAAGTAAGTTTTTAAAAATTTAAATTTTTTTTAAAAGGTTTTGTAAAATTAGAAATATATTTTTTACTATAAACGTTTAAATTATATTAACCTGTTTCATTCTACGTGAAACTCTTTATTAACAAGCGTTCGTATTTAATATAAATTGGTGAAAAACTCAAAATATATAGAATGAGTCGTTAGCCTTCTTGTAAAATATAAATTAACGCTTTACAATACTGTCGACTTCCAACTTACACCTGTCAAAGGAGTTAAGTGTTCATTTGCGGATCGTGATTATTAAAGGCCATCGAAACTTTCTGCCACTAATTTATTCCTGAAGTTGTGTATCAATGCTAACTGACGAAATAATTAAAAAAAAATTGCGTTTCAGTTTTTTTTAATTACCGAACGGAACCTTGATTTACTTACATTCAATTTAACTCGATGTGCTTTTGCGCGTCTTTTGTAATTATAATACAATAGCTACATAATAAGTATATAATATAATACGTTAAGTATGACATTGTTTAATATATTTTATTTATTTTATTACATAATTTTTAATGAGAAATAAAGAGTAAATGAGTCAGGCTTACATTGTTCGTCAACCCTTAAAACGTATTGTATAAATATAAGCGTACACGTGAATCACTGATTAGCTTTTACAACTGAGATATAAATCGGGTTTCTACACTATATTTTGGTTATTAAAGTTTTATTTTGACAAACTGATTTACAAAAATATATCATATTAAAACAATTCATTCCATGTACGTATTACTTTTGTCTTTTGTAATGTACACACTTTTATTCTTTTGTTTTGTATTTAACCAGTTTAACAAGTTTTTGTTTAAACTAATATTTTAGCTATTTAGTCATTAGTATTATAAAAGGGCAACAACTACAAAAATTACAAGTCGAATCCAAAACACCATTAGTTCCCACTCTGTACTCTTCTTGGTCCTATAGGACCAACTAGGGACTACTAAATTGTTGAGTTGACTCGACCAGTTGCATTATTTTTTTATATTATTTATGTTATTAAGAAACACGAGCTGAACAGTTTGCGTGTAACCGAAAAAGTGTTTTAAAAAGCCTTCACGTAAATTTATATTTCTTTGTTCTTTATATTAGCGTCAGGATTTTCACTAAAACGTATAAAAAATTGCACGTGAAGTTATGAAAGTAAACAATGACCGTTTTTACCGTAAACACATATTAATTTAGCTAACTGTCGTAAACTGAAGCGGTATAAAACTTTGCAAATCAAGTGAAAACGTCGCTGTTTGAAGAATTGCTGTGTAATCTAACGCTCAAGTTAGACTTGATGGAGTGTGACGATTAAGTTGGAATAGCATAAAACTTAATGGCTTCAATAGTGCCGTAAAGCAGTTGTCCTATTGCGTCACCGTTTAACTTTCCTCGGTTTTATGAGGCTCATCTCTTAAACGTTTTACGTAAAACAACGGTTTGTGTTATTCACAAAAAAGTTGACTGTAACGTATTACCTAAAAGATCTTCTGTTGTTAGATAAGTTTTAATCTTACATACCTATTCTTGCGAAGTACACGCGTGCAGTTTGAGCCTAACGTATTTTTTATATATATGTTTTGGATGGCTCTAGTTCCGCTTGGTTCTCTCTTCTTAGTTGTTGTTTAATTTGTTGGAAAACTTTAAATAGACCAATTTTTTTATTCGTGAGCCAAACAAGACAATAAATTTATGTAAACAAAGTGTAAATTTGATGTAAATATCTCTTCCGCGAGATGCGCTAAAACAATCCTTTATTAGTTAGTAAATTGCGAGATGGTTGACTATGGCGTCAGTATACTACACCCCGGCGGCAAGAACGATAGTTTCACATTAGACCTTGTTTATGTATATTACATGTCTTATTTCAGGTATAATTAATTATGTTAAAACTTAAAATGATACAGGTGTTAGTCGGGCGTGTAAATTTGGTTTTGGAGAACTTTTGATAACTACTAAATGAACGTTAGATCCTTTAAACTAATCCATCCATCGAACAGAAGTTGTCCTTTGATTGCACAGGACGAATATCGTATCTTCTGATAAATCTTTTTAAAGTGATACCTTATAATCTAGTTCATTAGAAGTACCAAGATTTTTCGATTAAAAAATCACCATTTTGGAAGTAATATATTACGCGATGTATGTCTTTGGAAATTGTTGCAGAAAAATGATTCTTAACATTTTTGTGAATTTAATAATAACAAATTTTAAAGCGAGCTTCTATTAAAACATATTATAAGCCGCCGAAGAAGATTAGCCAATTATTACCATCGGTCAAATGTAAAATTCCTCTACAGGTACCGGTGTATAAAAACTAGATGTGATTGTGGTCTCTCTTACATTGGACAGACAAAGAGACCAGTAAAACAAGAGTAAAATAACATATAGCTGATGTTAAGCACCGACGCTTTAAGAAATCTGCAATTTCAGACCATGTTCTAGACAAGCCCAATCATTATATTAGATTTGATGAACCAAAAATACTGGCTAATGAACATCGTTTTATACAAGGATGATTCGGGATGCAATAGAAATTAAAAATATCAAATTTTAATAGAGAAGATGGTTGGTCTTGCCACCTTCCTGGGATCCAATAATTTCAAAATTAAACGCAGAGTATAAAAACTATAAAACCGAAGAACAACATAAATACTTTTCGTCATACAAACATTAAAAATTAAGAAATCGAAAGATATGTCAAGTTTTAAATAAAACTGACGGTTATTCGAAAAAACATAGAGATACAGACATATACCAACTTAGTCTGCCCGTGATCATGGATGCTGAAAGAATCCGAAACGTCGGAGTAAATATATTTAAGTAACGCAAAAATCCGTAAATAAGTGGATTTGATATGCTATAATCGCGTAAATAAAAAGTAAGATGATCCATGCGTCGGATGGGCATGTAAAAAGTCGGTCCACCGACCAACCCGCATTGGACCAGCTTGGTAGTGTACGGTCTTAAATCTCCCTAATGGTTAGGGGTGTATTAGAGGAGGCCTATGTCCAGCAGTGGAGTATCACAGGCTGATGATGATGATGATGATGAAGGCTTAAGGTATTTTTATTGTATAGACCGCTCAGCTAATGTGCAAACGATGCTCTAAGTATTACCATAATTATGTTTAATGCTTCATAAATATTTATCGTTTCAAGGTAAAGAATCCACTTTGAAATTTATGTAGCGTGTATGTAATATAAAATTATATTGTAGTTTTATCTGATCAAGAGCTCTTAAGTAGTTATTTTTCTGAGAGTTTCCAGCTTAAAATACATTTATGAAATAGGAAATCGTGAGTCTTGGTTCATTAACATTATATACTTTGGTAGAAACATTAATCAAACAAAGAATCTATATAATCATCTATATAATAAGAAGAAAGTGGTGATAGTTACTTTACTGATAACTGAAGAACGGCTGAACAGATTTACTTAAAAATTGGTAGCAAGGTAGCAGACGGACAGAAATCTTTTTATCTGTACTTTTAACAACATTTAGATTTGTCTATATTCAACACTAATTAACGAAATAGTGAAGATGCTGCACCGTTAGGTATTACTATACATTTAGTACTATGAAAAAATATGTCAAAAGTATTTGCTCATTTATATATCTAAAACAGTAATTGGTATTATAATAACCTTTACTTAGTAAGCATAAATACTGAATGTTATAAACATTGTATAATTTAGGCTAAGACTTTATTACATAATAAATTACTATATAAAATTAATATTTATATATACGATAACTACAACAATACTGATGTGAGTGCCTACTTGGTTATATTTAAAACTTTATTAATATTAAGAGATTATCAAATACGCCATCAACCATTGTTGGTGAAACTTACAAAAGCTTTTAAATATATAATAAGATAAATAATTGAAGCACGTTACTATTTTGGTATAATTAAAACTTGCCAAAACAATAATTGTATACAATTTAATTACAATTCCCACTCATCTTAATAAAAACGCTTACAACCTCAGAGCGACATCCAGATTAGACATTAAAATAATAAGCAAGCTTGGTATATAAGAGAACGAAAGTGTATTACATTAATTATACTGTTGATATGCGAAAATTATACAGTTCAAGCTGATTAAAATAAATATAAAATTAGATGTTTATTCATCAAACAGTATAAGGCGTCCGCTTGCATTTGTATTATATAAAAATAATTTTAAAGAAATACCTTACGAAAATAACATTTCTAACACAAAAATTAACTTATTTTTTTAAATGCATCCAGTAAAATACGAAGCAATTATGTTAACTCTACGCTCACGACTTACATTTTCTTCGTACAAAATAATGAATAAAGAGAAAGTGTACAGTTATCCATATTTGAATCACAATTTTATTATCCACGTTGCGTAATGTCTTGTTAGTTCGCGTCTAAAAAATGCACATCGCTAAAGACTACTCACAAATGAGAGTTGTGTTAAAAATTAAATATTGTGTTAATAAATAGTTTTTGTGTATAAAATTAATCCTTTTACTTTTTTTAAATTATTTTTTTACCTGTGTCCGGCCCTTGATATTTTTTTGACTACACACTATACTTTTATTAATTTGAAACGGCATTGCGTAACAAATTTCTATCCTTTTCCTTACCTCGGGACATAATAGTAGTTTTACCGTCTTCGCATCCTTAGTACCAGGACACAAATCATCATCATCATCGTTATCATCATAAGCGTCTGATAGTCCACTGCTGGAAATAGGCCTCCCCCAACACACCCCTATCCATTAGGGGGTTTCGGACCGTATCCCACCACGCTAGTCCACTCGGACAAGCACACAAATATGTAAGCATAATCGTTTACCGTAGCGTTTCATAAACAACTGAATACCTCCCTATTTTTTTATGTTGATATTTGGTGACTCCCGAAGGTAACAAAAACGCCTCACATTATGGCATTAACAAAGTGTGATCAAACTTATTTATGTTCTGTATGTTTCGAATATAGCTATCTCTATTCTATTTGGTATGTTCTTTTTACTAACAGGAGTCAAGATCCTTTCGGGAAACTTTAAACGGTCATTTGTAAAAAATGTTAGTTGCTATAGTTAATATAATTTCTTAATAGATGGGTCTTTAAGGAAAAAGCCCATCTGTTTCTTTAAGGAAAAATAGGTTTATGTTGCCCACGAACATTTCTGGGAACACCAGGTTTATCGAGTTGACAATAACGCATAAACGAGTCTGATAGAAATAAACCAACATATAAAAGAGATTTGAGAATAAAAGTAAACGCATTATCTACACTAACTGAATTGATAATTTGATTGAAGGTTTTGCTTGATGCATATTTATTGCTTTTTGATTTTTGTTTATAGAAAATTTTAATGAAGTCTAGCTACGGAATTATATTATTAGTATATATTAGTATTTAAGGTAAAAGTCAGATAGGTTCAAACAAAAGAATAACATCTATCACACGCGATAAAATAAACTTAATAAAATATTTTAAACAAAAATTATACAAGTAATAATCTAGAAAATGATTGCTATAAATGTTGCACATTTGCACACTTATTCATGTTTATATTAATTAAATATACAATGTAAGCAAATGAATCTTCTTCCTTTAGGAAAAAAAAATTCTTTTTATTGTCGACATTATCAGTCAACATACCTTTTACTTAAATATTTAGCTTAATAACAGTTTTAAATTATTCTGTAGAATTTTTTATAATTATACAAAATTTAAATTGTATGAGATTCAATGAATTGTTAACATTTATTCGTAACATTAGGTGCTTATACACTTGCGTTTAAAGCTTATGTGTTAAACGCGTTGTAGACACATTAAACCTATCTGAAAAAAGAAAAAAAATATCTTTTTTATTGGTTGACTAGCGCTAAACGTCATATCAGTCTCTTAACTGATTTCCAGCCAACGACAGAGCTCAACGTTTTGCTTTCACTAGTTTTTTCGTTTAGATAAATCGTAAATCTTCTATGGCTTAGGCATACTTGTAATTTGGCACACTTTGAAGTCAGCTCTATTGTCTGCTTTCGTAAAACAAGGCCCATTAGAAACCAATAATCCAATGATACATTGCCGACCACCCGTGCAGCAAAAGATTATCGACTTCATATTATGAACGCGCACTGTGTACCTAATGAGCCGGTGCAGAATCAATTGGCGGATTAGAACCGGGCTAAGCCGGCTTAAGGGTTGCACAAGCACACAATGAACCCAAGGTGACTTGAAAAAATCTCATTTTGTACGCATAAGGTTAGCTATACGACCGCCAGCGATTTTAAATATATAAATATATGATCTGTTTTTTTGTAAGTTTATTATGCTATTGCACAAAAACTAAATAACTTCTGTAGTACCATACATTTAAATAACACAAGAATAAGACTTTTTTATATAAATAGCTAACGCGGACAGAGCCGCGGCCGATAGCTAGCTTAATACGATATTAGTTTTTTGTGGTTTAATTACTCCACTGATGCCATACATAAACATTTTCATCTTCCCTTATGCCTTAAAATTAAGTGATTGGGAACCTTTTAAATATTGACGTTATCTGTCAACATGTTAGTAAGTAATTGCTGTTAAGGCCATATAGGCCATATAGTCGACAGCGACAAAATGTTGGTACAATTCCCATGATGTAACTTAAGTTGACTATACTAAATTTTATTGAGATATTTGGTATCTATACGCAATTCTCTTCAATTTTCAATTTCGGGTTTCTTCAGACCTCGAAGGTAATAATAAGTAAGGTTTAAGGTTGAAACTATTTTATAAGCTTTATCTGGGTGAAAGTTATTTACAAGTTTTAACTTTCCCGCCGTTTGATTTATAAATAAAACTTTCCCGTCGTTTTATTTATAATAATATGTTTCCGAGTGGCCTATATTTTGCATCACGGCCAGGCTTTCTAAGCGAATCGGAGTCGGATCGTGAGTTCTTAGGCGTTGAGCATTTTGTTAACTTTATACAAAGTAATTATTTCTTTTGTTTACGCGAATACTGCACATTATTCAATAAAAGGATCGTTTATTTTATATATTTACCCCTACATGTCTACCCCATGACCACGGCCGGTGGAAAGTGTTCGAAACGTCAGGAATTTAAATATGTAACATAAACGCGATAACAAGGTCTTTTTACGGATTTTATCGCGTTTCATCATCATCATCATCATCATCAGTCTTTGATCGTCCACTGCTGGACATAGGCCTCCCCTAATACACTCCTATCCATTAGGGGGTTTTTGGACCGTATCCCACCACACTGGTCCAATGCGGGTTGTTGGGTGGACCGACTTTTTACATGCCCATCCGACGCATGGATCATCTTACTTTTTAGACAATTGGGTGATCGCCCCAATTGTCCTAACAAACTAGGAAACAACAATGAAAATTTGTTGTGTCCCCGCAGGATTTGAACCCACGACCTCCGGTTTCTAAAGCACACGCCTGTACCAGTAGGCTACGGAGGCAGTTTAATATATATAATCTAACACAATCTTGATACTTTTTCAAAACATAGCTCCGATTCGGTAACTTTTATGACGCACCTAATAATCAAATAGTGGCATCCCATTACAATGTTTGGGAAACAATATAGGCGTTTAATATCATGTCACGTTATGAAACGTTTTCCTGAACGCGAATTCATACGTCTACATTCGTTTAAGCATGATACTTCACCGATATGGTTGATTATAGAATAGTCATAATAATAATTATGTACATATTAATTACATAATAATAATTATTGTCATAATGTTAATAACAACCCCTCAACCGTCTCTCTTTCAACCTAACCCACGGCCGTTTGGTCTCCCAGGGCTTACGTCGGGCTGAGATGTATCTTATATTTACTATTTACTACATTTGTTGCTTTATTATTGGTATATGTATAGTTATATTTTATTTATTATAAATTTCCTCAAGCCAGTTGAGAAAAACTACTAATAATCGATATTTATTTAAAAATTACCGACAACACACATCTATTCCAACAGCAAAGGTCTATGTAAATAGACACTGACAAATATTAGACTTTATTACTTTGTGAGGAGACAATTATAGATATAATCTAATCAATTATAGATTAAACATATAAGTCACAAATATATTTAATATTTTTCCGAAGATATCGAAACCAACGCCCATGACATGCAAAGTAGTCCTAAACCAAATACGCATTTTTATATTGTTACCTTTATTAAAAGTTATGAGATGGAGGATTCAGTCTAATTTCTATATTGAAATATTATAATGATTTTCAGTATCTAATTACAAACAAAATTTTAAAAACCAACTTCCAAACAAACTATTCAAAACAAATTGAAAATGCCTAAATCATAAACCCATCCATAAATTACTTCTTCCTCCATCATATACGATCCTCACGATTTCGGATCGGCTCTTCAAGCCGATACTTTATCGGCTAATTAGTTTGAGTATCGTTAATTGTTCCTAGATTTGAAGAGTTCCGTCGCTTTATCATGGATCCTATTGTGAATCTAACCAAACTCTGATGAAACTGCCATTGAATTACATTCTTTCTAATAAATAAATAAAGAGAATCATCTAAATCTATGGGCGTGATATTGAGCTATTAATTGTCCTTTTATTGACCGACTTCAAAAAAAGAAGGAAGGTTCCCAATTCGTCCGTATTTTTATGTTCTCATAACTTTCGCCTAGATGAACCGATTTGGATGACTTTTTTTATTTGAAGCTGTTGCTTCCGTTTGTTCCATAGCAATTTGGTTCAGTTCTGATAGTGGCATCCATGAAAAACTGAAAAGTCTGAAATTTACATTAATTATGTGCTCACCAAAGGACAATTAAAGCTCAATATCACGCCTATCGATTTCGATTATTCTTTTTTATTTATTTATTGGAAAGAATGTAATTCGATGGCGCTTCGATAAGAGTTTGGTTAGGTTATGATAATGGGATCTATGAAAAAGCGACGGAACTCTTCAAATCTGAGGAGCAAATTAACGATTCTTGAAGGAATCCCTCATCGGCTAAGGATTGGCCGTAAATTACGTGAGGATCGAAAGGGTGGGGAAAGGATGAAGAGGATTTTGGATGGAGACCAAATTCGTCATAAACCTCCCCTATCCAAATATTTGAAATTTTGAGATTTACTTTTTAGTGCATTTTAATTTGTTTTGACATAGTTTTTGTTTGGAAGTCGGTTATTTTTTAAAATTTTCGAGCTGATACTTAATGCATTCAGACTTAGGTATTTAGGTTTTTCATGGATGCCACTGTCGGTACTGGACCAAATTACTATGGGACCAAACAGGAAGCACCAGCTTTCAAATAAAAAAAAAACAACATCCAAATCGGTTAACCCAGGCGAAAGTTCTGAGGTAACAAACATTAAAAAAAAATACAGACAAATTGAGAACCTCCTCCTTTTTTTAAAAATGGGTAAAAAGAGATTCCCACCCATATATTTACTCATCACGATATCTCTGGAACCATAAAGCGAAGCGACTTGAAATTTTGTAGGAATATTCCTTTCGCCGAGCAGAGGTCAGCAAAGAACGGATTTTACGAAATTCCACCCACGAGGGGGGTTGGGGGGTTGCTAGTAATGATATTTATGTTATAAAGATGGTTGAATTACGCAGGTCTAACCTTTTATATTATTAATGAATCTGTTGTTGTTTAGTATTAAAGAAACGACATTGTTCCTAGAAGATCTTTGACTATTTGAGCCAAATAGTATATGAAAATTATGCAAATAACGCAAAAGAATATTGTGAGGTCATTCGTCCACCTTGTTTAATAAGGATTCTCATCATTTTCCACTACATTATAGATAGTACAACTTTTTAAAATTACATTCCGCGTAAATGAAATGATTTATGTACATACTTTAAACAAAACAGAAAATAACTTTACGCTTGTTCATTAACGGGATTGTTAAAGACGAAAGTGTAGAAAAGCGACAGTCAATAAATGATTACAATGCAATATTTCTTTATCCAGTTTTATTATGACTCGTTTCGACGGCAACGTTTATTTTACAAGTTCACAGGTAATTAAGCTAATTGGTATTGCGCCATTTATTAATCACGTGTAAAATAATAAATCACGATAAAATTATCTCTGCCACTTTTCAAACTATCCAAACTCTTACTGTAGTTCACCTTCGGTAAAAGTTGTTGTGGTTTCGTTACGTATTTTGAGTTCGAGAGGACGCGTTGAGACCAAATAGTTCCGGTTTGAAGGACGCTACGACTAGTTGCAGCTAGGTAAATTTGAGATTAGCGAAATTAGACTTAGAATGTAAACAAATCTTATGGCAAACAATACAGACGGTAGAATTGAACGCGTTATTGATAGCGGCCATTTGCATTCGATATTGATCTATTAGAATGCCCGACTTTTTAGCGCCAATGACTTAGTAAGACATGAGACTTTTCGCATTGAACTAGTGTGGTGGACCATATCCCGTCCATAAACCCCCTAATGGAGAAGGGGAGGCCTATGTCCAGCTGTGGACTTACACAGGCTGATGATGAATGTCATTCCATCTCATATTTAGCTAATATATAGGCGAGGTATAGGTTCTCAGTCAATAGCAATACTGTAGAAACTTGTTATATAGTTCGTCTTTATCTCGATACGTATTCAGGCTTTAAAGGCTTCACATATCTTTAAGAACTTTTAAAGGTTATAAAATGGTTTAAAAATATAGGTTGACGGATTACAAAAAATCGTCTAGCGTCACATTTTCTGTTTTGCAGTGCTAAAAAAAGATGGTTGCAACTTTTTTTGTTTCCTAGTTTAAAGAAAAACTGCCTTTGTGACGGTGTGGTAGCTGATAGTTACGTTATGTGTCCTACTATTCACTACTATTCACTGTCCAGTTAATTTAATGCTTGTCTAGTCACTTCGCGCAATATATTTTTTCTCGGACAAAACCTTTTCCGTTATTGTCTGCAACACAATTAGTATTAAAAGATAGACAAGACTACAAATAGTATATAAAATATAGAGTCACATAGGTATTCCCAACAATAGTTAAGTACCTCTCATTAAATGAAACTTGTAAAAAAACATTTCACTAGATATGTATAGTTGATCCCTTATAAGGGTCTGTAAATCCGTTAAATTCAAATTATACTAAGTAAAGCGGCGAGTGAAGTTTCGCAAATAGCGCGTAGTGCGTGACGCGTTGTCGATAGATACGGTTATCGAATATCGACAATCATTTATTTATTACATCCGTTTACCCCATTACGTCTTTTGTTAGGTAATCGTTCAAATGCTTGAGTTTCATAACAATGGTGAGTTAGGTTTCCCATGTTCCGAATAATTTTGGAATGCGTGTTATGTATGCCAGCTGAAGCATTTTACCAAAACTTTTTGAATATTTTTTTATATACAGCTAATAAATTAACTATCCCTCACAATAATATGTGCATAAACAGCTCCGTATGAAGTTAGATTTTACATGACAAAAGATGTTACATACAACAATATGTATATATTTCGTTGGACCTCCAAGATGGAGTGACGGCAATCGCAAAGTGGCCGGTGTGGGCTGGATGAGAAAAGTTAAAGATCGGCAGCGGTGGCCTGAATTAAAGGGAGGCCTATGTATAGCAGTGGACTGACACAGGTTGACGATGATAATGATGATGTTAAATTAAAAAGGAAACAGAGATTTCTATCGTGCTTATTATTTAGTCAAATGAATTGACTCATAAAAACGTATTGTGAAACCCGATTCGATGCCTCTTGAAATAATTTTTAGCTGCATAATAAATCACCGTAATAATAACGTTTTAATTAATTTAGTTTACCCGTAGCCTCGAAATCAGTAAACTACTATATTATACTATCATATATTATACTATCTGTTATATTATCATACCTGTTAATACTAATAAAATAACAAAAAAACATAAAAAACCATAAAAAAACTGTTCTTTTGTTATATGTATCGGTATTATGTAACTATTTAAAAACGGTTTTTTTGATGTTAAAGCGAAAATTTCAATAAATCTGCCGTAAGGGCATAAAGTTGTCTAAAAGTAATAGTGAATATCGTGCGAACACAATCACCAAAAGTGAAAACTACGGTACTAAATCTGTTTCGATTTATACGAGTGTCATGTGTGTAAATATTTAGCAAAGTGTCAAATCCGGTTACTTATACTCAAGATGGCTCGAATAATGTAATGAAAGTAAGTATTCACAATGATATAAGTGCCAAAACACACTTGCGATCGTTTGCAAAGTGATAGTGATAAGTGCGGAGACTTTTAATGTATTAATAGAATAAGTGTTTATATTTTATTTAATGTTACAACTATAAATGTAAAAACCTAGATTATATCATGAAAAATTTTATATTTTTCGTAGAGTGTTGTTTTGAATTTGTATTGACATCCTATTTTTTAAGTTGGAAGCGAGTGGCGGGGGATCTTCCGTCTTGGCGTTCATTGAAAAAGGCCTATGACGGATAAAGGTTTAGTACATGATGTCATATTTATTACAATCTTAAAAAAGTATTATAACTTTTTCGATGAATGTGTTACTAGGAATTTTATCCATTGATACGGAGTTTCCACGAAAAACCTACTAATATTATTAATGCAAAAGTTTGTTTGTCTTTCATTCAATATTTAACTATTAGTAAGATTTTGAATATAAATTTTGCATTAGATATAATTAAATATTTAAAGTATAGTTTAATTGTTAAATAGTACAATTTGTCTGTTAGAAAAATTGTCATATTAGAACAATTTGGAACCATTTGGGGAATGAAAATATAATGCGTAATAATTAACATCTCTAAGAACAATTACAGTGGCAATTTCGTATTGCACATGTACTACTATTTGCGCACTTTAAAGGGTGTTGTTGTTTTTTTAATATTTTTCTACTGTGGTATAGGGGTATATGTGCTATGTTTTAAACTGCATTTCTAGCTAGGCAGATCATTAACCATAAACTAAACATTTCCCTTATTCTTTGTTTTATCCGATTTGACACCTGTCTCTAGTTGATTGCAACAAATTTCGTTATAGAAATCATATAAGTTATCTATAGAAGATTATTTCACATTTACATACCGTAATATATTTATATATATATATCTAAAACATATATATATGTTTATACATGTTTTAGATATATATATATATATATATTATAACAAAAACTATTGAAAATTATCGGTACATCGGCCATCACTGCGTGATGCAGTTGCACAAAGACGTAAAAAGTTGCAAGGTCGCGTGTAATGGCGCAAGTATATTTAGCCGCCGTCGGGTGGTCAGGTTTCTTGCTCCGAGTTCCGATGGCATTTTAATGTAGATACAGAACCCGAAACGCTAATTAATCCGATGTACATCCCTTTTGGGGAACGTTAATTCGTGTGATAGCTTGGGGTATTTTACAAATGACGATGAAAATAGTGAAATTAACCACCGGAAATGATGATAAGCGAAATCTTATTTCATGTTATTACTTTCATTTAATTACTGAAGGATGATAATGAAAGTGTGTATTTTTTTTTGTATGGCAGCCAAATTAGATCTGTGATCTTTGTAAAACGACATAATGTAAAATAATAAAGCATTCTTGTGAAGCCCCTTCTAACGTTTATTACGACGCATTGGTCCGAAAATAAGTTTGTCGTACAAGTTTCGGTGTCTTCACTTTTGGCTTCAGTTTATCTAGTAAGGCAGTCTAGGTTGATCGCCTAGTGTGCATCGGAAGGGCGGTGTCTTGTCTATGCAAGGATTAAGATTTCCTAGCTCCCGCAAAATCTGAGCAACAGATTTGGTGGAGTCCATGCCTATAGGAACTAAAACGAAGGGCGCCTTAGTTACAGACCTAAGAGTAGGGTCATAGACCTAAGGCAGGGCTGCATTAACGCATGCTTCATCTAGGCGTTAAGAAGAACAACTGGGTGATTATAGTAGGTCTCTCACATAGCATGTCCGTGACCTCACCAGTACGGGTATTGGTTGGCATTTTATTTATATTATCTTCGATTTTTTTGTACTACTGAGCCTCCATTTACCTTGTTTAGTTATACTATAAAAAGTAAGTGTTGTATTCGTTCCAACGAGTCATATAAAAGTAACATTACTAATATTATTCAAAGACTTTCCTTAATGAACCACAAGATAGATAAACTGAAATGATAGAGTTCTGAAGTGTGTCTCGAATCTTCGCATAACCCATTAATATTGTCACTAAAAATCGGAGGCAAGTTTAAAACACTCGCACCAAAACAATCGTCCAAAGCCAATGCGAACGATTACCTTAATTCAACGGACTAGTTTCTGCCGAATCGATATGACAACGTGTGAAAGCGATAATTGAGAGCGCGTACCTCTTTAAGTGAATGAGGTCGTATTTCGTAACAAAATATTTATACGAACTGCTTAGACGGGGCTATTTACAAATGGAGTAATGTCTTAATGAGCGCTTGATGTGACAGATTGAGCTGGAGATTGGAATTATCAATTCCTGAGCTGGTCAACAAGAGTGATAGCATCAAAAATCGATGATCGATTTTAAATAACCATTATATAAACTAGGTCTACTTTGTTTGTTTAGGTTTATAAGTTACGACGTACTTTAGTCGACTTATAATTTATTCATAAACGATCTTTATTTATTTGGTAATCAGCCCATAGTAACCATGAGCTTAAATCTGGTTCTATGCTAAGTCTAGTAATCTAGTTTGTGTGCGCTACAGTTTGGTAGCTTTGTAATAAGACTAACACTTCCACATTACAAATAAAACACTGGTTAAAACTGGATTAACTCTTCCAATTTGGGAGTACGGGTCATGTTTATATTCTCTCTTGTCCATGTTTCGTACTATTTATATATGTATCGTGAAATCGCGTGTAAAATCAGTCTCGATCAGCAAGGTAAGTCCGTTGAAAGTGAAAGTACATTGCCAATCCTGGAGTCGCTTTTGCTAAATAAATATAAGACGCCAGTATTAAAATGTATTATAATTAAACTTATCTGTCCTCAATCACACCATAAACATTAACTGATCCGAATTAACCGCAAATGATTGATAGTATTACAATATTCCCTCCTTTACTTGAACTGTTGCATAAATATTTGCGACACACCATTCGCAATAGGCGAAATTCATGTGTGTTTTATTACGCCAACATCTATGGTATGCTACGCAACTTCTTTATTGACACTGGGTAAGTTTGAAGCAAACTTAGTCTTGCCTTAAGCAGGTCTTAGGTAAGTTAAGACGAGTCAATTTGTTTATTCGTGTCTTGGTAATTGTTGGGTTTTTTCCAATTTATCGGACGCTCAGATGACATCCTTAATATTTTTTAACGCGAAATTGTTATATCAAAATTAAATCGCAACATTATTCTTAGGTCGCTGTATACCACCGTACACTGTTATTGCTTCTATAGTATTTTTAAGAAACAATAGTCATTTTTATAATAATCTATGAATGCAAGGCAACAAGTTTGCGGCTATTCAAAAAGCGAAATAATTTACCTTACTTTTGTACGAAGCAATACAAGACCGAAGCATTGCCAATACTATAATTGCGTTGCAAATAGGTCGGGTTTTTGTATGTATACTTGATGAGCTTATCCAAAAAAATTGTAAAGGCTATTCTAAAGATGCATTTCATCATCATTATCATATTCAGCCTTTATCAGTCCAGTGCTGGACGTAGGCCTTTTTAAGTGAACGCCAAGACGGCCGATCCCCTGCTACTCGCTGCCAATTTGAACCGGCTACTGCACGGAGATCGCCATCCCACCTGGTCGGGGGTCGACCTACACTCCGTATCCTTAAACGTGGCCTCCACTCCAGAACCTTATGTGCCCGTGGGCCATTCGTTAATCGGACCACGTGACCGGCCCACTGCCACTTCAACGAGCCTATAATAATCCTTTGCGCTATGTCGGTAACTTTCGTTCTCTGTCGGATGGATTCATTAGGAATCTTATCCGGCAAAGAGACTTCGAGCATAGCGCGTTCCATATCATGTTGAGCTACGGAAAACTTGTGGACCAGTCCGACAGTCAGAGGCCACGTTTCTACCCCGTAGGTCATGACGGGGAGCACGCATTGGTTAAAGACTTTTGTCTTTAAGCTCTGCGGTATCGGTTACGTGAGAATGTGGTGTAGCTTCCTGAATACTGCCCAGTCCAACTGAATCGTCCCATCGGCTTCCCTCTCGAAGCTGTGTCTTCCCAACTGCAATATGTGCCCGAGGTAGACATATTCATTGACAACTTCGAGAGTAACACCATCGACATTGACCGGACTCGGGAGAACGTGTTCGTTGAACATGACTTTCGTCTTGTCCAAGTTCATCCTTAGTCCGATTCGTCGGGACGATTCATTTAAGCCGTGCAACATTTCCTGCAAGCACTCCAACGACTCGGCCAATATGACGATATTGTCAGCGAAACGGAGGTATGAAAGTTACTCGCCGTTAATGTTTATACGTCCAGTCCAGTCTAGGGTCTTAAAGACGTCTTCCAATGCATTAATGAACAGTTTCGGGCATATTACATCCCCTGTCTCACTCTTCGTTGCAATAGGATTGGTCGCGTTTTGACCCGGAATTAGAACTAAGAATTCAACGGCTCGACGTATCGATAATCGATTTGAGATCGTTGAAGACCTTCCAGAACAGCCCAGATTTCTACAGAGTCAAAAGCTTTCTCATAGTCCACAAAGGCAAGGCACAGTGGCTGATTGTACTCATAGGTATTTTGTACAACTTGCCTTATGGTGAAGTGAAAAAGGTGCTATGATTCCAAAGTTAAGTATGTATTTTCGAATTGGGCAACATTTGACTGAGCCTTTTCTAAAATGGCTCGACATAATCAACAATGGCTTACTGACATTTAGATGTATTCAAACACTTGGTACAAGTTGTCAGTTCCGGTTGCCGACTAAAATGACAAAGCTTTTGATATTTCAACAGGATACGACTTGTAAATAACTATTGTTATTTGTTAACAGCGAAAAGAAATTGTTTACTCAGGTTGAACGTCATGTTATGACTCAAACCTATTTGGAGTCCATTTCTTTATAGTTTGATTATTTCTTTTTTTAGTTAGGTCTAGATATGACATGTAACAACATATACATACAATAATTAATAATAAATTCTAATTTTGTCAATTTCGGTCCTTCGGAGTTTTAAGTAATGTTGTCATTTAGTAATGCAAAAGGTTTGGCATGATACGTAACAAAAAGTTTTTTGCAGGACGTATATTGCGTTGCAATTGGAAATAAATTATATAAAACTAGCGACCTGCCCTTGCTTTGCACGGGTGCTGTGCTGATAATGAATGCATCTAAAATATTAAGCATGTGTTATACATATAAACCTTCTTCTTCAATCACTCTTTCTATTAAAAAAACCGCATCAAAATCCGTTGCAAACTTTAAAAGATATAAGCATACATAGGAATATAGGGACAGAAAAAGCGACTTTTTATACTATGTAGTGACATAATCGGGATTAACAACGTTTTTTAAACCTGCAAACGAAAATATTAAAAACATTATAAATCACATTTTTATGCCTATCATTTTGACGCTAGAACTAATACCTTGATAGTGAACTTTAATTTTCAACTTTAGATAATATCGAAAAAAGTTCGCTTTAAAAACTCTTATTCATGTTATTCCACATCTGTCTTGTACTTTAGCTGTGTGAGTCTGCGAAAATACGTAAGCATAGTAACCCAAAACAAGTAAGCGTCTTCGCATGTGTAGAGTTATCATCGAAAATTTATTGAGTCCCCGCAGGATTCAAACCCACGACCTCCGGTTTCCAAACACTCATACCACTAGGCCACGTAGTCCGTTAAGGCTTGTTTGGTTGAGCTATAAAGTATTTCACATGGATTACGAAGGTAATATCGCTGGCCCAAATTGTAATCCGTTTTCCGAAGTTATATGATGGTATTATGACCGATTAACCTATATTTTATACGAATATTCTGGGAACGATGAAACTAAGTAAACTTTGTATTCAAGTGATAAGAAAGTTGGCAGTTTCCTTTTAAGTAAAGGGTAATGATTTATGGCATCATTTAAGGGTGTCGGATCGCGGTCACCCGGTTTCAATGTCACTTATATAACACTTCGTAACAGAGTGAAAAGTAACGTTGCGTCAGCGTGGCCGATGTATGCTGTATGTGCGAAATCTTGTATGTATGTATGTCGACAATTATATACGGTTCTTTTTTTTGAGTATGTTAGTGTAATGTTTGTGGTTTCACAAACATGTCATTCATTATATTTGGGTATAAAAACGGTAGTAGTGACGGTATGGTAAGGATTTTGAAGTTCCACTTTACGTTCTTAAGAAGGTTTTAAGGAAACAAATTGTTTAATAGTATACTTATAAAGGCTTTCTTTATTAATAAAAATGGATACTATTATGGAAAATTACTTACGTGTTTTCGGGTAAAAATATTGTTTATTAATTGTAAGAGGTTATCTAAAGGTCAAAATATGTAATATCTTTAAAATGCAAAACAGAATGCACATCAAACACTTTCAAATAATCCAAATTATGGTTAACGAATGCTTCTCAAATCTCATAATTAAATATCGAATATCTATAATAGCCTATTGAATCGCTCAAAACGATCAATGACAATATAAAACTAACATAAATTAAATTTACTAGAGACAAATGGCGATAAATGTTTACATACTGCATGATACCGTCCCAAGCACGTGGTCAGGCCGCGAACACCAACTTTCACCTCATTGTCTGCAGTGCGGAATTATGCTTACACACTCCCACGCAATATTCACCATCCGAAGGCTGTTTCAAGCGAGAAATGTTATGTAAATTTATATCCTGTACACAATAAACTTCCATAACGCTACAATACAAACAACAATGAGAATTAGTTGAGTCCCCGGTTTCAAACCCTCGACCTCCGGTTTCTAAAGCACACGCCCTTACCGCTAGGCTACAGAGGCGGTAATGCATTTTATTTTTTTTAGTTTAATTAGTATCGATAGATATATCGATCTATATTCATTAGGTTTTGTAACATTTAGAGGTATGTTAATTATATGATTAAGTTTGGAAATCTCTACACTTAGTGTCGTGTATTATATTTGCGTCATTATAAAGTCAATAAAAAAGACGATAGAGCATACAAAGAAAAATAATTAAATTAATATTCTTTTGTGTTGAAGTTATAGTATGTAGAGAGTTACACGCACTCAAAACCGCAACGGATGACTAACACTTAAATATTTCATGGATATTTAGGCTATACTTAATGAATAGCCTGAAGCCATATTCATTAAATATAGCAAACATACACTATGCTATGCCAGAGTGAATGTGACATGAGAATGATTGGTTAAAAAAGCTGTTTCGTTTTGAAGCGGAACTAGAGCATTATAAAGCACTTTACTAGAAGAAATCCGTAACACGAACAAACATTGCGTGTTGAGCTTCGGGTAAATAATGACTTAGCCTATGACTGTGCGCAATTACTTACGCAACTCGCATTGACTCTTTCGAAATCCAAACAAAAGTTTGTAATCATGCGTTTTTGGATAACACACGGTTATGTTGCAAGCAGTTAGTTGTGATCCTACTTCTTTCGTTTAAATACCAACACGCAATCAAACATTTAATGTTACTAGAACACTTACGATGTTAAATGAAAGATATAATAATAATTATGTCCTCCTAGTCAAGTAGAAACTGGAGTTCGGGTTCGAATCCTGCGGGGACTCAACAGATTTTCATTGTTGTTTCCTAGTTGGTTAGGGCAATTTGGGCCGATCACCCAATTGTCTGAAAAGTAAGATGATCCATGCGTCGGATGGGTATGTAAAAAGTCGGTCCACCCACCAACCCGCATTGGACCAGCGTGGTGGGATTCGGTCCAAAATTCCCTAATGGATGGGGGTGTATAAGGGGAAGCCTATGTCCAGCAGTGGACTATTACAGGATGATGATGATGAGTCAATTCCGACTACGGCGGCCGTTCGATATAAAAGATCAGAGAACTGCGCAGGAGATATATAGTAACTACTACTACTATAGTAGGAGTAGGAGTAGAGAGTAGTAGAAATTAGTAGTAGTAGCAGTAGTAGACCATAGCAGTAGCAGTAGTAGACGATAGCAGTAGCAGTAGTAGACAAGTACGCGCAAACACAGGTGCATTCCCTATTCTCTCATAGTCCGTTGGGACGGATAACCGACACAACCGGAAAGAGGTCAGGCACAGGACCGACTTTTCACATGGCCCTCTAACGCATGGATCATCTTACTTTAGAGGCAATCGGTAGATCGGCCCGTATTGCACTAACCAACAAGGTAACGATTTGAGTAAAGTAGTAGAGTCTTAGCAGCATTCGAACCCATGATCTTCGGTATCTAAAGCACAAGCCCTAACCACTAGGCTACGGAGACAGTTGGGGATAGACAATGAAATGTACAAACGGATAGTAAATTTAGAATCAAGAAATATTTTGCATTTCTGTGTTTCTTCTTTACAAGGGTTATAAAAAATTAAAAATCTTAAACGAACTTTTACGTACTGAATACATGAACTCCATATCTAAATTGGCCGGTTTTCCCTTCTTGATTGGTCGTTTTCCCGTTGGCAGCAAACTTGATAACATTCAGTTTACAATCGATATTCGTTTCGTTGTGTTATAACTACTATAGCGATTAAACGTAGTGAAGAGTATGAGAGGACAGGATGCCAGAACACAACAATATTCACACAACGCCAGTCATTCACATAAAAGCATAAAATAGTTTTTTTATACTAAGCATTTTTCAACTCCTAAAATGGTTCATTAAATATGAATTATGAATTTCAAAATCATAGCTTCTTGAGCTCAACTGTAACTATTAATATTATCAATAAAAAGTAAAATTTTATCTTAAACAATACCATTAGTTTCTTTGTTTTTTACATCGATCTTCTCTTACGATTTCATGTGTTTAAAATCTGTTATGGAAATTAGCTTAAACATTATCCTTATTTTTGAATATTTCCTTTTCCAATACGATGTATATGAGGGGCATTTTCATGTCATGGGTAAAACGTGTAGGTTTTGCATCGGCCTTTGACACCGATATGCGGGAATTTATGTAAAAGGTGGCCTTGATAGATCTTCCATTCGGACGTGAATTTTAGTGTTTTGCAACACATTATGATAGATGTGTTTAATATTTATCGTAACCTTTGCTGTGACACTCGTAAATTAGGAGAAGATGTGTTATTATATCAAAGAAATTTGAAGGTCTGGTTGGACGCGCGGTAAGGTCAAGAACCGGTTGCAATACGGTCATGAGGTCGTATTAAGATGCTAACAATGAATTGTGGAAATGATAGATTTAATAAAAATGTGTATAGTAGATAACCACCGTCTGCCTCCGTAGTCTATGGGCTGGTATAGGCGTGTGCTTTAGAAAACGGAGGTCGTGAGTTCGAATTCTGCGGGGACTCAACAAATTTTCATTGTTGTTTTCTAGTTGGTTAGGGCAATTTGGACGGATCACCATCGGATGGGCATGTAAAACGTCGGTCCAACTGCAAACCGCATTAGACCAGTCTGGTGTGATGATGGTCCAAAACCCCCCTAATGGATACGAGTGTAACTATTACAACTGATATGCAAAGCCTGTCGGAAATGTAACACCTCATATCTGTTCTCACGAGATATAGCATGTTAAGATTCGTTTACTCAGTTTTACAGCATATATTGTGTTAATTGGTGCCTTTTATCCAGTGTGTGTACAGTTTGAATTCCTCTTATTTGGTTAAATAAGCAAGGCGGTACTACGACTTAGATTATCAAGCCATAAACCGAAAACCTAATATTTTTCGGCAACAACCTTTCAGTGCAGGTTTACAAAATGTTTCTTACTAAAGGACATAGAAAATATATGTTATATTATTCAAAACAATGATTTTAAATAATGTTATTTAATTTAATTGACTGATATATTAGCGTATACGTATGTTACCATTAGTAAAGCTTAGATGCAATTGAAGCATAAAATTATGATAACTATGGAGTAGGTATTTATAAGTACATTATATTTGGATTTTCACCTACATATCGTCGACCCCACCGAATAAGCAACCATGGGCCCGATTACACATACAGTTTTTATTATTCTTTAATATCATCATCATCATCAGTCTGTGTTAGTTCACTGCTGGGCATAGCCCTCACCTATTTGCAATAATTCTGGATAATTATTTTATTTTGTGCAACCATTTTTTAACACGAAAAATACTTTACTACACTGATGCTTTTAAAAATAGAAACATTTGGAACAGTAAATTGAAAAAAATAACCTTTATTATGATAAATAAACGATCTCTAAATCTAATATACGAAATGAAAAGTCATAAACGAAAAACAGCTTTTGGCTGCTCCTGTAAAATTTGATTTTTCCTATTGCGGGATTATTTTGTGGGGACGACGATAATTAAACGTTATAAATTATTAACACATCTCATATTGAATCTAGCATAGGATAAGCTATACCCAAACCAAAGCAAATACGTAAACAATTTTCCCATAGCAACGAACAAGCGCCATACGTACAGCGTTGTTGTTAGACGATTGTCGTAATCGGACGATGCTTCACAAAGGCTAATAATGGCAAGCTTTTTGTTCTTTCGATACTCGTTGCTACACGAACATATAAAGAAAGTTTCATAATCATCAGAGGCGTCATCGGAAGTGGGGGTTCGGTATGTCAATGCGTTGCACAACATTAAATGCCAATAGACCGGCGACCCGCGCATGCACATTCCTCCAACATTCCTTACTTGTGCCGCTGTTTTGCCTCCATATTTGCGCTTGTCGCCATTTAAACTTGCAACTTTTCATTCACTAAAAACGTCATGTATGTATAGAGATAAAAACAGAAAAGATGTCACTCACAATCTTTCGTTAGGGGTGATTTGTTGTTTTTAATGGTAACTTCTACTTGTTTGATGATAAATTGTATTAAAAACAGCTTAAATCGAAAACATTTTAGCCTTTGCCTTAGGCCGCATTAACTTATTGCTATTAATTTATAGCCAGCTGCTAAACTGAGTGTATGACTCTTATTTATGTATTGGATCTTTACAGGGTTTAAGGTATTGGCCGAAGGCCAACACCTTAAACCTATAACCTCTTTGCTAGAAAAAAAACATACGTTTTCTAGAATTTCAATACTAGTAGTACAAATTGTGTTATATAATTTATTGTGTTTATATGTAGTATAATAACAATTTGTTTTGTCAAATTCTAAGAATCTTTCGTAAACATGTTTCCTCGAAATAATTTATATTTTTTTTACAATAATCAATCTTCTACTTGTTAACATAATTAAAGAAACATATTCGTAATTAATATTTGAATATTAAATGCGCTTTAGAAAAGGACTCTAGAATATACTGTTCGGTTTATCTTAAAAGATCGAAGCTGATAATACCTCACCTTGATCCCTCCGAAAGTCTATCGTTAAATTAAACCGCTTCGAAAATTTGCAAGGCGGGCCAAGAAAGATAGCATTATCATATAAATAGATTTATATGTATATATATATATATATACATATATACGTCCAATATTGCTTAAATTTTAGTCTAAACTATGTTTTTTGTGTAAATTATTATTAAGCTTAACATGATCCCTTAATTATTTTACATTACCGTTCTTTTTTAAAGCGAATTATTCTTTAGGCTGAGCATTCAACTTTTATTTTTTAGGTTTTTATGACCTGAGATAGACAGGAAAGACTTTAGGGTCAATTCTACTGTTATAGACTACTTGATATTGAAGATTAAATATAAAGTATTACTTATATTTGATCCTTTTTACACCAGTTTGATCAGACATTACTTCTATAATCACAAGCTTAGCAAAACTTAATTTACTCGCCTTTAATATGAAGAAGAAGTAATTTTTACGTCCAAATAAGGTTTGTATACTTCTAGCTCATATATAAACCTTAATTGGACGTAAAAGTTTAATGAGATAAATTTTTATACAATGTAATTGTGTATGTAATAATACAATTCCTGAATTGTGTGCTGCCTCCGTAGCCTAGTGGTATAGGCGTGTGCTTTAGAAACCGGAGGTCGTGGATTCGAATCCTGCGAGGACGCAACAAATTTTCATTGTTGTTTCCTAGTTGGTTAGGGCAATTTGGGCCGACCACCCAATTGTCTGAAAAGTCAGATGATCCATGCGTCGGATGGGCATGTAAGAAATTGGATCAGCGTGGTGGGATACGGTCCAAACCCCCTAATGGATAGGGGTGTATGAGGGGAGACCTATGTCCAGCAGTGGACTAACAAAGGCTGATGATGTGATGTGATGTGTGATATATAATAACACAATTCAGGAATGTATACTTAAGAATGTAATCAAATTTCTTATTTTTCAATCTAACAATAAAATAAAATAAAGAATTCTTGAACAGTTGTGGCAACACCCACACTGCAGTGGTAATCTATAAACTGAAATAATGATAATTATTTTAATCACGTTGTTTGTTATACACAAACAATATATAATTAAAAACTAAAAAATCGTTGTGCAAATTGTTTGTTATACGTTACAATAAAAGCTTCGTACATCCAGTCACGTTTCTGATGCCAAGTTATTATTAAACTTGTTTTATTGACGTTCTCAGACACTCACGTCTTTATCTACTAATGACATATTGTCCAGTTGATTTAGGATTTTCGTATATAGCTGACAGCTGATTGTAGACGATTAGTGGTTTCGTTAAAGTTTTCTAAGGTTCCGTGGAAAATATTAAACTTTTAGCATTTAGAAGGAAACTTAAGGCTCTTTAATCCTAATGATATATAAATATTGGCTTAGCCTTCATACATAATGTATAAATAAATTACCTATTACAGAAGCTATTGTCAAATATTATTATTAATAAAAAATATTGCAGCCCGCTTTCTGGTAATGGTAATAAAGTAAGTGGTAATAAAATAAAGTAATATAGTAATAATCAGCATATGACCACGACCACTGATATATATATATATATATTTTAGCTACATATGTCTATATATACTACAACCCCGCCCCTGTAAGTAGCATCTAAAAATTAAGTAACTTTTATTTTATAGTAGTTATGTAGTCAAATCTTTACTTAAAATAAATTAATCACAGAGTAGACAGCAGAATAAACAAAATGATTAATGACATTAAAGAAAAAAATCTGTTTGATATCATTAACTAACTTATAAATATACGAAATTTATCGCGTTTAATTATTTTATAACAAGACAAAAGATGGCCTTTGTCTCTCTCGCTACTATGGACCTTTGGAACCTTTGGAAGAGTTTAAAACGTCGGGTATAGTTTTATATAATTTTATTTTTAAGTAATTAAATGCTATTAAATCGGTAAGATTTTATTTTTTATCACTTTTGGTGTTTGCGTTAGGAACTGGAACTATCATAAACTGCTGCCTCGCAAATATAGTGTTCGTTTATTAGGTTCGGAATAAAGATAAAATGACGATATTCATACAATCAAGTTTGTTCTTCCATTTGTTTCAACAAATAAAATATATCACGATTTACTTTACAGTTGAATGAGACTTTATTTATTGGATTTACATGAATTAGTATAATCGATAATTGTCATATTAAATCAATTGCAATCTCATTATTATTAAATGATGTTTAAGCTTAATAGTCTGTGGTAGCTCAGAAATTACTTAAGACTTCTATGTTATATATGCTATATTATATATAATATTATATATATTGTTATATATGCTATATTATATATAATATTATATATATTCATGCGGCTGTGTAAACTTTATATTGGAGAATAGAATCTTAGTTTTTTTTATATATTTACTCTATATTACTGTGTACCGTTTTGAAGATGCCATAAGCTAAAATATTACTAAATAAACAAACGTTTAATTCACGAACGGAATTGTTTTCCATTTTTTTATATCAAAAAGGTTAAATAGTAAATATTTATTTTATATCTTGCTACTCAGTTATACAGAAAATCTGCGTTTAAAAAAAGGGGTATATGAAAATGCTAAGGGTTATAAAAATGTTCAAACGAAATACGTGGCAAACTTTGAAACATTGTACATTATGCGTGTGCATGCTTTCGCATATCTTATAGTTATAGACTTTTTTAGTCTACAAAACTTTTCTAAAATTTGTAATTATATTTAACTTAAGGTAAATATGACCATCAGACTGAGACCTTTAAGTTTTAAGATGAGAAGAGTTTCTGAAAGTAATAAAATGCACAGACCAACAATCGGTTTACATACATATTTGATATACTTACTAAGTACGAATGGTGCCAATACACATGACCTTGTATTTGTAAGTACCGATTATTTATTTAGTATTTTGATAATACCCCAAGTTTATTAGACTTAGTTTGTTGAAATTAAATGTATTTTTTTAAATTCTGACGTCATCATCACCAGCTTCCAACAGTCCACTGCTGGACATAGACCTTTTTCAGTGAGCGCCAAGGCGGCCGATCCCCTGCCACAGGCCTTTAACGTAAACTGGCTACTGCCATGAGAGGAGGGCTCATCGGCCATCCATTCTTCGGACTTCATAACCGGCCTACTGCTACTTCAACGAGAAATTCGAAAAAGAACCGAAAAAGAAAACCGAGAAAGATACCGGCGTAGTGCAAACACTATGCCGGTAACTTTCGTTCTTTGTCGAACAAATTCATTGCGAATTATAGCCGATAAAGAGACTACGAGTATAGCGCGTTCCATAGCACGTTGAGCTACGACAAACTTCTGGACCAGTCCCATAGTCAGAGGCCACGGTTCTGCCCCGTAGGTCATCACGGCGAGTACGCATTGCATTAAAGCCTTTCTGTCTTTAAACTCTGCCCTATCGGCGATGTGAGAATATGGCTTCCGAAATGCTGCCCAGCTCAACTGAATCCTCCTATCCACCTCTCTCTCGGAGCTCGGTCTTCCTAACTACACTTTATGCTACCTGTGATGTCCAAATTCATCTCACTTATTCATATCTTCAGCGAAACCGAGGTGAGAAAGGTACTCGCCGTTAATGTTTATGCCACGTCCAGTCCAGTCTAGGGTCTCAAAGACGTCATACAATGCATTAGTGAACAGTTTCGGGGATATTACATCCCACTGTCTCACGCTTTCATGCAATGGGATTGGTCTCGTTTGTCCCCCCGAAATCAGAACGGACATAAACGCAGCTTCTAGGACCGCCCAGGTTTTTTAAAATCAAAAGTTTTTACACACTTTTCAAAAGCAAAGCACAGTGGCTGATTGTACTCATAAGGATTTTGTACAACTTGCCTTATAGTGGAGATATGGTGGGTACCTATGGAGCTAAACCCTTTGCGAAACCTATCCTGCTTCAGTGGCTGGAATCCATCAAGCTTTTTAAAGTATAATTATAATTTGCCACAATGAAACTGTATTTAAAATTATTAGATTGAAATGTAACCGGAGATCCAGCGCTATGTAAAACTAAAACATCACGCAACGTCAATGACGTGACGTAACAAAATGCGTTACATTCACACAAAGCCGTAAAAATAACATGTGACTTTATTGATTGTACAAAATTCGATATATTGTTTGCTCGTTTACACTTTCATTTTAATCGTTAAGGAAAGTTTTGTTGCTCTACATTTTATTTAAAACGGCCGACCGCAAGGCCACTCCTTAGTCGATACTAATTCGAGGTTAAAACTTAAGAGGTTTCTTGGATTTTGCGGTTTACATGTAATCCGATACAATTTATTGTTTAACACGTTTCGCCAATGTTTTGACAGCGGCAACTGATATCAGAGTATGGCGCCAGCGTATTTTATTTTATACTATGGAGTTAAAATAAAATTAAATTAAAAAATCAATAGGTTTCTTATTGCCGGGGGACTTATAAGTACAAAAAACACATTTTGTTTTAAATTTAATTCAATTAGTAGTACTCCCCGTCCATACCGTAAAACGCAATAAATACTATTTAGTATAATTGATAGCAAAACTTTAAATAAACAATACTAAATATAGCGTAAAATGTTAGACCTTAACTAAGTATTTAAACTTACATAAAAACTATTTAATATTTAATAATAATTTGATGTTAATGAATGCGAGTAAGCTCGGGTGAGTTTCCTTCATAACACAATTTTTTATTATATATTTCGTTTTTTCAAATGATTGAATCAATTATTTATAAGCAATCTTTTGACAAAGTGGTAAAAGTATTGTACATTCTGAGTAAGGATTGTAAAAATATAAAAAAAAAGAATAACCCTATACATTGCCTGAAAGTTATAAATGTAAGAATTTACATCAAGCAAATATCGGAGAGACAAAATAACAATGTGCGTAGCTATTTTAAAGCAAGCAATTGTTAGTTTTTTTCTGATACGCAAATAGTATTTGCGATTCACTCCATCTTGCAGCAGGGCGTTTGCCGAGCCTCGGTCTCCAGAACTTTCCTACTCCGGCGGTCCTCAGTTCTGCGGTCTATATGACTGACCCACTGCTACTTCAGCTTACTAATCCGGTGGGCAATATCGGTGATTCTGGTCCTCTGACGGATCACATCATTTTTAATGATAGATCATTTAACCCGTGCCAAAAACATCAGCATTGTAGTAAACAACAAAAGCAATATCGCGAAACCTTTACGCGTCACTATAAGTGTTTTACAGACTTTAATGACGCGATTTACGTTCAATGGGAACGTTATAGGTTTTTGCGCAATCCTCTGCTCAGTTTAAAGGATTCCAGATCCTATTTTGTATCTGTGCGACCTTAGATTATCCATCAGACAGAATTAGATGTTTCAACTCGATACGCGTTACGAAATCAGATCGTATCTTTATCTGTTACGGACTAATTGCTCTTGTGTCACGAGTTTATCTGCGTTAACCGAACCACATCTGCGTTCGCACAGGTGCTAAAACATTTAGAAATACAATATCACTGACAATAAATCCAACAGGGATGCCTGAATTAGATTTCTAATAGTAATTGTAATACAAACGATTAAATGGTTAAGAAATAAACCTTTAGTTATTATAGAATTATCGCAGGCATGTACGTTTACTAACATTTTGCAGCGTATCGGGGCGGACTGGAAAGAATCTAAAACCTTAGGAACGTTGTAGTGGTAATTAGTCGCGGAAACTGATATATTTTATTTGTTTACACTTTATGTACGCAGTAAGTTTCAAAGGCGGACTAAATGCCAGTGGATTGTCTCCAAGTCAACCTTTAGATGATTTAGAGGTGCTTACAATAGAAGTAATACAAAACACTGTTGAAATAAAAATATTATGAATTCGCATCATCATCGTCATTATCACCAGCCTGTGATAGTCCACTGCTGGACGTACGCCTCCCCTAATACACCCCTATCCATTCGGGGGGTTTTGGAACGTGTCCCACCACGCTGGTCCAGTGCGGGTTGGTGGGTGGACTGACTTTTTACATGCCCATCCGACGCATGGGTCATCATACTTTTAGACAATTGGGTGACGGCCCAAATTGCCTAACCAACTAGGAAACAACATTGAAAATTTGTTGAGTCCCCGCAGGATTCAAACCCACGAACTCCAGTTTCTAAAGCACACGCCCATACCACTAGGCTACGGAGGCAGTGTTCGCAGAATATTAAGTAGTAATATTGAGTAGAAAATATTTTATATAGTTATATCAAAACAAAACCCCTTAAAAACAATCAGCTACAAAACAAATCCCTTTTCCATCTGTGTTAGCAAAATATAAGTTGAAATATAGTGCACTTTTGTATACTTGTAGTAAAGTAATATGCATCAGCTGAACTTAATGCATAAATTTAACCTCATGGTGACCTGTGTCTTCGTAATTATCGGTAAATCGTCCTGTAGCGTTTAATCACTAAGGGTGATATATGATTTGTGATTGAAACTGAGAGACACAATAGTCGCAAAATTATTATATCGTAAAGCACGAAAAGTTATAAAATAAATATAAAAAAGAACGTTTGTGAGAGGCGTAACTGACAAGATTGGCTACATTTTTGAGGCGGGCTACAATCAAATTTATTTCAAGCCGCTGAAGAAATTGGTTAATTCCTACCACCTGTCAAGTGCAATATTCTTCTACAAGATCCAGGAGTGTACAAGCTTAGATTGTGACTGCGGCCTCTTATATTGGACAGACAAAGCGAGCATTAAGAACCCGCGTGAAGGAACATATAGCTGACATTAAACATAAAAGACCCAACAAGTCGGCAGTGTGTGACCATACTTTAAATCACCCAAACCATTACATCAGATTTGATCGACCACAAATCCCCCTAAAGAACACCGATTCCTACCAAGGATGATCCGTGAGGCTATTGAGATTAGAAACATCCAAATTTCATATAGAGAAGATGGTTGGGTTTACCACCTTTGACCCCATAATTAATAAATTAAAATTTAAACCCAAGCATAATACCACTGCTGGCTGTAAAGATAAAACCAGTTCATTTTGCATAGGTCGGAGTACAAACTAAAAATAATTAATTAAAATTAAGATCTGGAAACCCCGCTTCAGCACTGGCAACAAGACGCATGACATCCCAGTCTACCCCGTGACCACGGCGCTGGAAAGTGTTCGAAACGTCGGGAATTTAAAATGTAAAATAAACGCGATAAAATCCATAATGTCATTTTATTTATTAATAAAAAAGACTATATTATACATGATAGCATGAAAACTTTAAATTCAAAAGTTATTAATAGATGAAAATTTTATAATAAAATATGTATAATATAGCAATGTTTTTTAATTGCGTCTGCCATCCCTGATGGTAGTACAAAAGTAATTGCATCAGTGTAAGAGGTTTTTTGTAGCAGTTGTTAGCGAGTATCGTATGATGTAATTGATATATCTCAATGCATTTGAGAGGACGGCAACGTCACGTTGTTTTGCATACCAACGCCGAAAGAGATGTGCCATGTTTGTATACAAACTTTACGCATAAGTTCTTCACACCATTTTGATGAAAGTCAATACCTTACACGTTTGTTATTTTACTAATTTGTTATTATAATTATTTACTCAATATAAGTGGGCTTTCGAAACTCAGTCGTATTAATTTTATTTCCTTGATTGAATGATGACATGACGAGAGGAACTTTCTTCTCATGTCGAGCGATATATGTAGTTATAACAATATAATATATTGTCCGTAATAATTACCGCCTCCGTGGTCTGGCGGGATTAGTCTTTGCTTCATAAATCGGAGGCCTTGGGTTCGAATCCCGCGGGAAAACAACTTTGTGATATTATTGTTTTCCGATTGGCTATGACAATTTGGGTCGATCACTCAATTGTCTGAAAAGTAGGAGGATTCATGTGGCATATAAAAAGCCCGTTCAACCACCGACCCTCATTGAACCAGCGTGGTCGGATATGGTTCAAAACCCCCTAATTCATAAATGGAGAAGGCGTGCATTAGGGGACGCCTATGTACAGCAGTGACTAACACAGGCTGATGATGATGAATAAATGCAGCGCAGAAATACACAACCAATACGCTTTCCGCTCGAAATATTATACGTATGTTTTGCGACATAAACAGACATCGGGGTGTTTCTTATGTACATGATTGGCATGTTATAACATGCCAATAAGCCGCAGTTACCACCTTCAATGTTTTCAATAATAGTTTAAATATTATATATTGAGAGCACGTCAAAATGTGGTTCAAAACGGGAATCGCTTTTTACCTATCCTCTTTTAACAGAGTTCAAGTTACTAATCAGATAACGGAATTAAACCTTTCATTTTCAAATTAGATAATAATCTAATGTTTTGATTTTGCTAACATAACTCTTAGCAGATTCTCTTTCGTATTAATGTAAGTAAAATCATGCATAAATTGCGTCAGCATTAGGTCTGGAGATGATCTGGAACAAAGAGTTTAATTCAGTTGTTTAACGTGTATTTGACCTACCATAATAATATTTAAATATTTTGTCAGTTAATTGTGCATTACGTCGGGTAAATTTACCATTACAGTGCAAATAGTATTATGTTTAAACTAAAGTAGTTTAAGTTTATACGATGACTCAACTCGATTTCGAATTAATTGCTGTACTTTATTGCATTAGACTCTATGCATTTACTGAGACGATCTAGATTACAAATTAAATTATTAATTTTTTTAACAGAAATACATGTTGTTAATGTAGTAAAACTGCCTCCGTAGCCAAGCCGTAGTGGTAAGGGCGTATGCTTTAGAAATTGGAGGTCGTCGTTGGGTCTAGAAAACCCCCAACTAGGAAACAAATTTTCATTGTTGTTTCCTAGTTAGGCAATTCGGTCTGATCACCCAATTGTCTGAAAAGAAAGATGATCGATGAACCCACCAACTCGCATTGGACCAGCGTGGTAGGATACGATTCAAAACCCCCTAATGGAGAAGGCTGGCATAAGGGGAGTTCCATGTCTAGCAGTGAGGTAAAAGGCTGATAACGATGTAATAAATAAAAGAAATGACTTCTAATTATAAGAATTAATTCCATTAAAATCCTTGAAACTAGTAATATTTAATGCTGTTATATATTTTTTATGGTGTAACTGCAGTACCAGTTATTGTAAGCAATTAATAGTGTGAATACCACTGTTTATCTTTAAGATTTGTCTTTATACAGTATTCTATCAGGACTGCCAAGATACAGCTTTAAACGGATAAATATAGTTACGGGTATTAAAACCTGCATTTTCTGTTGAAAAATATAAAATAGTGTCAAGAAACTGCGGTTCTTGTATTCAGATTTATCAAATTATGAATCGTAAGCCATTTATTATTGAAAGCAGTAAAGATATGTATCATCATTCTTAATGTAGTAGTGTAGCACTAATAAAAAATATTTAAAAAGGTTTTTTTTTGTGTAAACAATATTTTCATCTGCTAATTACATATATTCGCGGGTTTAATTAACCTGTTATTAAATTTACAACTTAATTAGTCAATTTAGGTTCTGTCGACCTGTCATGAACATCAACCTACCAACGCTCTAGTCCAAAGTAACTATATCACTAGGGTAAAGTCGCAGGAAGAACATTTTCTATTCTATAAATATAAATACATCAGTATGTAAGATCGTTTCAGGCCCAAATTATAAAAGGAAACCTTGCGTTGGACGTCTACTCTTGAAATTTTTGGCATCTCGCTCGGCCTTTGTGTCACTCCTTTAGAGGGCATCTTCGTAAAACTCAAGTATCAAACTAATCAAAGCTTGTTGTATGTCTGTGCACAATTGCAGAACAATACACGTTAATGGTATTGCGATCGTGATATTCGATAGTGCAGAGGTCAGTTGGTAACTGGTTTAATTTTATTTTATACAATATATTACTGGTTGAGACAGCACGATTGAAGAATGCGAAAATTTTTATAACATGTTGTAACTTATAATGGAACTTAACGAGATTTGGAATTGATGTAATAAATGTTATCTATAGCAACACCTCCGTGGCCTAGCGGCATTGGTCCATGCTATATGGGTTCGAAACCCGCAGTGATAATATATATAATATGGGTCGATCAACCGTTAAATGAAAGGTAAAATGGTCCATGTAGCAGTTGTCAAGATCATCTTTGGCAGTAGTTATAGGATGTGAGAGCCTTCAAACTTTGACAACTAATTAATCCTTAGAATGCTATTTACCCCTTGGGGTGCGGAGGTCAGATGACAGTCGCTCTGCATAAAAAATGGGTGCGTACTTATGTACGCGCGTGAGAAGTTATACTTCTTTGGCATCATTAAAAATAATATATTTATATATATATACATATAGATATATATATATATATATATATATATATATAAGCAGACGGCTTCATACTGTTAATTTTATGTCACAGGTGCGCGCATCTTAAAATTTCACTCATAATTATTTCATAACGCGCCTAAAGAAGTATAACTTCAAAAACTGTTATTTAGGTAAATTTGAAGGGATTAGAAGCCGACCCCATGATTACTTGGAAAAATAGCTAGGTTACCTGTAAATCGATTATGACTCACATCTCGGTGACAACTCCCCAATAAGAACAGTAGACGTATTACGCTAGTTCTTTGCGGCTTTGTTCAGGTACATTCTGAGTCTCGTTTGGCTTTAATACAGAGACTAAGCGTGTTTTTAAAGCTATCATCAAAAGAAACCTCTTTTTAAAGCTTAGTATAACGCAAATATTAATCCACGGAATTCAATAGCACAGTATTCAAATGTAAACACCAGAAAAAATATGGTTGGTAAATTGCATAGGTTATGTCTGCAACTCTCTTATGTAATCACCTCTGGTGATTGAAAAATCGACGCATGAAAATTTTATGTACATGAAGAAAGTATGCCTTTAACGTGCAATTTCTCAATCATTATTGAGCAGAGAATCATTATAGAGCATTTATTTAGAATGGGAAAACTATATAACTTGTTCTGCCTTCGTAGCCTAGTGGTATGGGCGTGTGCTTTAGAAACTGGAGGGTCGTGGGTTCGAATCCTGCGGGGACTTAACAAATTTTTGATTGTTGTTTCCTTGTTGGTTAGGGCAATTTGGGCCGATCACCCAATTGTCTGAAAAGTAAGATGACCCATGCGTCGGATAGGCATGTCAAAAGTCGGTCCACCCACCAACCCGCATTGGACCAGCGCGGTGGGATACAGTCCAAAATGGATATGGGTCTATTAGAGGGAGGCCTATGTCCAGCAGTGGACTATCACAGGCTGATGATGATGATAAAACTCGTTCAAATGCTAAGTCTTAGCACGAATTTAAAAGTAATATTGTGCGTTGAAGTAAAAAAAAATATGGTAATTTAGATAATTTTATGACTAACATTAAGGAACTTAGCGCGATTTAAACTTAGACTGTTTTTAATACTTAGGACTTCAATAATTTTTTGAACATTATTCACCGTTCACGAATAGCAGCCTCGTTTATGTGTTTCTGACATACTGCTACATGTCTGATATATTAATAACAAAATAATTATAAATTTTTTTGTTTGAAAATGTATTCCTCTATGCTGTTTTTCGTGATAATTCTACTGCACGATTGTGTAATGTATACGATTCTTTCCGTGGTTTTATCAGCATTTTTACCGTCACCTTATCCCATTTTTTTATTTATTAATTCATTTATTTACAAACGGCTTATTAGCTAAAAACATAAATTCAAATTCAAATTTTCCATTGTTGTTCATTTCGCGTGATAATTTTCCATTGTTAACGCTTTCGAAATCATCTACTTGACAAAGAGATATTGATATCTCATCAAAGAGATATCGTGATCTGTGACTTCAAAACGGGATATATATGTGTAAACTTATATAACAGGTAAACTTTAATATTTTCTCCAGTTTATATGGTCTCATGGATTTTTCTTTTGCAGGGTGGAGGGCGACGCGAGGGCGAGGCGGGCGGATGCGCTTGCGGCGGCAGGCGCGCCCCGCCCGCTCCCCCGCCGCCCCCGGCGACAGCTGCCACCCTGGACCTGCCACCGCCGACGCCCCACCCTCCGAGCGCTGGATAACATGCCACCAGTACTCAGGTAAGCAGAAGCCAAGAGATAAGAAAATAAGAATATATTCTCAGCGGTAAATATCAGGTTTAAGATACGCTACATCAGTGTTTGCACATACTCTGTTTGCACCTAATATTCCCTTATTTATCCTTCATCTCTACTAATTGTCCCACAATTGACTTCTTGCGTGTGATAACATGTCACTAGTTCGTATGTAATTAGATCTAATTTCGTTAGTGTTCAGCTCTTACAATTCATGCATAACATATTAGTGGTACAAGTACTGAAGTAAAAGTAAAATTCAATGAGACCATTATCACTGCATCGTAATCCCTTAGTGTTATTGTAACACTTGATACATCGATCAAGTGTTACATGAAAATACTTGAATGAACACGATAGTATCAGCTAAATGAAAAGATATAATAACTTTAAAGAGTCTAAAATCGTAAGATATTTTACAAACCACTATAAATGACCATGCTATTATAGGTGGCTGGAAAAGACTCTAGCAACATATATCTTGATTATTGCTATAAGGTGCTTTGTTCACAAAAACCATCCTTTCAGATATTATGAATAAACTAAGCTTGAAGCTCTTCAGCGCGTAACTGCTTATTACCGACCAGGCATCCATTACTCAACACGAAAATACTCATTAATTGCCCAATTTGAATTCTGAGCATAAGATGTCATAGCTAATATACTGTGACTGCGTTGCTTAACAAATATAGCAATAAAGCACTGACATTTTACGGCTGATCTAAAGGGTAATGGTTTAAGAGCTGGTACGATACTTCCACATTATGCAACACGATGACACACAGCCATCAACTAACAATACAGTATACAATAATAGGCCTGTAATCATAACGAGTGTCGTTTTGGGTTACATTGCTAATGTGGTATAGAAAGTAATTAGGTAATCTTAAAAGAAACAACATCTCTTCCTTTATAAAATGCCATCTGTAACCGCTGTTAAGCGATCATTAACAGCCACTTGGAAAAATATGTTTGTACGTTTATGTGGTTTTTGGGGTAATGAATCTATCCTTGTAGCTGATTACTGGTTAGCTGGAACCCTTGTACCCTGTTAGCTGTAGCAATTCAAACATGGCACAAATTAAACGTTAATTTTTTTGAGCCTAAAAGAGTCACGGTTGCAGTCCTCTGCTACCCTACAAGTGCTTGACGCCGTAAGAGATTTATCGTGGGATTATGACCCAGTCCACCTCTGGACTCATTGGAATTTGCGCACCCGAATTGTCTCTATAAATACGTGAAATCTGTTATCCAACAGCTACGTGAGATAGAAGATTCACGTCCTTGCAGGAACAAGACAACTAGCACTTATCGGCAGCCTAGGTGGAAGAATATGTCTTTAGCTGTGTTTAAGATATGCGGTATGCGAAATACTAAAACTCCTCTTCCCAGGGTGTTTCCATAGCTGGCTTCTGCTAGCCAGATTTGAGCCGATTTTTAAGCCGGCATTTCTACTTAACCTAGTTTCTTTAAGCTGCCCTGCTGCTGGAACAAGCTAAAGGTTCTTAGCCCTACCCCAACGTTAAAATGGGAATCTATTAAATGTACCTTACCCACCTTAAATAACATAATGGGTCAAATGCAACTATTATTATGGCCGGAAGCTCACGTGTCGCTCTATATGATGTATTTTTACCCGCATATTGATTACCATCAGATGAATTTCCAGCTCTTTGCATCACTTATTTCTTTAAAAAAAAATTTCAACATAAATCTGTTTAACTGATTTCGGTAAAGTAGAGAAATAGTTCAATATTATTAGTAATCTACAGTTTTAGATTACAGGGAAAGGACATAGAAACGCAACATTACTTAGTTGGTTTTTGATAATAATATTAAAAAATATATTTAATTATACCGCCTCTGCCTCCGTAGCCTAGTGGTATAGGCGTGTGCTTTAGAATCCTGAGGGTTCGAATCCTGCGGAAACTCAACATATTTTCATTGTTGTTTCCTAGTTGGTTAGGGCAATTTGGGCCGATCACCCAATTGTCGAAAAGTGATCATGCGTGATGCAGTATTCGTCCACAAACCCCATTGGATCAGCGTGGTGATCGTCCAAACTAATGGATAGGGTAGGGCCTATATCCAGCAGTGGACTATCAAAGGCTGATGATGAATGATGATGATTTAATAATAGTCATATAATGTAGTTTGAAATGTAAAAAAAATGCGTATCCTAACTAAAATTATATAAACAGGTAACAAATTAATCACAGTTCATCGTAAAAGCATTTATGCTGCTACATTGAGACAAAAATAAACATATTTTTTTAAGTCTAATTATTCCGTGTACGCTCATAAAGTTCTATAAAATAAAACTAAATGTTTTAGTATATAATACTTAAATTAATGTAGTTTATCGTTCAAGTTAGCCAATGACTTAAATTCCAGGTATAATTTCAAGAAACCTATGCAGCTGCAGTTCGCTTAACAGATTCTAGTCTAACTTACGAAATAGCCAATAAACAATTTATACATGGCTAATATCTTCTGAGCAATAAAGATGTCTAAACTAATTTCTTTCGATGAATATGCGTTCCATTATGATCCCAGAAAACTGTTTCTCATTAAACAATTAAGAAATTGAAACAATTAAATGAAAAAAACAATTGCGGGAAAGAGGTTATTATATAGTACAGATATAATTTTTTTTCATTAAAAAGTTACACATTAGTTTAAAAATAGACGATCAAAGTTATTTCAAAAAGACGAATATTATTTTTATATGATTATTTTAGTTTATGATAAAATGAAATATTGCAAATTTTAACAAAAACTTCACTAAGGGATTAGTTTCGATGCAATAAGTAAGTAGTACTATTTAAAGTAAGAGAAAGTACATTGATTTCTTGCTAAAAATAATATCTTTCATAGGTGTTTTACTACATTTACTCTATTAAAAACATTGAAAGCGTTATAAAACAAAATAAATTCAAAGCCAATGGTCAGTGAGGTGACGTTTTATCTGCACTGATTCACACTTTCCTGGCAACCGATGGTGCTATCTTACAAATAACGTTATACAGTTTCTTTCACCCCTTTCATGTACACAATAGAATTCAAATTCGCCTGATTGTCTACGGTTAACAATGTCATAAGTTTGCCCGGGTTCAATGGCTTCGCAACGACATAATAATTGCGGACGCGTAACATGCGTACACCGAGATATTATTCCGTCTGACTATTTGTATGCAAAACAAGTAAAAGGTGCTCGTACTCGCATTTTTTATAAGTACTACACGGCTCGCCATTTCTACTTGATTTTTCTGTAAATTTCTGCTCCAAGATATGCAGAACTTAGTTGAATTTACTTAGTAATACGCGTATTAGATTTGAGTTCACTTTCGTGTCTTCAGGCAACGTCATATTTGGGACATGGCGTAAAAATTTATTCCTGATTCCAGTACTTGCAGTTTATCAGCACCGATTCTGTCTAAATAATATATAGTTATATAATATATAATAATATAGTTATGTGTGATAATAGTATTCGAAACAAAAATTGTGTTAATTTATAAAGTTGAGTTTAATGCGACCATATACAAAAGTGTGTTCGAATCCCGCAGGGAATCAAGTTTGTGTTATCATTGTTTTCTGGTTGGTTAGCACAGTTTTGGCCGATCACCCAATGTTCTGAAAAGTAACATGATCCGTGCGTCTGATGGGCATGTAAAAAGTCGGTCCACCCACCAACCCGCTTTGGACCAGCGTGGTGGGATACGGTCCAAAAACCTCCAATGAAGAAGGCATGCATGAGGGGAGGCCTCGTAAACGTTTTTTAATGTACGATCGGAACATTTTTGTTCACTTTTGTGCTCTTGCACGTGTGAAATTGCTACTCATGTTCTATTCAATTGCAAAATATTGTAGGTTTACGCCAAAACAAGGTGCAATTTTTGTTAAACTAATGAGCTATTTTGTTAGTGTCGTTCAACGTCTTGATTTTTTGATATTTTTAAATATATACAACTTTTTATTAAAGAAGAGACAGACTATTTTCTAGGCAAGCAAACTTTGGAAATTATATACGCATGGTCTTATACAAACTCTTAAGCCCCCTAAAACCTACACAACACTAAGTAACGAAGAAATATTTGCTTATCGATTGGACAAAAAAAGATATTGGTAGTTGTATCTATTTTTTTTTTTTTTATATCCTTGAAGTTATGCTTCCAGACTCATGTCTATAGTAAGCTTCATCTAACACAGAGTTCGAGAAGCTCCCGTCCTCACGAACTAGGTGGCCCATTTTTCCTAAAAATGAAGGCCACACGTACAGAAGGTACGTGAGTTAGGCATTGGTTATGTCTCTAAGGATCGTCGACGATCGGTTAACGGACCAGGACGCCGACGGTCTGGCGACTTGATAATCGATTGCTGGGGGCGGTGAGAACCGACCTGGAACGCAGGTGTATCTAGTATACGCGGTGTGTGTGTGTCGCTGTGCTCGTAAGCGAGGGCGAACTACAGGTGAGTGTGTGCTATCCCTACTTGTGTGGTGTGTAGGTTGGATGTCAGGACCCCGTTGGGTCCGAGTCTCAGCGACCCTTCCTCGTCCGGGTCGAGAAGAACGTTTCGCAGTCTACGCTTTTGACTAGACGCGTTTGGATCATCCGTATACGTTGCTGCTTTTACCAGCAGAGGGTTGCTGTGGTTGACTACTTTATCAATGTGTTTGCGAGTTATCTCTTTAAAGTGCTCGCGGAGTGTCGGCAATTTGCGGTCGCTGTGTAAGTCTACATTTCGTTGGTACCACTGCGCCCAGTGGCGCGGCGGATGAATTTGTTTTGAACTACTTGTAGTTGCTTTAGGAGTGTGGAGGATACGTGAGCAAAAGTTTGGCTGCATAAGCCGTAGTAAGTGGTCGTATGCATACCTTGTCAATAAAAGTTTATATTTGAGCGACATTTTACTGTTAGAATTCGTTGGGTGATAGAGTCTAGTCGAAACGAACAAAGCCTTTCTCCTAACGTCCTGAATATGACTTTTGAACGACATGTTGCAGTCGAAGGTCACGCCTAGGTATTTGGCCTTCCTTTCCCATGGGATCAGTTGGCCGTAAAGTTTTAGTTGCCCTAGTGTCTGGTGCCGGCCCGCCCTTATCCTGACGCCTGGGTTGAGGACCGGGGTATCGTGTAATCACGACGTAATCTAGACCGATGAAAGTGTTTGCTACACTTTTATCGGGATTGACGTCGATTCTCCATTCGAAACCATTCGCCTAAACGATTGATCGCGTTTTGGAGCTTTTTAAAGATATAGTTCGGTCTAAGCGACGAACAATAGAAACAGTGTCATCGGCGAAAAGTGCCAGATTGACATCGTCGGGCTTTGGAATGTCGCTCGTGTAGAGCGCGAATAATAAAGGTGATAGGACCGATCTTGAGGGACGCCCGCTTGGAGCGGACGGCTCGTGGACAGGGTGCCCTCGACTCGATATCGGAAGAGCGATTTGACAAGTAGCTTGGATGATGTGAACCAGCCTGTCCGGCACTTTGAGAATGTACACTGTAAATCAAACCGTTGTGCCAGACTTTGTCAAATGCCTTTGCGACATCAGAAGAGACGGCCCCTGTGATACGGGGTTTGGGTTGGTGAAGGCCATTCAGAATGAATTCCGTCAGGCGATAAATTTGGTCAGGGACACGAGTGCTTCGGACGAAAACCGAATTGCTCGTCTAGGATGAGGTTATTGGAGAAGGTGTGGTCTTTCAACCGGAAGAGGATTATGCGTTCATATAGCTTGCCAGGCAATTGAGCAAGCTAATTGGACGATAACTCGTGGATAGGTTAGAGGTTTGTTCGGCTTGGGAATACCGATGACGATGGCTTCTTTCCAGGCATCAGGAAAAGTACAAGTTGATAGTAGAATATTGAAAATGTTGACCAATACACAGACAATAGGGCCTGTAGTATTTTAGAGTTCTATTTGAGATACGGTCTGGGCCAGGTGCCGACCAGGGTTTAAGACCCTTAATAATTTCTGAACCTCCTCCGGGGTCACTGGCTAATTATCGCCCTCTGGTGGTAAGGCAGCCCTAAGTTTGACTAGACGGTCCACCTCCGATAGGTGGGCCGCGTCGGCGTGTCGCGAGATGGCGTACATTGCTCTTCTAGCGTATCGGCTAAGCATTCGGCCTTTCGAAGTCATCGAAGCTAACAAGCCCCCGGTTGGCTTTGATAATGGCGGCATGGCGTCACGGGGATCCGACTTCATACGTCGAGCCAACTGCCAATAGGCAGGTGTGCGATGGCACTAAGTCTTCTGTCAGACCTAACCTTTGCCTTTGCGATGTAACTCTATCCTATCTCTGACCTCTAGCTGAAGTTTCCTAAAGCGAAATCGGTTTGACTCGGACGGATAGCGATAAAACGCCCGCTTGAGTGTATTTTCTCTCTTATCAGCCATCGAATACTGAACGGCAAGCCAAGTTGCGGTCACCGAAACCTTGACTGTCCTTTCGGAGTCTTCGATGGCTGATGGATATCGTTGTGATACTGTCGATGGCAATATACGCTTTGTCTACACTATCAATAACCTCCGGTAGAAGTTAGAGCAACTTTGGGGTCCATAGCCTTGAGTTTGCGTTCAAGACAATGCCAATTTGTTACGGTATTGGTCGTAGGGACCGCACCGGCGACTTGGCCGAATTGGGATAAGACCGGCAAGTGGTCAGAGTCTAACTCACAGAGTGCCTCTATCGATACGACATCGAGCGAGACGTCTCTAACTAACAGCAGGTCTATAGTGCTAGGAGCGCCTATGCCTGAGTCTGAGAATCTAGTTGGGGTCCCAGGAGCTATTATATTTATGTTGAGTGGCTCCTCGAGTTCCAGCAATTTATTGCCATTTGGGTTTTGGGTAATGCAATTCCAGTCAGGATGTTTGCTATTTAAGTCGCCTGCGATAGTGGTAGATGGACCTAAGCCGAGAAGCAACTCTAGGTCGGATCTAAGTAATTTCTTAGATGGGGACAGGTACACGAAAACAAGTACAAGCGGCCTATGGCCGGTGAGTGCGATCTGACATGCCGTCCCCTCTTAGTTAGTTAATGCAGGTTTTTCTAATGATGCGATATGGAGTGACTTTTTGTGGTATATAAGTGTACCACCCAGCGGTCCTAACAACCTATCGTTACCACTGATTCTAGGATTGGCTATTGACGGTTTTAAAAAGGTCTTTTGCACTAGAAATATGTCTATACTATAATCCTGCAAGTATTTGGCGATTTCGGATCGCTGCTTCTTAAGGCCGTTCGCGTTAAAGTACGATACGACTAGAGCGCGGTTTTACCCTACCTATGCTGTTAGCCATCTTAATTCGGTTTACCTACTTACCTTGTTCTGTTTCGGTTTTATGGGTTTTTGAATTTACTGAGCGCGTCTAAGATTTCGCCGTGAGCGAACAAGACTTTGAGTTTCTCCATGGGGCCGGTTGCTGATGCATTCTATAGTCCAAATCGTATAATTTGGACATACTAACTCTTGAGCGAATTCAAAGTATTTTGCGAATACTTCGTCGGGCGGCGGTCTAACGTAATTACCGGGCCCTTTGTGTGATGCGTTCAGCGAGACCGACTCAGGTAGAGACGCGGGTACGGCGGGCGCGGCGCAGGTGCGGATTTGTTGCACGTAATTGTGGGGCCCACCTGGTCGGTTCCCTTGCTGTTATGCCCCGGCGATCTGAGGGATGGCGGCGGCTTTCAATTAGAACGGCTTTGTCCAAGCACTAACTGCCGGCGCAGGTGCAGGAATAAAGCTTGGCTTTGTTGCCGCGGAATTCACGGAACGCGCGGCAGATGGCCCGTTTGTCTTTTGGGTGCTCTAACGCGAGCCCTATAACTAGCCGGATGACCTACGTTTTCGCAATTTGCGCACGCGGGCGCTCGATAGAGTCCTTTGGTCGTGGGCACTCCGGAGTGCTGTGCTGACCGGCGCACTTTACGCAAGCGCGCGAGCATAGCAGTTACGCGTATGTGCCGAAATGTTGGCAGTTATGACACTGCGCAACTAGTCCTGTCTTGCGGGGAGTTTCGACCCGCAGGCCGATCAATTACAGATTGATTTAATATTGAAAATGGATTTTCCCTCGGGGGAAAGATCTAACTCGACCATAAGAAGGTCCATTTCAAATTTGAACCTAGGATGGTGCATACGGCGCACCCTATGGACGGGGTAACCCTGTTTTTTGAGGTCCGCGTTGACCTCGTCTAAATCGAGTTCTTTCGGTACTCCCCTAACAACTACTCTAAGAGGCGGTCCTCCGGCAACGCGAAAGTATGAAAGGCGATTTTGTTTTCGCGAAGGTGTTTAGTGAGGTCGCGAAAATCGTCCGAGGTCTCAACGTTGACCCGGATGCCTATGCGTGTATTAGCCGACCTAAATTTGGTGATTTTGGCTTTCGATAGCCAAGTAAGAACACGGCTCCAGTGCCCCTTGTCGTGAATCACGACTGGGGGTGGAGCCTAGCCTACGTTCAGCCATGAAAACCTCCGAGGTGTCGGGGGTGGCTTGCGGCTCGGCCGCTGGCTTTTTCGCCGGTGTCGCGGTAGGGGACGGGCGCGGTGAATTTACGCGACTCGCGGGGTCGCTCTCTACTGCAGGGCGTTTCTTGCCCTTCTTACGAGAACGGACGGTAGTGAAACCGTCCGAGTCCCTATCGGCCTCGTTTTCAGCGTCCATAGCGGCGCTCATGGGAGCGGTCGCAGGTTCGATTTCCATTTCCGCGGGTTCGTCTTCAGCGTCTGACTGCGCTGACAGGTAATTGCACGGGGCAGGCGTTACGACCGAGGCTACGGTCCGGGTAGGTGTCGCTGAGGGCGACGACGCGGTCAACTTTCTCGGTCCGGCTGGCGACCCGGCGTACGCGGCTTTGCCGTCGAATAAGCGTCGACGAAAACCGGCATGAGGTCTTGCCCAACCATCGGGTCGTTCTCGCGGAAGTACGCGTCGATGTCGTCACGATATAGGGCGGGATCATGTTTTCCATGATGTTTAGCTAACCTAGTCCTCCCCACCTGAGTGGGGGTGTGATCTAATAGAACAACAGGTGTATGCGCTTTAGGAGCGCTAGGTGTGTACCTAGCTGCCACCTAATGCAGCAAGCACAAGTTAATTTAACAAGCTAAATGCCACGTGGGCTTTTTGTGTGGTGTATGTATCTACTTACAGAAAGCCGGAACCTGCCTGCGAGCACTTACTACACTACACTATATTAAACACTGACGCGGCGGCACTGTCACGCCAACTAACTATGAAGCGCGTATGCGATATTGTCGGAGTCATGCGGGAGCGCACGAGAGAGGTCCGTACCGCGCGGAAGCTCGGAACGGACTGACCGTTGTATCTATACTTCCCATAGTTGAATAAGCCTTCAGCTTTCCATTGTCGCTGGAAACGGAAAGTTTTTTATCGATTTTTTTCGATAAAAAACTTTCCGTTTCCAGCGTTTTTAGTCTGTCAATTCTTTTATAAAAAGTAGTATATATTTAAAAATATCAATAAATCAACACGTTGAACGACACTTACAAAATAGCTCATTAGTTTAACAAAAATTGCACCTTATTTTAGAAGCCTTAGAACAGTGCTAATTAAAATGTGAAGTATTCGCAAGCTAATTAAAATGTGATAGTTTTGTTCTTAGTGGAAGTATAGTTTAGCATTTATTTTATGTTTTTAGAAATAATAAATTTCCTTCCTGCACAGGAGATGGTTCTAAAACATTATATTATTTCCAGTGCATTACAATTACGACTCAATGTTGTAAATCATCTGATACAACTCGCAACACTGTATGCCTTTCTAAATAATGTATTTCACTGCGTGCGAAATGTATTCCGCCATCACGTCAGGCGGTCGTAATACATTGTATTTATACTTTATTAGCTCTACTATAAATATTTTTGTTATCTGTGCTCTGTGAACTGCCTCCGTAGCCTAGTGATACAGGGTGTGCTTTAGAAACCGGAGGTCGTGGGTTCGAATCCTGCGGGGACTCAACAAATTTTCATTGCTGTTTCCTAGTTGGTTGGGGCAATTTGGGCCGATCAACCAATTGTCTGAAAAGTAAGATGATCCATGCGTCGGATGGGCATGTAAAAAGTCGGTCCACCTACCAACCCGCATTGGACCAGCGTGGTGAGGTACGGTCCAAAACCCCCTAATGGATAGGGGTGTATTAGGGGACGTCTATGTTCAGCAGTGGACTATCACAGGTTGATGATGATATCTGTGCTTATGCCGATTTAATTTTGTTTCTTCATAATGCGTTCGGTAGTAAACAATTAATATTTTCTGGACTATCTCATATCAATTGTATTTAAAACGAAATGTTTCGCGCGGCCTAGTCCGCTTGGTAATATAAAAACCTTGCAACCTGTGTTTTTCTGTCAAAAAATAGCCTTGGTTATTTTTAGTTACATCAGCTATCTTGTAGTAAAAGTTTCGCCAAAATCGGACTAGCCATTCCAGAGATTAGCAAGAACAAAATGAGAGACTGACTTTAGAATATGCATAGGTTATATATCACAATGTTACCTTTAAAAAACGATTATATTGATTTTACAAACAAACAAGTAAGGGTATGCATTGAACATTTGACTTCAAGGCTTATTTTTTTCAGACAATCCTTTAAATTAGGTAAGATAATTTGACAAGCAGTCCGTCCAATTGGTGTTAAATATAGCACTATTTCCACAAAGATGGCAATTTCAAATCTTAAAATATAACTGACCGTACGGTTTTATTTAATAAAATATATAGCTTTTATCTATTTAACACATTTTAATTTGCCTTTGTCTGTATGCTCTTGCTATATGACCCATATAATGAAAATGGGTACCCATTCCAGGAAACCTATTACTTAAGAAATAGCTGACATCTTTTTAACTGACGTAATGTTAAGCACTTTTTTATTTCTCAGGTCCAATCCATTATACACGGAGGAGGAGGAGCAAGAGGTAGTGATCATTGTGGACTCATTGGAGGAACCGTCCGTGGAAGACGTCAGGGTCCCAGACGTCCCTCGTGTGCCCCGCCGCGCCCCATCGACATCATCAGGTAAGAATAACTTTCACTATTTCTGAGGAAATATAGGTGAAAGACAACTTTATGGGATCCTATTGTGTCTATTGGATGGATAATAGCGTGGGTGTAGTAGGTAGTGGTTAAACAATAATAACGATGTACTTTTTACACAAATAGGTACATTTTGTTTTAAGAATGCAAGGGCACTTAGCAAAATGTCTTTTAGTAAAGTTGAAATAAGTTTAACTTTCGATATAAAGACAAATTTTGAGTACTGTCACTGGTCTTTTAGATGTCATTTGTGCAAGCCTTAATAAGGTTTTTGTTCGTACTTTATAGTTTAGTTTTCAAAAATAACTTTTAACTAAGTCGAAAGAAACTACGTTTGAAGTTTAAAAGTATTATTATTTAGCTTAATAAACTTTTGATCAATAGTTTCTTGTGCTTAGAAGTGAAAAAGGTCGGTAATTTATAATAAAATTTTGAGACGTGTCAAATTGTTCCCGCCAAATTTTACGGTCTTTTTATTGGTCAAATATTTGACGTTTGGCAAAGGAAACCAATCATAGTGCATTTCTTTTGAACTCCATCACATTTTAGCCCATTTATACACACAAAGTATAAAACTGTAATTTATATTGTCTATATATATTTCAGATCCGTTCTAAAATAGTTTTAACGCTCGTAAAATTGTGGTATTATATAAAATTGTTGCAAAAAGACATGGTTTTAAATAATTTATATTTAAAAAACATTAAAAGCGAAACATCTCTGTCTTAGCATAGTCAACGAAGCGGTAACACATATTAAATAATAAATATTTGCATACGCAAAAACATTAGCTAACTTACTGTTGAATTTTATTTAAATACTAATGTTATTTCTCGGTTTGTTTTATATTTGCATTTTTTTTTTACTTTTTAAATGTATATGGTAATACTCGAGCTTTAATTTGTTTTATTTTATGCAAACAGAAAGTTTCAAATATTCAAAAAACGCTAGCAAAATATTAATAAAGAGCCTTAACCAAGTGTATGCAGCTCAACGAGATAATCATAATTTTTAATATGAGATAGCTCTTGATTATTCTTTATAATCTAATACATGTAAGGCTTTATAAATATGAAGTTTGTGGAAAACGTTAATCAATGTAGATTATAAATATGACAATGACATATCTTTAACTACAAAAAGTTAACTCACGGTCTCAGTAATATTGTAATAAAACATTATTTCACCGTTTTATTTTTATATTATTCTGTGGTAAAAGCTATTTTTTCTAATGGCAGGCTATGGCAGCGCCGGCGGTAGCCACGGGCGCGTGTCACCCACATTACCAAAGAACGAGCCCTACGAGCCGGAACTGCGTCTCGCTGACGACAAGAACGACGGATCTCAGACTACGTCGGACTCCGACGGCAGTCCTATATGCACGCTCTCCAGGAGTTTGAAGGACGATATAAGAGCGTGTTTAGGTGGATGCAGGTAGTTATTTGAGGACAATAAATACGTGTTATAGTACTAAACTTTACTTACTTTTGAATAAAGCTAAATAATACAAAGAATAAATTTAAAAAAAGGGCTAGTACGCTATACGATTTCTAATAATACGAGCACTCGGATTTTTTAGGTGTATGTTAGAACTCAATTGGCTTGGGTATAGTAAGCGCTTTGGGTATCACATGTTTTATTTAACAACGTTACCTCACGGGATTCATTATTTTTATTGACATCAAGTTGTCAATTACCCAGTAGTTACAATCTGCTAAAAATTATTCGACAACAATCATTAAATAGCCGATTTATGATCGATGTCGAGGTGTTGCTTCGGGTTATTTTGAACAAGTTGTTAATTTTTACTTTCGGTAAGATACCACAGTTCTTATTTCATTCATGACTACTTATACATAGTGAACTAATAATAGCGATGAATTTAATTTTTTTTGTTAATTATTATACAAAGTTTACATTTACTATGTACGAAAAAGCTAAAGGTAGTTTACTTAATCGGGTCCATTTTATGCACGTTTCTCTAATTCCATTTTTTTATTTTTATTGCCTACTAGGCAGATGAGCAGTCGGGCCACCTGATGGGAAGTGGTCACCGACGCCCATAGAGATCGGCAGTTCAAGTGGTATCACCAACGCCCTGTGTACCGTGTGACATAGGGTGTTAAATCTCGTTTACCCAGTAAATACGCTGGCTACGGTGCCCTTCGAACCGGGACACAACAGTGTTTTCACACTACTGCTTTGCGGCTTAAATAGGGAACGCGTTGGTACAAACCCAGACGGACCCCTATAAAAAGGGGAGCTACCACCAGTAAATTCATTCCTACCATCATTCACCTGCATTTGATCTTCCCAAAGGCCTTCCAAGTTCTTTCTCACTTTGTGTAATGTTAATCTGTATACAAACATAATTAAATTTAATTAGATGGGAGAAGGATGTCGGTGAACTGGTGGAGGCAGCAGTGAGGGGCGCTGGTGGAGTAAGCGCGGCAAGGGCCCGTCTCCACGCTGCACTAAGAGCTCTACACGACCGCCCACCAATTTCGGACCTGTATTGCCCTATTGTGGGCCTGGAGTGAGACCTGGTGATGTCACTATGATGCCCAAGAACGAGATGTCGCTGCTGGTGAGTAATTTACGAAGTCTTGAACCAATAACCATATTAAGTCATGATCTAGATTTGACTGAAAGAATGAAAGAAATATATTTATTTAGGTTCAAAAAACAAATTATGAAAATAAAATATAAAACAATGCTTTAGATAAAGTATTATACACGAAAAAGGTATTAATTCAGTGTTATATTACAAATTTTTGAAACCCATTATTGCTGATTTTCAGAGGAACCTAATGACGTCATAACTATGTCTAGTCTGAAAAGTTTTTGCGCTAGAATTACTAGATTTGGCGGAGTCTTTTAATGAAGTAGGTAATGATAGATAATTACATGTTCTGCGCAATACCGTATACGCAATATAGTCATTAATTAAATTGATATTTAAAAAAGTATAGCTCTTCTTCTTCTTATTTAAGTAACGATATAATATGTTATACGCTATTATTATATTGATATCATTTAGATTAGGATTACCAATTAATATATTTTTCTGCGACATAATATATGTCTATATTTATTGTATAGATCGGAATAAATGACCAGACAAATAGACAATAACCACAGCGACATGATTTTTTTAAGTGTGTGTTTGTATGTGAACTTACTCAAAAAATATAATAATAATAATATTTCTGGATGAATTACACAACATCATCTAGCCAAACTGAGCATAGTACTATCGTAAGTGGATGACTTATAAATACATAGATTTAATTCTTTTTTCGTAAATAAATACATAATATATAGATACAAATACCCGGACACAACGAATATAGTATGTTTATCACACAATAATTTTCCCGTGGTGGGAATCGTACCCACACCCTTTGGCACAACAGTCAGGGTCACTAGCCACTAGGCCAAGCGGGTCGTTCATCAATTAAGTAAGTTCACATAAGTTTCAAGCTTTTCGTCTGTTAGTACGTCATGTTCTAATACCTTCAATGCCTTACTTTTTAGTGCTATTAAAGATACATATTTTTTGATATTCATATCTTGTGAGGTTCTTATACTATTTGTAAATTCTTTAAACTGCTACGAGAAATGTCTGCACAGGTAATTTACGGTACATTTATATTTTTGCATGCCTCTGTAACGAGGTCGCGGGTTCGAATCCTGCGGGGACTCAACAAATTTTCATTGTTGTTTCCTAGTTACTTAGGGCAATTTGAGCCGATCACCCAATTGTCTATAAAGTAAGATGATCCATGCGTCGGATGGGAATGTGAAAAATCGGTCCAACCACCAATCTGCATTGGACCAGCGTGGTGGGATCCAGTCCAAAACCCCCTAATGGATAGGAGGCCTATGTCCAGCTGTGGACTATCACAGGCTGATGATGTATATTTTTACATACGTTAATAGTTAGTTTTTAATCGTTTGTCCCTAATTATATACCAACTAAAACACTTATTTGATACTGCAACTTTTTTGTCAATTTTTTGTCAATGATGGATCACTTTGCGGTAATACTATTTTAATGACGTCGCCCACAACACTGAATAAACAGCAAATACATAGCCACTCGACGCGAGCCAAAAGTTTGTAACGCCATTTAAATTACAAAATTTGTATTTAAGTTAATTCGATTACTGATAGTATGTTTTGATTTGGATTTCATACGTCGCTTGTTAGCGGACACTTGACCTGATATTTGATGAAGGATCAGAAAAACTTTGTAAACACCGTATTCGATTTCGAGTGGTTGTTTAATACTCGTTTAGACGTAAATATTGATAAATACTTTGATGAGATACAATCAATAGTAATGTCAGTGTTGGGCACTGGAAAACTTGTGTTATTATGACTGAATATTTATGACCTTAAGAATTTGGTAGTTTTATTTTAATTTGAATTGAATAAACAAGAAGGAAAATTATACGGCTCTGTTAATATATATGTGGTTAACTTCGGTATATTCTTAGACTTAGTTTCTGCGACTATACTTTGGTTAAACTAGACTCCTACAATGTGAACCGAAGTTCTGATGGTAGGTCCCCTTTTTACAGGGGACCGTCTGGATTGGTACCACCGCGGTGCCTATTTCTGCCGCAAAGCAGTATTGTGAAAACACTTCTGTGTTCCGGTCTGAAGGGCACTGTAGCCAGCATATTTACTGGGTAAACGAGACTTAACACCCTATGTCTCACGGTAGGCAACGTGTCGGTGGTAACATTAATAATGCCAATGTCTATGGGCGTCGGTGACCATTTCCTGACTGCTCGTCCGCCTGTGTAGGCAAATAAAAAAACCCATGACAACGAAGCGGTGTCGTGCCTATGGATCGCTGTGACCAAACATTAATAACAACGCTAGATGCATGACGAACGCTGATGCTAGATGATGCATCTAGTTTAGTTTGAAATTCAAATTGAAAAATTCTTCATTCAATTTAGCTATTTATTTATCAGGCACCGGTTCGGAGTTTTGATCTGTACAGAGAAGAACCAGCAAAAAACTCTGCGTTCGTAATTTTTTTTAATATATATATAAACACATAGGTATATTTTTTTATAAATATATGTTCAATCATCTATGTATCATCATTTATGAATCATTACCACTTGTCATATTGGCCCTCAATGTAGTCTCTTACACAATAATAGGCTTTTATAATCAATTTCACTTTTACGAAAACCGACGATTTTTAGTTCCAACCAATCTAAATCTGGGTAACTCTAAGTGCTATTTCTGTCTCCTTCGTAGACTTAACTGCTTTTTAGAAAATAAGTGTACATGTATAGTATTCTCAAATATATATAAAGAAAATATAAAGTTAAAATTCCAGTGTTACCAAATCGTCCCGTAAGGACCCTCGGCGACCCAGGTTATAGATTGCCCGGACAGCCTGTTTTTGCAACAGAAATTCAGTGTTGAAACCGGCTAATTATTCCCATAGCAACACTGCATTTGATATGACGCTATGGAAATAAAATACGCAATATAAACTTAGTAGATGCCTCGTTAGTAAGCTGCCTAATATTGAGTACAGCAAAGAAAGCAGAACTTAATCTTGTTATAGGATAGGCCGTCAATATGAGCCCCCTACTGTAACTTGGAATCAATAGAAACTCTTAAAATACTGGAACCATCATATGGAAGTTGATTGTATGCACGTAACGTTTGAGTTTTTCTTGTATATTTTCACGTTTATCTATACTAGTTTCAAATAGGAATGTTTATTTATGTAATGTCGTGTGTATAAATCTCAATACGAAATATTAGTCATAGCATATGTAAACTGATATAGTAACTGTGACTGCCTCCAGTAGCCTAGTGGTATGGGCTGTGCTGAAACCGAGGTCGTGGTTCCGAATCCTGCGGGGACTCAAGAAATTTTCATTGTTGTTTCTAGTTGGTTAGGCAATTGGGCGATCCTAATTGTCTGAAAAGTGAGTGATCCATGCGTTGGATGGGCATGTAAAGTCGGTCCACGCCATACCAGCGTGGTGGATACGTCCAAAACCCTAATGGATAGGGTGTATTAGGAGCCTATGTCCAGCAGTGGACTATAACAGGCTGATGATGATGATAATGATGATAAGTTGTAAACATACATACGTATTGTGTCATCTCCGGCAGCACTTCCATTAAATACATTGTTTAGGAGACCCAATATTATAATTGAGTTATAAAATCAAGATAATAAAATAAATATCAATATTTACGGTCATTTATACCAACATTATTGCATACTTTCGGATAATTTCAACATATGTTTAGCGTTTGCGTCAAAGGAGCTTAACCTTTTAGGGTAATTTAATTAAGATTCCTCAATTTATTACCACTGCAGTAAGATAATTTGGTTACTTACGACACATAAATAAGCGTTATATTTCGCAAGGAGCAATTTATTTTGTAATGAAACTCACAGAACATATAAAGGACAATAAAGAGGTAAACATTTGTTAATTCAAGGACAATAATATTAATCATATATTAGTTTAACCGCCTCCGTGGCCTAGCGGTATTGGGCTTTGCTTTATACACCGAAGGTTGTGGGTTCGAATCCCGCGGGGAAACAATCTTGTGCTATTGTTGTTTTCTTGTCGGTTAGGAATATTTGGGCCGATCACCCAAGTGTCTGAAGAGTAAAATGATCGATGGGGATCATGGAAATCTCGGTCCACCCACTAACTCGCATTGGACTAATGTGTTGGGGTACGGTCTAAAAACTCCCTAATGGAGAATTACGTGTGTTAGGGAAAGGCCTATGTCCACAGAATGAATGAATGAATAAATGTATGAAAAATAAGGTGCATCCAAATGGGATTGTTAAATGTCGGTACCGGTAGTCAAAACCATCATTGATAGTCAAAGCTCGTCAGTGCCTTTAAATTAACTGACATCTCGTTATGCCTTTGGGTGGTAGGTAACTTTTTAAATGGGGCCTTCTGGGGCGGTACCATCGCAGTGCCTTTTCTGTCGCAAATAAATAGTGTGTAAAATACTGCGTTCACTGTAGCCAAAAAGGCACTGTAGCCAGCCTATTTGCTGGGTAAAGGAACGTAACATCCTATGTCTCACGTAGGCAGCGTATTGGTAATAACCCTGGTATTGCTGATGTTCACGGGCATCGGTAAACTCTTTCCATCAGGTGGCCCGACTGCTTCTCTACCTTCGTTGGCAATAAAACAAACGAAAGGTTATGAATGTGTGTTGTGTTAGAGTAAATTACTCCTTTAAAAAATTATTTGGTAATACGAATTGATTAAAAGCCGAATGCATGTTAATTTGGAAAAATTTATATGATATAAACGTGTAAAACATTCCCAGGACGAATAGATCGCTTTCAACATTCGATTAGGGTACAGAGATCGTTGCACCGTTTGCACATACGCTACGTGCGATACATTACAAACGTCGTGTTCTGATATTCATTGCTTATTTGTGATTCTGCCGTTTCGTTCGTCGAATCATTTGCTTGTGTTTCTCGTATTTGGGTCACGGTGAATGCCAGCAGTGTTCGGGGTTCGAATCCGTCGTTATTGATTGTTGCATCGAGTTGAAGAAAACAAATTGCTCGTGATTCGAGTCCATTTATCAACTGACGCTGTGCTCTAGAGATAGATTTCAACTGGATTAAATGGATCATTCCTCATACATTTCGTAATGAATTTTGACGGATACGTATCTATTTTTTTCTAATGAATTTACATATAATTTGTTTAAACACCTGTAACTATTATGCAAAAAGGATATATTATTAATGTTGAAATATTGTGTGTAGATCCATATGTTTTATTAAATGTCCATTTAACAAAGCTGTTGTGAATATATTTCTTCAATAATATTTGTAACATAAGCCCATTTATTAACCATTACACGCCGTTCTTTCAAATATTAAAATTTTAAAATACTAGCTATTGCCCGCGTCTTAGTCTGCTTGGTATTAAATGCATGGATTTTTTTTTCTAAAAAAAAGTAGCCCATGTTATTTCCAGTTACATCAGCTATCTTACATGGAAAGTCCCGTCAATATCAGACCAGCTATTCCAGAGTTTAGACAGAACAAACAGACAAAAGTTTTGTGATGTAAACAAAAACGACTATTTTAATGGTACAAACATATAGGCCAATATAATTTATGTGTATACATTTATCGTTTTTATAATAGTATTCTATATTGACACGTTTACTATTTTTCATGTACAAAAAGCATTTCGTGTTATTGCTGTTTATTTGCTATTTACTTTGCCCTGGTTTCTTAATGTTAACAATGTATGCAAACAATACAACACGGCCGTTATTTGTAAAGAACAATGCATTTGCAAGTAAAACATCGAATATCCATTGACTGTTTACCTTTTATGTAAGCAATGAAATAAAAGAGAATAAAATAATGATTTAATATATTGCTTGTTCAATTCTTTTATTGATTTAATTATTTGAGAAAATTTCTGTTTAGTTAAAAAAAATCCTGCTAAATGCCTCCGTAGCCTAGTGGTATGGGCATGTGCTTTAGAAACCGGAGGTCGTGGGTTCGAATCCTGCGGGGACTCAATAACTTTTTATTGTTGTTTCGTAGCTGGTTCGGGCAATTGGAGCCGATCACCTAATTGTTTGAAAAGTAAGATGATCCACGCATTGGATAGGCATGTAAAAAGTCGGTCCACCCACCAACTCGCATTGGACCAGCGTGGTGAGATACGGTCCTAAACACCTAATGGATAGGGGTGTATTAGGGGAACTCCTATGTCCAGCCGTGGAGTAATACAGGCTGATGAAGATTGATGATGATGAAAAAATCCTATTTGCGGTAGATAAATAAATAAAATTACTTTTTGTACAAACCAGCTGTGTCCCGCGGCTTCGTCCGCATGGTAATATTTATTTTTTTCCTCCAAAAGAAATAGCCCGAGTTGCCTCGTGATACATAAGCTATCTTTCAGGGAAAGTCTCGCTAAAATCGGACCAGCCATTCCAGAGCTAGATTCCAAGACTATATAAGTCAAAACAAACAAACAGACAGAACAGACAAAAGTTAAAAATATAGTTATGTGATCGGTTATATATAATTCAAAAACGCTAATTTTGATATTACTAGCAGACACTCCAATTGTATTTATTTGTATAGATTTGGCATTTTGATAATTTTATATTACCTGCGGCGTTTCCTATATTTTTTAATAAATTAGCAGTCCAAAGTCCGAAAGCGTATCATTTCACCACTCGACATACTTGACCCATGGCACGAATGGCATTCGATCACACCGTAATGGAATTCGCGACGCATCCATAAATCAGAGCGCGGGCCGCGGATAGGTAGGATAATAAATTACCCGTGAAATTGATGATTGTTGCGAATTATGAATAGTTCGACGTCAACGCAAAGTATTTAGATATATGTAGAGACGGTGTAAGGTTATGATTTAATAATATGACTGCCGTTCGCTGTCGGTGTAATTGGCGATCGTTCTCAGAAGCGTGAATGTTGTGATGGCGTTAGGTTAAAAGTTCCAGGTTTAAGTTTCAATTGGTTGACATTTGTACCGGATTATATAATGTGAATAGAAGATTAGATTGGTATGTTTGTCACGGTATTGCACATAAGTGTTAAGTCGATTTTGTTGGATATAACGCTTTTTCATGAGAAGTATTTTCTGTTTATTGGAGAAAATCCTATCTACGGTGGTAGGTCCCCTTTTTACAGGAGACCGTCTGGGTAGGTACCACTGCGGTGCCTATTTCTGACAACTGTGAAGACACTGCTATGTTCTGGTTTGAAGGACACCGTAGCCAGCGTATTTACTGGGTAAACGAGACTTAACACCCTATGTCTCACGGTAGGCAGCGCGTTGGAGATACCACTGGTATTATCAATGTCTATGGGCGTCGGTGACCACTTCCCATCAGATGGCCCGACTGCTCGTCTGCCTGCGTATGCCATAAAAAAAAAGAAAACTAGTTTAGTACTTACCTTCTAAACAGTAGTCTAAAACTTAGACGTTACTGTGGACCGTTGTCAAAGGTACCGTACCTAATTTAAATATAAGGTAAACGAGGCGTAATGTGTCTCGCCTTTGAATTATTAACAATGCAATGCAGTTGGGCATGTAAAACGTCGGTCCACTCACCAACCCGCATTAGACCAGCGTGGTGGAATACAGTCCAAATCCCCCTAATGGATAGGGGCTTTATTAGTGGAGGCCTATGTCCAACTGTGGGCTATCACAGGCTGATGATGATGATGAATTCTTACAAATAAGATGTTTGAATTATTGTAGTAGTCACCCGCTCGTATCGTCATTACAATAAGGGGGAAAATTGTTCCAAAACAGTAACAGGCATGCAACACTAAACATGCAGGACGTTTACCTGATGAGAAGCGAAAAGTTCTGTTCATTAGAAATGCAGCTTACTAGGCCATAAGACATGATGAGATTGAAATGAGAGGTTGCATCTGATGTCAGTACGCGGTTATTATACTCTGTGATGCCATTTGTACCCCAACACAGTATTTGTTATGAAAACTTAGCCAAGAGAAGTGATCACTCGTTAATCTGTTAAACAAGATGTTAAGTTAATTTAATAAGTCAGTTCTGTTCTAGACAAAGACAGGTCTAGACAATCTAAGAATATGACTGACCGACAAAAACATTAACAATGTTAAAAAATATAGTAACAATAAATCTGTCAAACTAATTTATTATACACTTTTGGGTTTTAGAGTTTAAATACAGTACGATCATCTCGTACTGGATTAGGGCTCGTGTTAGTTTCTTAAGCAAAGAGCAAGGTAAATAGATGACATCTAACACTTCAGTATACAGAAGAAATGCAGATTGCAGAATTGTATTCGGCAAATTGCTAAGATAACACCTCTGAGGTGGATATGCAAAATAAAATTGCCACATTCCGCTCTTGAACTACATTCACTCGCAAATGCAGTGGAAACGTTTGCTCGTTGGCAGTTGGGCAATGTGCCGCCAGAGATTTGTGTATCAATCCTTTGGGCTTATCTTTACTAACACTATAAATAAAAGAGTTTGTGTTTTGTACAGTTGAATGCTTTAATGTGTAAAGCTTATGTTTTGAATTAAAAAGTCGTTTCATGTCAAGGTCATTTTCATTTATAGAAGAAAGTAAGTTAGAGAGTAGAAGTTTATTTTTATCTCAGATTCAAAGAAGAAATAAATTGAAATTACCTAATGTATAACTATAAGCTGTTTTTGTCGTGTCTCCGTGTCAAATATGAAGAAGAAAAATAATTTAAATGTTATTAATTTTTTGTCATATTTTCCCGTTTATATCATTGCTGTAAGCCTTTGTTAGTTCATTGCTGGACATAGGCCTCACCTTATGCATGCCTTCTCCATTTAGGGAGTTTTTTGATTGTATCCCATTAAGCTGGTCCAATGCGGGTTGGTGGGCCCGTTTATATGTATATATGTATAGATTTATTTGTATTATACTTATATAAATACGTCAAGATTCTTAATAATTTATTTATATTATTATAAACAATTTATATCAAAAATATATTCAAACGTGATAACTAACTTACATTAACCCTAAGGTAAGTAATCTTGTAGAATTTTGTATGGATTGAAAACGTTAAATTCCAAAAGTTAGGAATTTCAGCAACCGACTCCGTGATTTAGTGGTAATGGCCCTTGCTTTATAAACCGGAGGTCGTGGGATCGAATCATGCGGGGAAACAACTTTGTGTTATCGTTGTTTTCTGGTTAGTTAGGCCCATTTGGGCCGATCACCCGTCTGAAAAGTAAGATTCTCCATGCGCAGGATGGGCATGTAAAAAGTCGGTCCACCCACCAAACCGCATTTGACCAGCGTGGTAGGATACGGTCTAGAAACTCAGTAATGGAGTAGGCGTACATTAGAGGAATCTCTAATGCACGCCTTCTCCATTAAAGGCCTCTATGTCCAGCAGAGAACTAACACAGGCTAATGGTGGTAATAGAATGCCAGCTCCAGGCTTTTTCAAATATAATATACGTATGATAAAACTGTATGTAGCTCATAAGAAAATTTATATGTATATTTGATTATTTTAAAAGATGACAAAATAGGCCCGCTGAGTTTCTTTCGCCGGTTCTTCTCAGGTCGGAGACGTCCTATTCCGAAACGGTGGTAGCGTCCTTGACAATCAATACGCGAGTGTTACACTTCTGTATTGAATAAAGATATTTGAATTTGATTGACTGCCTCCGTAGCCTAGTGGTATGGGCATGTGCTTTAGAAACCGGAGGTCGTAGGTTCGAATCCTGCGGGGACTCAACAAATTTTCATTGTTGTTTCCTAGTTGGTTAGGACAATTTGGGCCGATCACCCAATTGTCTGAAAAGTAAGATGATCCATGCGTCGAATGGGCCTGCAAAATTCGGTCTCCCACCAACCCGCATTGATCCAGCGTGGTGTGATACGGTCCAAAACCCCCTAATGGATAGGGGTGTATTAGGGGAGGCTTATGTCCAGCAGTGGACTATTACAGGCTGATGAGATGACAGATAAGATGATTTGAATTTGAATTGAATTTGACTCAACCGAAATCAACCGAAATAACTATAAAACAAGTCAACTTCTTTCTCTACCCCAGTACTTATAATAAAATGAAATGTTTAAGGTGTTAATCGGTCTAGTAAATATTATTTTCTTTGCAAATTTCTCACCAAAAAGTTTACTATTACGGTTACTGTTCATTTAACCAATTTTATATTATTTAGTAAGATATCTTCGTTACATGAATACTAATTTAGTTGACATATAATTTGAAGCGAGTTTAAATATACAATTCGATTTCATGGAAACTTAAACATAATACGTAAAATATTTTTTGTTCCTTTCTTTAAAACTATTTTTTATTCATATATTTATTGAAAATTACCCTAATCTGATTTTTTAACGAAACAGTTAGTCCTTAGCAATTTCAATTACCTTTTTTTTATTGGTTTCGTCTTATTCAAGTTTTTTTACGCAATTACCTATAGTCAATGTATCAAAATTGATTATATTCATTTATAAATATCATAAAGCCTGTATTAGATTACTCAATATATTTTTGCCAACGAAATCCGAACCATCCACCAGGTCACAAAAATATCTCGGGAGGCGGTAACGTATACCGTTTTAAACGGCATTGCCTTTAACGATCAATTAGCATTGTTTATTATTTCTGCTCGCATTCGACTGTCGGCCTTGCATACGTCCTTACCAGCCATCTATTTGCTGGATTTAATGCAAAGTTTTCAAGTTAGCCGTTGGGCGCCAAACAATAACTTGCATATTTATGCGTCAATTAGTCCAGCCCCAAAGCTATATAGCGCAATAAATAACGAATATATTCGTGAGGCGGTCACAAAAGAGTATTTGTCGAGATAAAATCTATCGACACATTTAGTTTTATCGATAGACAATGTCACGATAACATCTAATGGGTACAGCCTTAATGTTATTTCTATCGCAATGTTCGCGGCGCGTGTGATAAATGGAAATTTATTGCTTTTTTTATGTTCTCTTTGGTAATAACTTATTTGTGATTGCAATAAATATTACTAAATTATAACTTCAAGTGTTAAGGCCGATCTTAAAGTGCCGCGTTGAATAAAGGTTTTCGGACTTAGATTCGTTGCGATATTTTTGTACAAGAATTGTTTTCAGAGATCTGATTTAGCTTTTAACGTACAGGATGTATACTTAAAAATTATTTATGAATAGGTATTAAAGCCGTATTTTGAAAAAAATAAAAAGTTTTTTTGAAAATTACTCAAAAGAAAAAATCAATATAGATTCTTAAATCTAAGCTTCCTTAGAAGCTTCGGGTAGTATTTTTATTAATAAGTAGCTGACTACTCCCGTAGAAGATTTTGTTATAGCGTTGCAGCGTTGGTTCAGAGAGCATCGTTTTATAGTTAAGTAACTTATACTATAGTTGTAGTAAGTAAGCCAAATTAACTATTTGTTAACATATCAAATATGCTCCAAAGCCTAAAGCGTTTCAAACCCAAGTCAAATTGTAGAAGTGATTTACATAAATAAAGTCATGAGTCAAATTTATTCTTGCGACACTTGAACAATTATAAAAGTGTGCATGTACTTATGTAGACGCGTTGAAAGTTGTAATTCTTTAGTGCAACAAGATCTTTTTAAAAATTTTATCTTTCGCCCTAAACTACTAATAATAAACTTCTCCAGTCGATTACGACTTCGGCGGCCGATCTATATTAGAGATCAGTCAACTACGCAGGAGATATTATAGTGCACAAGTGTACGCACAGACACAGGGGCACTCTCTGTTCCTTTATATTCTTAACCCCGATGGGACGGATAACCGACACGACCGGAGAGAGATAAGGCGCGTCCGACTTTTTACACGCCTATCCGACGCAGGATCATCTTACTTTTCAGACAATTGGGTGATCAGCCCAAATTGCCCTAACCAACTAGGAAACAACACTGAAAATTTGTTAAGTACCAGCAAGATTCAAACCCACGCCATCCGGTATATAAAGCTCACGTCCTTACTTCTAGGCTGCGAAGGAATTCGCCCTATTCTACGTTTGTAAAAAAATCAATAATAGCAATAGAAAAACACAATGTTCGGACGCTAATTGAATTTGTTATTATACTCTGTGTAAAATTGTTTTACTTTTTGCAGTGATATAGTTTATGAACCATTATCCAACAGGGGAATCATGCGTTTTTGTGTATTTCATAGATTCCATATCAAATTTTACTCTGATTTTCTATTTACCAAGATAATAAGAATATTAGTCAATACGTGCTCTATTGATACTAAAGATAAGTAACAAAAATAGGTATGATACGTACAATCTAACAAAATCGCATTTTATTAACAAATGACGTATGCAATGCATCAGACATTTACAAAATTACATAGTGACTTCATACTTACGTTGTGCCTTTTGGTTATACGCGTTATTAATAGTGTCCGACCGAACTTTCGGTTTCGGTTTCGGTTTCGGCCGAGTTTCGGCCAAAAATCAAGTTTTGGGCTACAGTTTCGGTTTCGGCCAAATTTGGCCGAAACTTTTGCTCGAAACCGAAACTGGTTTCAGAAGTGTTTTCAATTTCAAAATATGTGAAAGTTAATGTATCATTGCTACAATCGAGCTCAGCTCAAGTCGATTTTAGTTCAAACAAACATTTCCAAGTTTGACAAAGGAAATTGATGATTCTTTTAGAAAGACGAGAGAACAAATATAGTGAGAACAAAATATGTACTCCTTGGTAACCAAGAAAAATAAATACAAATAATACTGGAAAGCGTAAGTTCAGATACTTGTTGTGTAAATAAATAATTCTTCTAGTCTCTTACTTTTTCTGAATGTAGTCATTTGTTTGCATATGTGTGGCGAAATGTTCTCGAAAAAGAGAAAACCCAAGTGCGATCTTTTATTAAAACCAATGTTATAAAAGAGTTAACAATGCAAGAGATTTATCGCTGGCTCAAAGGCAACATGAGAAGAGACTGCTCTGTCATAATCAATTGTCATAAGTTGGCTTCTTAATTTCGAATAGAGAACGTCAACGAACACGGAAGAACGAACATAGTTGCAGCCGTCCATCGAAAGCCAGTAATCAACAAGAAACAATCAAGAATATGCTGCCATATTCAGAAAAAATATTTTAGCGATTAAAGATTACCATCTGATACCTCAATCCACGAACATGAGCATTTTCATATAGAGGTACTCAACGCATATTGACTCAAATTTTGAATATGAGAAAAGTCTCCACATGATGGGTGCCGAGAATCAGAAACAAAAATCGACTTAACAATTCGAAGATATCGTTGGACAAGTTTTAAAGAGATTCAAAACTTTAAATCTAGTTTGTGACGAGTGGACGAAACACGGGTCTATCCGAAGTATATTCATGCCGTGGCCGTGGTATATTGCCTGGCCAGGAAGTGCGCCTCAATATTTTGGGACTCGAGTGATATTGTTGATTGATTACCTGGAGCGTGGCACCATCATTACAGATTATTCAGCTTTAAAACCGAGGTTGAGAAATGCCGTCAATGATAAAAGAGGCAAACTTTGAACGGGCGAGCTGTTTCATCTTGACAACATACCGGCGCATAGGTTGGCATTAGCGATAGCCACCGTTCAGCATGCTAGCGTACAGTTGGTCTGAGCATCCCCTATTCACCAGATCTGCGCCTAGCTATTTTCATCTTTCTCCAAATTGATACAATACTTAAGAGAAACATGTGTTTAAACTATATATAACAAGTAAACGATGCCGTGGAGACCTTTTTGCAGGACCAAGACAATCCATTTTTTAAAGGAATTGAAGCATTGGAAACTTGGAACGCTGGACTTGGTGTGTTGGTGGACTCGGAGATTATGTAGAAAAATAAATAATTAAGCTATCATAGTCATTATATTCTATCTCATTTTTACAACTTTTTGATCCCCCCTCGGAACTACAAATACAAACCAAAGTATTCATCATTTTATTTTCAATTTTATTATCAATACTTAGTCATAATTATTAATTTATTTATTAATAACTCATATTGCTATAAGAAGTTTATAAAAAAAATTGATATATTTTAAATATTTTGTTACATAAAATTATTATTAGCAACTGAAATAAACAATTACCACACGTTTAATATACTGTTTTCATTCCATGACTAAGATAAAACAAAAATAGGCATAAAAGCTCCATATTTTAGTATTTTAAATTTTATACTTGATCACGTGAGTTTCGGTTTCGGTTTCGGTTTCGGCCGAAACTGAAGCCACGGCCGAACTTTCGGTTTTGGTTTCGGTTTCGGCCGGAAAAACAGTTTCGGTCGGACTCTAGTCATTAACAATTATCCATGGCGCATGAATAAGCAAAATGTACACTATTTTGCCTTTAAAATAATTTTCAATATATTATCACTACTATGTTAAATATGTTAAACTTTTATGCGACAAAACGATTAACATACCACTACTATAATTCTACCAAATTGAATCAGATGGAATTTATGTAAACAAATGAGCCCATAGTAACGAAGCAGTATCCTAGCAATGGTGCACTTCAAACCGGAACACGGTAGTGTTTTGACACTACTACTTTTGCGGCAGAAATAGGCACCGCGGTGGTACCCACCCAGACGGTCTCTGTAAAAATGGGGACCTACCACCAGTAAAAGTTGTTATTAGACTATCCCTTGATTACTGTCAGCCGTCAATGATTGATGACAAAACCTTAACACATGTAACGAGTATAATTTTGCCTAATCGTATCTGTAAATAGTTAGAAAAATGTTCATCGCACAAATTATAGTGAGATAAGAATTCCAGTATCCCACATAAATCTTTTATAAGAGAAGGCATATATCTAGCAGTGGACACAGGCTGGTGATGATGCTGATGACATAAAATATAGTCTCCTAGTGAGAATCGAACTCACATCCTCTGGCGCACCAGTGGCAATCACTGACCGCCTTGCTTAGCGGATGGTGAAAACGATTTAAAGCTATATAGTCTCTATAAATTTAAATAACATATGCGATAACTTCATAAGTGAAGTCATATAAATGTGACTACATCGACGATATTTATGATGTGTTCATATAGTGAAATAGAGAAGATTCTTTAGTCAATTAAGATTTGGAATTTTTATACGCCACTTGATTTGCGTACGTGAATCCATGGGATTGATGAATAATTGAAGGCTGAAGGTCACCTTGTTCAGGGAGCTGTCTCGGGACAAACCATCGCAGTGCCTATTTCTGCCGCAAATGTAATGTATTAATATCTTTTTGGGTAAGGGCACCGTAGTCAGTGTAACTAATGAAAAAGCGACACGTAATATCACATGTTTCAGAGCGCACTACTGTCTTCTGGTGTAAAGGGCACCGTAGCCAGAGTAACTGCAGGGTAAACGAGACATTTCATGTTTTAGGGCGGCGAGATGGATTCGCCTTTACCCTTTTTTTCTTAAGGGTAGGGCGTATCATTTACTTTCAGATAACCGCCTTCTGGTCTTATCTCACAAAAAATTATGTCTGCCACCTATAAGAACTTGCCTCCCCTATATGGCACAATGCCCATGCAACTGCGTGGTGGGATACGGTCCGTAAAACCCCTAATGGAGAAGGCTTGCTTTAGGGGAACCCTTTGTCCAGCAGTGGACTAACATAGGCTGATGATGACGTTGATACGTCACTATGAGACATTGTTCGTTAAATCAATATCATCACATCTCATTTGCGATAGAACAATGATATAAGTACGAGAAATAAATTCTGTATGCGACCACACTCTGTCTTACTGCATTGCAACAGACGAAACCTAGAGTACAGTCATAGCAAAAAGCTTTATATGATTTTGTGATCAGTGTAATTGCTTGTAGGTCCTTAAACTGATATATCGATTATTTTATTTGTTAATGGATATTCGCATAACATTCATAGAGTTAGGTAGGGTATAAAGATTTAAAAGTTGATGAAAAATAAAATCAGTTGTAAATTACGTACATTAGAAGCTGTTCGAAGCTATTTTTTTTACAAACAATGAAATATTGCATAAAATATTTGTAATAGTCGTAAAAGATTAAATTGCTTAAGCTAGTTTAAAAATATATCTGTGATTAAACTCTTGTTATTCCTGTCAGCCTTTCACCTGTTTGTAAATTCAGCATAACGTTGAAAACACCCAAAAATAAAACATATAATATCAAGTAAAAGATAGTTTTAGAGGCAAAAAAAAAACTGCAAGAAATTTTATTTCCATAACGATTTAATTACCGTTTTGCTTTTGATAAATGTAAGTTATAATTATTTGATATTATATTGACCAGCATAAAATTTTACACATCAGCCATATATGTATCATCTCACTTTTCAAGTAACCAAATATCAATATTATATTCACAAACCAATAGATAATCGCAATACACACATCTTTCTTAATATGTTTTTACATAATTTTAATATAATATAATAACTAAATAGAATTTAATCGTTTATCCGGAGGCTCAAAGTGAACGCACAAACCACCGCCGGCCGCAACTGTTCGCTGCGTCCAAGTACGTAAATTACTACAATTAATAGCGATGCATGTTGTGAAACGGTTAATGGTCGGTTTGAGGTAAATTACGCGTAACGTTAGGTAGGATGTCCGAAGGCCGTAGAACGGAGAAGAGGCAGCTAAGTAGTTAGTTATGGTATGAGTACGGTTGCTGATTTGACGGTCGATTTGATGTAGTTCTGCAATACATCGTTTGGTCGTGATCGTGAGTCGCCAAGAGTGTAGTGATTGGAACAATACGACTTATCACAAGTAATAATCGCGAAAGTTTGAACATCCGATAAGTACTATATTGGCTAACAGTAACGAAAACTACAAGCTGCCACAGAGGCAGTTGTTTTTAATGCTGTGTTCCGCTTAAAATAATACAAATAAGCGTCTTACAATTTAGTGTAAAGGTTTCGAATGTTGTTTTTTTTTTAAATTGTTATCGATATTTAGATCAAATGACATAAGAAAAGATTAAATGTAGATCACCGGAGTTGTACTTTAATATCACAAATTTTAAACGTTATAAATAAACTCCTCTACAAATTAAATAAAATTTAATCGAACACGTCTGTAACGTATTTCTAAGGTTATGTTGCATTTTTACATCTTAAATGAGACATGGAATCTATCTAAAGTAAGTGAAAAAATAATGTCAAATTATGTTCGTACCAAAGACTTAAGCATCTCGATTGGTTAACCGTTGGTTTTACTTATTACCTCACGATATTTGACAACATGCAAATATGTTCTAAAAGCTGCTGATGATAATGATAACTATGGGAGCTGGGACCCTATAAAATGGTGAATAACCCTTTTACTAGATAATCTGCTTGATCAGAGCACTACCTTAATTGTTACGCCTAAGGGTGTGGGTTCGGTCCCCACCACGGGATTCAAAATATTGAGTGATGAACATAGTGTTTGTATCTATAAGTCTCCGTATTTATCAGTCATTCGGCTTCTTCAACGCAAGCTTATTTTAGGATCAGCTAAATTTATGTGACGTCCAAAAATATAGCAAATATGAAATGTTGTACATGTTTCATGTTAAAAACTTGGCAAATATATGCTGCTTTACCAACTTAACCTATCAGCCGCCTTTGTAGAGCCTTGCTAGACTTTTAAATATAACATAACCTTTGCTCTTGATGACCTATACGGCATTTATGTTGATGGATGCATGGTCGTGTAACATATTGATTTGTGAATACGTTGGAGGAATGCAATTAATCAGAATCAACTTAACATTAAGAGACAAAGACACCTTATACAGAAATAATTTATAAATTGAAGTTATATACGATAGAGTATATATTAAGTTTCTTATTGCTAGTTTAATTATTCAATTGGTATCAATATAAAAATCTGTTAATATAATCACATAAAATTCGAACATAGTCAACACTAAATAACAGCTACTAGTTTTTTTTTTTTTTGTTTGATAATGTTAATTTATACTATAATATATTAAGGCGCTTATTGAAAATTTTCTGATACCCGTGCTAATTAAAAAGACAATATTTTCTACTTAGTTGTAAAATATTAATGAATATTTAATCTTACGTCCAACTATATTTGTGGCCAAATAGTAATTTTCTTCATATAAACAACAAGTTAAGTTTACAGCTATATTAATTTTTTTTATTATTACGAATTTGTCAAAGTAAAACGAAATTCTTTTGCCTTTTAATCTAACAAGACATAATCACTATTGGAAATCATTTTATCATCGTCACCATTGTAGTTTATAAGATAAAATGATTTCATTGTTATACATAATTAACATTCGACTTTTTAAACCTTTTAAAAGTTTAAGTATCGAAAATATATCGTGGTCATCATCACCATCAGCCTGCGGCAGCCTACTGCTGGACATAGGCCTCCCCTAATGCACGCCACCGCTTCTGATCTTCGGCTATTCTCATCCAGCCCAAAAAAATTACAATTCGAAAATTTCTTATTTTGGACAGTGAGTGACCAGACACTTTAACGATAAAAAAGGTATATTCTTATTTCCGCTTTTTGTTACCGCTCCTTCTTTACAAATTAACAGAAAAAGTACCGTTGAGCTGTTAGGCAACATTGAATTAACTTTTCTTCAAAGATAACGTATAAAAGTGAGGTCCGTGATGATAATCCGTTCATTATGTGTTACGTAATGCGTCATAAACGTACGAATTAGGGGTGATATGCGAGAAGAATTACAACTGCACGATAATATCAGACTCATTTTGTGTGTCAGTTACATTAGCGAAAGAAATTAACAACGTTACATTAAAAAGTATAAGCTTGTTGACATTTTATTGTTTAAAATAAAACAGTAACGAAGTTAAGAGTTGACAAACACTAAGAAAGTTTGCTATTAGCAAATGTTTCATGTACCGTATGTGTATTTAAAGCGGAATTTTGAATTTCTTTCCCGTTTTCTTGATTTTAATTATTTTATATCGTGATGTCTCCGCTAGTTTAGTTCTTATTGTAGATTTGTGCGAAAACTCACAGTTTTTATGAACATAGAAAACTTCAAATGTACTTTTTATCAAACTTTTCAAACGTAAATATTTAGTTGCAGCCTACCAATTGAAAATGTTTTAAGTTCGCGCCATTTTGTAGGTTTCTTTGGAAAATATAAAGTTCTTATATCGCTTAGACGTACCGCTATCAATGAGCGAGTAAAGATATCTAATCTAATCTAATTATATCCTTAATTCAATGTTAAAATAACTTTACACCTTTTATGTAGATCTTTAAACACTTCCCGAGTTGCGCTTTCAATTTCGCGCCAAAACTGTTTAATGGCGCGTTTCTTTACCGACAAAATTTATTTAAAAACCGCCTTATTCGAATCGATTCCGTCTTGATTTAACGACAATACGCGCTTCTGACGTTAACAGCCCTTTTTTATTGCAAGAGACCCAATAATTGCGTAACGATTATAATAATTAAGCGCGCTTTATGCAATGCCAATCAGAATTTATGTTAGGCTCTAATTGTTCGGCCTTTGTCCGCCAATTTAAGAACAAATGAGATTTTATCGACGCTCAATATGGCGTGGCATTATATCAACGCCTTTAATGTATGTTTCGTAAAATAATGATATTGCAAAATATATTGCTTCGCTTGTAGATAATATGAATGTGATTGGGAATGGATGGGTTGTATTGTTTACTAGAAGTACCGCATAACAGTGTTTATGACATTTAATAATGAATTACTTCCGTTTATGAAATGTTCATAGATGCAATTCTGCTCCAGTAGATCGTAGCCTCATGTAGTAAACCTTCATTCATCTATGCGCCGGATGAGCATGTAAAAAATCGGTCCACCCACCAACCAGCATTGGACCAGCGTGGTGGGATACGGTCCAAAACATTGCAACAGTGCCTATGTCAAGCAGTAGACTAATACGGGCTGATGACGATGAAACCTACATTTTTTAACAAAAAATAATAATAACATTGAAACCAACCATCTAAACAGGTGATATTATGGCGAAAAAGCCACACGCAAATATAGTTTTACTTCGCCTTTCTTCAATCTCATAGTCTGGTTAGATAGATACCCGACAAGACCGTGCAGTACATTTTACATGCCTTACTTTTTTTTTTAGTAAGCAAGTTTTTTTTTAAGAAAATGTTATTGAGGGTTGAATAACTAGAACAACCCTTATTGTTATAAACGATCAAAAAATAACAACGAAAACTACGACCTCTCTAGTCCTAGTCTCTCTATAGTCCAGGAGTCACTAGCAATTTATAGGTTTTTGACGATTTATAATTTGATGTGTTAGTTGATAATAAAATCCGTTGATAACTAAACGATTCCAAAGTTATTCTATAACACAATATACACTTGTTTTTTGTATTTATGTCGATCTGTGTATAGGTGTAAAAGGCATGTCGCAATTGGTTCCGCTTTAGGAAGTCGAAGCACATAAACATATAAATTAATACATTGAGTAAATGTAAAAAGAGAGTGGGTCGGAAATTGAAACGGCTAAAAGCTCGCGTTGCCCTCGCGTGGGCACCACCGATTCCAATTTGGGTTAATTAGGTCAGAATTGATCTGCGAAATTTATTGCGACCATTCTTCAGGCGGTCATTTTGCGCTTGTCACGTTTTTTTTTTAATTTAGACGTCGCAAGCCAACCGGCCATTGTTCCGAATGCCCCGCGGAGGCGGTAACGAATTATAATCCCGCATATATTATCTGCACTAATAAATGCCATGAATTTAATAAATTTAATGGCGTATTAAAAAATAGCCTAATTGAAAAATGAAAGTTTAATAATTATTTAACTAATTATACAAACTATTTGTATTGAACTTTTTTAATATGTTTTAATGAGCGATCAAAGTTATGAACGTTATTAGTCAAAACGTGGCGTATATTAAACTTGAATGAATTTCATGAATGAATAAAAAAAGAAACTTAAAGTTTATTTTTTAAAAATTACTTAACCCTGATAATTCACAAGTTGCTAAAAAATAAATTCTAATTAAGAACAAAAACATTTCAAATCCAATGATAGGATGAGTGATAATATTTATATAAGACGACCGAAGTTAGATTATTTAAAAATGACTATTTTCCGTGTTTTAATTTTAATATACGTTAAAATATTATGATTAAATGCTGCTTTCTATTCTGATATTTGCTCTAATAGATTGATCATTTATCAAAGAAAGTAAATCTATAAATATTATATTACATTATATTATATAAACCTAACTAGGATCCTGCTGCCGAAAGTACAATTTAGTAACTGAATGATAATTTAAGTTTCATAAGTACATTAAAAGTTAATTAGTGATATATAGAAAAGTTATTTAAACACCCTTTTTCGAAAGTTTCGTGACAATATAATTATTGCAACATTAAATAAATTTAAATGTTATTAATAATTTTTACAAACATGATTAAACGATAAACAAAATGATGTTTTATAATCACCGTTACTATTAGTAATTTAAAGTTGTAGTTGTAAGTTAGTTCACTATGCTAATATTATGCCTAAACTAGTGCTTGATATATGCTGGAACAAAGTCTACTATAAAATAATGGTTAAAATAAAGTATTCCTTATTGGTAAACTATATATGATTGGTTATATTAAATTAATGAAGCCAATCAGGAGCTCCTGATTTAATGTCTTAATAATGATTGTATTATTTTATCATAGATTTCTGAATATTCTAGCTATCATTGTAAAGATTATATCCTTATTCAAGTGATTAATAATATAATTAATTGCATTTTTATATTTTCAGCATCCATGATTTAAGCAGTCTCAAGATTAATATCAACTGTATGTTATCTAAATCGTTAAATATGGATTTGATAAATTTAAAGTTCAAAAGATGATATATTTATTTGGTTCATCTGCCTAATAACTAGTTGGTTTATTAGAAAGGTGACATATTCTAATTATTAATAGGATAAATTACGGTTCATTGTTTCAATCAGGAATTGTGGGTTCAAGTGGCCAATCAGGACCCTGAAATTTTGCTTAGTTTCATTAGTTGTTTATGTTACAATTTTCTGAAAGATTATCTCAGAACTGCAGGAATCTCTATCGTCCGGTTATCCAATACTTACTTTCGTCAATCGTTTCAGTATACGTGGTTTACAAGCGAGTGATAATGTCATGTCTTGCAAATGAATCCATCAATTCGTTGAATTATACTAAAAGCCATGCGTATCAAATATTTTTTAGTTTAGTAACTAAATGTTTATTTTAGTGTGATTATAAGTTTAATACTATGATAAACTTTCTGGTTAGTTTGTAATCCGTAATCTAAGAGTAATTTGCCGAGCATCCCCTCATCTTTGTTCTTTACTCTAGTAATCTATTGATGTAAATATATCGATATGTGTATTATTTACTTAAACTGCCTAGAAGTCCTATGCGTATGGGCTATCTTTCGTAAACCGGAGGTGTAATCGAATCTATGAAGATTTTACAATTTTCGTGAATAAGGGTTATATGAGCAATGAATAATTTGACGACAATTCTTATCGTTATAAAAGACATATATTTTAACTTTTTATAACGAAAAATTTAATTTGTGGACGTTATAAGATTGAACGATTTCAAAAACGAAAAGTTGATATATGGACTTGACGTAATGATTTCGCATGTTAACATACAAACCGTTTTCAAAAAGTATGGTTGAATTATGTTATTATAAACTTAAAGGCTATATTTCTTAAAAGTTTTATACATGCTTAAAGTCCTTTTAGAAACATATGAATAAATTGGAGATGCATTGGTTAAACATAAAGTTGGCTAACATTTTCGTTGTAATCAACACGTGTAAAGCCATGGTGAATCACCAAATATGTTTTACGTTCATAATATCCATCATTGTCACGGAGATAATGTAAAATGGTCACCACCACCCCATTACCGCGTTTCGATACGTTGAATAATTTAAATGTGGATGTAAGAGGTAATTTTTTGCTCGTGATGGGTATACTATTTGTGAAGATTATTATTTACGTTCGGATAAAGGACATCTGAGATGAGGACCTACTATTTAAGATATCTCAACAAGATAATTTATAATACTGTCTTTACTAATATATGTTTCACTATTAGACGTTTAAGTATTTCTTAAAAATCGTATGCATTCATGCTGGATAAGTCAGTTTATCAAAGAAGAAATGTTAAAAATGTTTGCTAAAATATTAGTTATGTTCGATTTAAGCAATTTTAATTTTGCGATATGTGGAGTTCAATAGAAGCTTAACCTCAAATTTGAAGAATGTAATCAATTGAAAATTTCTTAAAAGTAAAATGATTCAACATCGGATGGGCAATGTAAAAGTAAACAGCTCATAAACTCAAAATAAGTTTGAAATTCCTTAAATTAGATCAGCAGAATAATTAGAAATGTGTGAATATATCTTTAGTGTATTCTTCACATTGAAGTAATAAGTTTGTTTATTGAATTTAATACATTAATCCAAAAGAGTTTTATTTTCAGATAAACAATGCATTAAAAATTATTTAGTAATTCAGTACTGCGTATCCGAAATTTAAACATATGTCTGTTTTTTTTAAAGAAGTAAAGAGTTATAATTGTCTTGTTTATAGTAAGTCTTTAAACTTTAACAATTTTAATATTCATTTTACTACGTTAAATAGTGTAACTATTTATACATAAAAGTACTTACTCCAAAATCCTTTGCAAAAATCTTAATATAATAGTAAGAGCGAGGATTTGACTTTGGGTATGCTCGAAAATTGAGTGAGGTTAAGTTTGTGTGTGTCACCTTATAATCATCTGACAAAGTAAGTCCACTGCGGAGCATGGCCTACCCTAATCCATTAGAGCTTTTGGAACGTATCCACACTGCGTCAATAAGACGGGTTGGTGGGTGGACCGACTTTTAGATGCCATCTGACTTATGGATCATCTTACTTTGAAGATTTAAGTGATCTTGGTCGAAGTCCTTTAACAAAAAACGAAATTGAAAATTTTATAACATGCATGAATATTATAACGAATTCGGTTTCTAAGCACGCCTTACACATTGCCTGTTTATTGTTAGAATATTGAGAAATATATTTCTACTTATCCTGTTAAAATTGCGTCTTGGTTGTCGTATGCGTAGTCGAAGGCCGTTAATTTTAGTCTTCCAATCTGAAGCGTTCGTCTAGCCATGTCAAGACTGCCGGAAATCATTGTTTACACAACGGTAATGATAAGAAGGGATGAAAGTTAAGGAGTTTCTCGAAAGGTTGGTCAGTTAAGAAATTTGTTTATTAGGACAGAATATTGTTAATCATTGATGTGAAACGTAACACGTGGACATAGTGACCTAATCATAGAAGGTTTTGACCTATGTCACTTCTGGTCAAATCGGGCTCTGGTAAGCGCCACTTCCTTATTTAGGTTTCTTATGTTTACACATTAATGTGTGAATGTTCATTATTGTAGCCACTGAAAGACAATGAAATTGCATTAAGCCCCAGCATTTTAACGACCCAGTTATAAATATAATAACATGCGCAAAGACTTGTAAGACTGAATGTTCAGGGCCTTTATTATTAAAAATACTTGATTGGCTTTTAATCATCTCACACTACTAGTTATATCGTTTTATATCGGAAAATTAAGGTAAAGCGTAATTGGGTACGCACATGGCGTTCGTTATAACGTCAGAAGACGCGCTTTACATATAATTGTTTAATTATGGTTTGGATCTAGAAGGATCATATTAATAGACGTTTTTGGTTTGACAGTTAAATCTTTGGTCTTGGACATTGGAAAATGAATTGTGTATTCAAAAATAAAACGTCATCAGTACTTGCGGATAGTGTAGTGCAATAAATATTCCATTGAAATGTCCAAGATGCATATGTTTGTATCACGTCTTATTTAAAAGCTTTGAGTTGAATCGATTTATTGGTTCCATCCTTGGATGGAATATTTGTTACCAATCATTGGCATTGAACCAAAGTCATCAATTTCATTGAATTGAAATTTAAAAATAAATTTAAAATGTCAATAATTTATAGTAAATAATTAGATTATTTATTCGTCAAAACAACTTGAAGTATTAATGAAGTAATAAATAAATTATTCCTAAATTACTACTTTCCAGTTCGTTGAACATATTTTGTTAAAACCTAATTAACTGGTAACAATATTTACTTATATTGTTAAGATATCCGTATTAGGGTCGCCAATATGAAGTGAGGCGATGGCATCTGAATTTGAGCTGATTCACATTTTGCCTTGCAGTACCATGACACGTATTGTTTAGAAACGGAAGGTCGTGGTCGAACCTGCGGGCGCAACAATTTCATTGTCCCTAAAATTGGTTGAGCATATTCCTGAGGATATCCAAGTGTCAAAATAGCATGATATGATCAAGATGCCGATAGCATTGTTTTATAATCAGTTCCACGCATAGCCGCATTTGACAGGTGGTGGCATCACCGGTCAAATTCCTAATGGATAGGTGTATAGGAGCTATGTCAGCAGTGACTAAACATTGTGATGATTGTATGATGTAAAGTTAGCTATATAAAATTAGTAAATATTAAGTTATTAAATCATAAGCTTTGAAATTAATTGATCAATGAAAAAAATAATGGATATGTATAATTATACAAATTTAATTTTAAACTTGCTTTAAGCTTCTCGAACATTCTGATGAAAGGTTTGTTAATCGTTCCAATTATTTTCTTTAAAAGGCCAAAGATCAGGACTGATGTATTATTTATTGTGTCGAGTTCAATTAGGTCTAAACCCATGGTATATAGTGTGTTTTGCTTTATTTCATAATACGAGTCGTATTCAAATCCTAGGAATCATATATTTATTTCTTTTTAATGTTGAAACTTCTAACTTCTGATGAAGTTAAATTAACCATGTCTGAATGGCGTAAAAATTTAACAGGCGATGACATCTAAACTTTCATCGATATGTGTAAGAGTCCGATTACGGTTGTTAATCTGTTAAGTTTTCTTAGTAAAGTGAATGAAGACGATTCCAATTATAAATTTTGACAGTTTTTACTTTTTTATAACATTCGCTTTTAAATATCTATATTCGAGTTCAAAATATCATCAGGTATGGCTAAAGAAATCGTAAAATTCAATTAAATATTATCGAATTAAGCTCTGATTAAAACTTTGTTAGCGTAAATTAATGCTATTCACGCTAAAGTCTATCACCGACCAATTGCATTATTGACTTGTACTTTTGACTTTTTTAATAAAGCTTGCTTTCGATGTTACATATCCTGTTTAAATCAAGTTAAAATATACATATTTGCAATAGCTAATAAAATTTTATTGTTAAAAATACATCAATCTAAACCTAAGGAACTGTTTTTAACAAGTGTTAATATCGCAGAAAATTGTTTAGTAACTTTTTTCGTATTGTATTATATTGCTCAACTTGCGGTGTGTCTAATCACCTTTAATGATGTAAACTTTAAACATAGATTTGCTAATGGGCTACGGGATTTTTTTAACAGATAGAGCAATTGATGAGGAAGGTTTATATGTATAACGTAAATTAATCGCTAGTTAGAGACAAAAATAATAATAAAGCGTAATACATTTTTCAAAAAACCAATATATACAATGGGCATCGAAATATATAATTTAAGCATTCGTAGACGAATTGTATCTGAGGAGCAATTTATTGCTAATAGTAATTAGAACAAATTAGGATAATCAATGTTTAGTTCACTTATATTTACCTTTCATTTAATATTTTTTCTTCTCAGAAGAGACTAGATCAAGAATTTATTATCATTTTATATATTAAATACGCACAATACAAAGTTTATTTTAATTCCTTTAAATACTCATTTTGTGTCCAAGATATCAAGTATTCCTATAGAGAGTAACTAGTAGAGTTTCTCGTATTATTAAATGGATTAAAATATTTAAAATACATAAAAACTCTATGTTGCGGAGCGGTAAATATATTAAAATTTGATTATAATATGTAAAATACTTCTAGACATGATCAAAGGATAACTATAAAAGGAGGTGATATGAATTAAATTATGACATCAATGTAATTTTTATCGTGCCAATTAGTATCAGAAGTTATAAATTTGCTTGCCTTTATTTATCGAAATCTCGGGCAAATTTATATGAATTTTAATGAGTTTGCAAAATGCAACATATTAACAATATTAATATTAATCAAGTGGACCTGTGAACATAGCTGTAATGTACTGGCGTATTTGTAAGGTAAACTGATTATTACCATATATATATGTATTATAGATATTGACGACCGCAGTAGTTTGCGACCCTGGTTGCCGCGACAAAGGGTTCGAAAATTTGTGATGAACATAATGTTTTTCTCATGTCTAAGTGTTTGTTATATATATTACGTATTTATTAGCAAAAAAAAAGTAAATCTATGTATTTGTTAGTCATCTAGTTTCAATAGTATAAGCTTTACGTAATTTGGGGCTTGGTTATACTCTAGTAATTATCCGGAAATATTATTATTGTAAAAAATATTTGCATATGGATATGAATTTATTTTAAAGTACATTGATTATAGTATGTGATGTTTATCGACAATACTAAGTTTTCAGTTAGTCTTCAATATAATACGACGGTTGTAATGCCTAGATAAGAAATGATAAATCTTGAAAGAGTCAATTTAAGCAAATAAGATATAAAAACTTACAATTTACCATATGCAAAATAAAAAAAGTACTGTGTAATTTAGTCTAGTTTTAACAACTTAATAGTTCTTATATTATGTGGATTGACGTAAGATTGTTAAAACCAGAACGTTTTTAAACCTAGAATACATTTAAGACAATTATATATAATCATGAAACGTAGATAATAATTTAATGATATAGATAAGATTATCAAATAATGATAACATTCTTCGCCCCTTAAAAATAATTAAATATTAAAATGTATCTGTTTTATTATCACGCCATATGTTTACATAAAAACGATAATATTAAATTAGTTCTTATATTATTTGATTGCGATTGAACGTAAGGACTGTGTGTCACAATTATTGCTTCTCGAAACTATGTCAATTGCTTTTTTACGACTCTAGTTATTTTGAACGCAATTAAAAGCTTTAATTTCACTTAAGTAAAGTGTTCAAATATTTAAATCACGTACGCGATTAACTAATCCACAATACGGTTTGAGATCAACATAGATATCAAATATTCACAGGTTAATTATAATTTCGAAAGTTATTTACCTTTGGGCAAGGTAGGAAATTAAGGGTTTAAATAAAAATAATCTAAGTTATATACTAATTAACTAAAATTAGTGAATTTTACAGTAAAAGTATAAAATATTGACACGTTAATGTTTGAAATAACCTAGAGCAGACTGTTTATAATATAATTCATCATTATCAGCCTTTGTTAGTCCACTGATGGGCATAAATCATCCCCTAATGCACGCCTTCTCCATTTAGGGGGTCTTTGGACCGTATCCCACTACGCTGTTCCAATGCGAGTTGGTGGGTGGACCAACTTTTTACATGCCCATCCGACGCATGAATCATCTTACTTTTCAGACTATTGAGTGATCGGCACAAAATGCCCTAACCAACTAGGAAACAACAATGAAAATTTGTTGACTCCCAGCAGAATTCGGCCCACAGTTTCTTAATCACAGGCCCTTGCCACTAGGCTACGGAGGCAGTTATATATATTATAATTAATGACAATAATAATAATAGTCACTGAGACATGGTCCCTCGCTGTAAGCGGTATGAGGATGCTGCTAGTCGCTCAGAGACCCAAGGAGCGGGCTATGCTCTGTATATCTCTGCGTAATAAAGTGCGTAATGCGTAATCCGCAGAAGAACAAGGGTAAACGACATAGCCTGAAGAATTAGTACGCTTAAGTAGCAATGGGCCGGCCACATAGCTCGTAGAACCGATAACCATTGAGGTAGAAAGGTCTCGACCTCTCGAGATGAAGTGACTACCTCTGCAAATGCGCAGTAGGTCGGTGTATGAGGTGAGTTATGGGGTTGGCCTATGCTCAGCAGTAGGCTCTGACAGGCCGAAGCGACGACGACGACGATACTGTTTGACATCGACTTGTCATAACTTCAAAAGTTGTAAATCTGTTCTACTCAAAGGTTTACTACGAGATGAAACCACTAGACAAAAACTGCCAAAGGAATGCTATTTAACTTTATTTTTGTAACTGCAGTAAACTGCAACTTCTTACCACTAGACAACAAAGCAATTTCTTAAGAAACCGGAGGTTGTGGGTTCAAATACTACGGGAGCTCAGCCACTTTTGACTTTTTTTTAACAATGCGGGCTGATCACCCGATTGCCTGTAAAGTAAGATGATCCCTGCGATCTGTCTCCGGTCGTGTTGGTTACCGGACCCATCGGACTATAAGAGTGAAATAATATCGAGTAGACTACACCTACTGCCTCCGTAGCCTAGTGGTATGGGCGTGTGCTTTAGAAACCGGAGGTCGTGGGTTCGAATCCTGCGGGGACGCAACAAATTTTCATTGTTGTTTCCTAGTTGGTTAGGCAATTTGGGCGATCACCCAATTGTCTGAAAAGTAAGATGATCCATGCGTCGTGGGCATGTAAAAAAGTCGGTCCACCCACCAACCCGCATTGGACCAGCGTGGTGGGATACGGTCCAAACCCCCTAATGGATAGGGGTGTATTAGGGGAGGCCTATGTCCAGCAGTGGACTGACAAAGGCTGATGATGTATGTAGACTACACCTGTATACAGAATAATCGCCTCAGTCGAAGGCTAACAGAGCGACATTATCATTATTGTCTTAACTAGTTTCTAAACTTATTATCCAACTAACTGTTGACAGCAACTTCATCCGTGTGGTAATATAAAAAAAAAATTATGTTGTTTTTTTAGGATAACAAATTGCCTAAGTCTAAGCCCAAGCCAATTAAAATAGGACCAGAGACAGACAAAACAGACTAAAAAAAAATAATAATACATATATTTATTAATAATAATACATAATAAATATATATATCAATTATATACCATCATTTTATCATTAAAAATTGTGTCATTATTTATTTGTATAGAGCAAAGCTGAACGATTAGGTTGATCTAGTATTTGAATAACAGCATCACGCTTCCATTAAATGTGATATGAGCTTCATGTTATGCTTTTGAAATTTCAGGCGGCAAGTACACTGTTCACCCTCGACGGGGCAAGGGGTGAAGCTTTGGCAAGGCGTCTGGCAAGGGGGGAGAAGAGAAGGAGACGGTGTCGAGTGGCATTGGCAATTGTTGCCATTTTGCTGCTCTTGGCAGCGGTATGTGCCGTGGAGCTGTTCATGTCCAGGGGACAGAGGGTATTCGGGGCGGTCCTTCGATGATCGGTGAGTCTTCGATGGTCGGTCTTCTGATGAAGGACGTCTTAACTTTCAAAGAAAAACAGACACTGTTGGTCGTGTTTATATATTAGGTAATGTAAAAAGTTGACTCCTGCTACTTAAAAATTGGTAATTTTTTCTAAAACCTTTACAGGTTCAAGGTTTTAGATATATCGATGGATTCTTTTAACTTGTTTTCTAATATCTATCTATTGTATATTTACGGTTTCGTTGGCGTAGGTAAAGTACGAAAAATGATTTTTAATATTTTAATTTCAGGTCGATATAATTTCGAGGATAGAGGTTGCTACTTCAAAAAGTGATCATTGAAGACAACGAGTATCAACTATTTAGTAAATTATTTTTTTTTAGGCTTAATCCTAACAGTTAACTTTTCTAGTTATTTTTCTTACAATTTTAATTAATGTAAATACGCAACTTATACAACACAGAAAAAATTCCATAAACTTAGGCAATTTTGCCGCGCATTCCATGAAATGATGTAACTACATGATTAATCTCATGAAAACGATTTCAATGTAAGATCTCATTTAATTACCCGCCCAATCTGGTTTGGTACTTCTCTAACAACATTTTTGTATCTGTCATTAACATAATATTTCCACTATTAATTTTTATATTTGTAGGTTATGTTATAACGGTAAAACTAAAACAAGTTTTAATTAAATTCAACTTTATTTTTATTATAAAAACATATTTAAGTGTCAAGCTTTTTAGCCAGTACTATAAAAATAGTAAGCATATAGAATTATCATAATTTTAAGCTTAGGTTATGTTCTATATAATTAATTCGAACAAATTATTACTTTGATTCAAATATAATAAGCATTTCTAAAGCGTTAATTAACGATCTGCTTAAATATTTCCTATTTAATTTTTGACGGAATTTACAAAAATAAATTGTAACAACAATCTATAAAGGTTAAATTAAGAAATATTATTAAGAAAAATTCTTGTATATTTTTTTGTGTCCATATTTTATTTTTAAAGTAATTTAAGATTATATGATATATATGTAATTAATGTAGTTTTAGAATGTTTTTTTTTATTTGTAATTATTATTTTTTATTGGTAGCCATATAAGTTATAAGCACTATTTAGGTAATAAGATGTATCAATAAAAACTTTGTGATCTTCATGTAATGTGATGTTTGTACCTTATTGGATATGTAAATTTTGTATTTGGATAAGATCTTCAGTGTACTACGCTTGGTGCGTTTGTGTTCTTTATAAAGAATAAATTTTTTACTGTGGCCTTACTGAACATTTATTCGTGCTACACAATTTTGTATCTTTTTAACACATTTTTTAATTATGCTCTTTAATCTATGCTTATTTTACTTTATACTGATTTGACTGTCATTTTCAATAAAGTTGTGAAAGTTATTAAAAGCGCATCTAGTGTCATAGGACATATGGAACAAATTTGTTTTTTGGAAATTTTTGGTTTTTGAGAACAATAATTAGTAAAAAGCAACGTTGCAACTATTTCCGAAATATGATAAAATAGTATCGTACCGTATGTTTAATTTATCAACTATTTTCCTATGACTCGTCAAATAGCACTTCATCGATTTTCTGGTCCATCTCATCCATCGGCACCTCATCAAGGACCTGGCATTTGAAGGCGATCGCAACAACCTGCAAAAAATAAGTGTAAATTTTAATATTGGTATTAAATTTCCGAGAGATAATCGTTAATGCTGCTAAAATAAGTAAATCCTATTGAATCATAATATTTTTAATTAAGGATAATGGCCCTTATATATTTTTATTTAATCGAAAAGGAATTAAGCTACAATAAATGAAAATACTTGGTAAAACTATCTCGCTCTCTGAGATAGGATATGTTTAGCAGATAACACGATAATATTTTTGATCTGCGATTTATAAAAAGCCCTTTACCGGATTTTATCGCGTTTACTTTACATTTAATTTTTTTACTGTGTGTAATTAATCATGTAGTTACATTTAATTTCCGACGTTTAGAACACTTCCTAGCGGCCGTGGTCACGGGACAGACAAAAAAGGACTTTTAACGGATTTTATCTCGTTCATTTTACATTCAACATCTAACATCATTTAAAATAAAGTCCATTAATTCGATAATTTGTTGTATTCGCGTTAACAAAAGAATTTATTACATCTAATGTACATTTAACTCGAAACTTTAAAGTGCTTGCGACGTCTAATGTACTTATCTCATTGTATCCGAGTAGAAAGGAAGGAACTATATCAACCCTACTCATAAACACAGAACTAATTACGGGTTGATTATTCAAAGCCATACATTAATGTCGCCAGAAGCGACCGCTTCTTCATTAACTAGCCGCGGTCATGTCCAATCCCTGCGCGATGTTTAACCAATAGGAGCCCGTCTTTTTGGCGCCAATTGGGTTTGACGTTAGACTTTTTTCTAAAATTATGTTCGGAAATTGGCTAGACTAAAGTTAAAAAAGATTACCTTAGGCGCAGTTGCAGGGTTTTGACGAAGATTGGCGATGTATTTGTCGTAATATCCACCGCCATGGCCCACTCTGCCGCCGTTACGAGTGAAGGCAACACCGGGAGCGATTATCAGGTCCAGTCCTGGAATAGGGGAGTACTTAATAAGGCTTTGACTTTAGTATTCTGATTGATTATATATAAGTCACAAAGAAGAGTACGCGGCTGTATATATGCCAGATCAATCTTAAATTTACCATTGTTAACCAACCAGATATTAGGGTTTAAAAGCTTATGATTAGGGTAATTTTGACTGTCAGAAGTCTTAATTAGGTTTCAACTTTGTATGGTTACTTGCCACAAGAAATGTACAGCACTATCATATATAATAAACAAGATATTACCGCCATCTCCTGAATAAGATGAGAAGTGGAATCTATGTGAACAAAGATTATTGGTACAATCGAATAGATATCTTAGTAGTGGATTGTGTGTAGCGGATATATACTACAAATACAAATGAGATACGTGAGTGCGACGTAGGTTTACTTCATTAAATTTCGTTCACAAATGCATGTATAAGTTTCATTTCTCATTTGGGTCTGATTTAAAACTAATTTTTAAATAAATTATAAAATTATATTTTTACACAATGATAAATCGTTTAAAAACGCGTAAATACACAGCGTAAACAGCACACTTATGTTATATTAGTCCAGCTAACAAGTACACTAAATATTTGCTAAAGAATCGCTTTTTTTTAATATACTCAATAGAAGGAAAGATATTCGTTCTAAAAGTTAATAATTGTTGATAACGCCATTGTGATTAAACGATTGTTGCGATGAAATACCAGTTTCTTAATATTACAACCTAAACACGTCACAGCGTGTTATAATCTACAATGTTACCTACTTAAAAAATATTGTAGTGTCTGTATGTAACAATAAAATAACCGTTTATAAATGATGACATTGATATATATGACAAAACAATTTCTTTTTAACTTTTGTCTGTCTGTCTGTATGTTATGTCTAATCTATAGAACGGCTGGTCCGACTTTCAGTAACTTAGGCTATTTAACTTAAAAAATACAGATTTTTTTTATTAACACGCAAACGACATCACAGGCATCGACTGTTTATAAATGTTTAAAGCACTGCTTCATTTAAAGACTTTAAATACCAAATTGTTACTCTACTCAATTCGCTGCCATGATCTTCAACTACGAGACTGGACCATGTGAATAGTAAAATTTCAATTATGTTACCACAAAAAGTGAGTACTAAAAGACTAATAGTACTTTCTATATATGTATATTTTAAACATTATATTTATATAAATTTTAGATAATATTTCCGTACAAATAAAAAAAAATAGATCTTGAGCAAAACTTTTTATTTTTAAAATTACTAACCTACATCTAGGGCGTCTTCCCGCACCTGGTCTTTGGAGTGCTGCTGGATCCCATGTCTGGTGAGTGGCATAGTGCTCTCGTCACCAGGTTCCATCTTCAGCATCTTCATCTTGCCACCGGCGTATTGAGGAACGAAGGCGGACGCCCCTCTCGCTTTGATGTGGGCTATCATTGGTGACGTGTCGACTTCTTGGTCAGTGCTCATGAATATAGCGATGTTCTTTGCCCTCTTGTAGCTTGGGTGGTTTATGATCTGTAATGGATTGAAGTAATAAAGATCATGATGTAGTGTAACAGTCAGTCGCTGTATGAGATAAACCCACAGTATACTATTTACAATATACATACCGTAGCCTAGTGGTATGCGTGTGTGCTTTAGAAACCGGAGGTCGTGGGTTCAAATCCTGCGGGGACTCAACAAATTTTCATAGTTGTTTTCTAGTTGGTTAGGGCAATTTTGGCCGATCAACCATTGTCTGAAAAGTATGATGATCCATTTGTCGGATGGGCATGTTAAAAGTCGGTCCACCCACCTAACCGCATTGGACAAGCATGGTGGGATACGGTCCAAAAACGCCTATCCACTAGGTATGAGGGGAGGTCTATGTTCAGCAGTAGACTATTACAGGCTGATGATGATATATATAATGAAATAAAATTTAAAAAATTGTAGACAAAACTCAGATTATTGTGTAACGATGTGCTACACAAATAAAACAAAAAAGATGTAAATAGCAATTTTCTTTTAGTATAATAAGTTGCTATTAAGATTGCAAAGGCGGTAATATATTCAATATTTATAAATAATAGTGTATATTCGTTGATCTATATGATAAAATACAACTTCGAATAAAACAATATTATTGTTGCACAAACTTAATAACTTTAAGTGGTGGTAATTGACGAAGATTGGCTTTCTACAAAGTTATATAGGGTAAATAAGAAACGCGTTTCTAAGCTAATAGTCTTGGCCTAGAACCATATCAGGTTGCATATATATATATATATATATAATTATAAATGCGATGATAAAAGATTCAACAAATTGACATTTATTCATATCTTCATATTTCATATATGAGTTACATATGCATAGAAAAGAAAACCGAAAAAGATTGGACACCGAATGATATACCGACCCATGGCCGAAATGCAGAGGCACTTTAAACTAATAATTGATTAAATCAATGCTTAGTGACTTAAGCAACTATTAAACCTAGGACTTATTCCCTAGTTTTTTTTAATGAAGTGCAATTTGTCAGAATGCCGGTCTGTTTAATTTCATGACAATAAATGAATGCCTGTGTAATTCATAACATGTATCGGAGCCAAATCGATTTTGAAATTTGAATTTTGTGTTCTTGTCTTATCATTGCTATAATAGTTGCTTACTGTTATCATTCTGGTTTTTATAAAAAGTTGCTTTTACAGTAATTGTAATTATTATCAAGTAAACGGTGTGTTTTAAAAATAAAATCATACTACGGTTCTTCTATTATTAAAAATTATTTTCGTCAAGTTATGGGCGTAATTATCCATTTAAATTTTGTACTTACATCACGCATAATTAAAATATTTTTGAAATTTCAAAGGTGTTTTTGAAAATTCGATGGTAGTATTTAATAAATTGATAATACTTTCAACTTTGTAATATCAATTAAAGTTCGTTTATCTTTACAGCTTTATATTAACAGCTTGGCTTCTTTTGTTTGGCTCAATAATTTATATCGTAAGTTAAATAATTAAATTATGTTACCTTATCGTAAACGACTTTCGACTGCTTCTTCTTTTCCTCTGCTGATAAAGCTGCTATCCTGGCAGCCACTTGTTCCCTTATTAGTACTTTGGCTGGATTTGGTGTGAGTCGACTCATGTTGATCGTTTTACTGTAAATAAGAAATAGGCTTTGGTAAATGTGAAATAAATAATTATGACGCGACGATACTTCATTCTAAAACAAATAACTTCCACTTTTACATACGAAAAGCTGTTTACCATCAAAACAATTTTTGGGCATTTTTTCTCTTAATGTTTCCAGCTTGTAGATACTAGCGGATTATGACAAAACCACAGCGGTGACTATCTCTACCGAAAAGCAGTAGTGTGCAAACACTAGTTTTCAAATTGATCACGGTATAAATAGTGCGTTAAAAGGCACCGTATTTACAATTTACGACAAACGATATGTAACATCCCATGTTAGATGGTAGAAAGGACATTCGACGTTTGATCACCCATTGCCTATTGATTACCGCTCTGTTCTCGTCGTCATTTTATGAAAAAATGTGAAGTCGCGTATAATATTTACAGAGCCATAATTGACACTAACGTCACATAAAATGAAAACGATGCGTCCGTTCCAAGAAATTTCTAAAGGGTGCACACAAAATGAGTCCACAAATTAAGACGCATACATAATCAGAAATTGTTTGATGTGTTTATTCGAATGACGACAACATTTTCTTATCAGTTTAGGTCAAACGTTCATTTAAATGTTGAATGACTAGTTATAATGCTCTTCCTCGAGATGAATCGTGGTATATCTCGTTGCGTTATCATTAACTTGACGTTATTGTTATTGGTAAAGCAAATGACTGGCACATTTCTTGAAGAATTGATTATAAATAACCTTTGCCTTATTACGACAATAGCAAATGGTTTTACAACGGACTTTACAAATGCAGAAAATATTTAAAAAATTACATCAATGCGGAACACGTATACTAAAAAACGCATTTTTAGATCAGAGTTGTTCTTCTTAGCTTCTAATACACCATGTGTCTTTTTATTTTTTACACAGAGTGACAGACTGGCTTAGACATCATTATATGTATTTAAGGCCATTGACGTCCTAGCATTTTTGGCAATCACGTCTTACGCTATGCCTTAACCAAGGAGAAAATAAGAATTACCCATTATTCCACGAAGGATTCGAACTCGCCACCTCCAATTTGTAAAACAAGACAACAAAGCACTTGCTTATACGAGTGCAAATTTCAGAATTGTAATTATTTTCCTTTTCTCCTAGACCTAGCAGCGTTAGTTTAATTTTAGTTAAAAAAATACAATAGTATGACATTACTACTTTATGCAATATTTACAAAGAAAGAAAAAGGTTTATTTGGTAAAATTCATACAACAACAATAAAAATATAAATGTAATACAAAGTGTACAAATGCACTAAAAAAGGTGTCGAATCAGCGTAACATCACGAAATTTGTACGCTTCGCGAAAAACCTATTCTTGTCTGGACATTTCTGTTAAGACTCTAGATCATTTTTGTTTATTTATACTAATCTTTATTAGATTATGAAACAGTCTTAATATGGTTTAATACAAACGAACAAAAACCTACAGGTACAAGTATCATTTATCAAAAACATTACAATACCAATGTTTGGTGCAATTGGTGGTGGGATTGTTTTATTTAATTCAACTACAAGACGTCCTGTTCAAAAGGAGGCGTAGATAAGATCTACGATTACAAACTGCTAGACTCTAAACATAATTTAACTGTTACTTACAATATTATTAAAATTATAGCAAATGTACCTAGCTATTCAAGGCATTATAAAAATTGCAAGTATGATTTACATTATTAACGATAATCATATCGATACATTTGCAATACTTTTCTTTGGTTATTTACAGTAACGAGATATGATTTCGAACACTTACCGCAAACAATAACTGTTGATACTATCTTGTCACTGGTGTATGATGCGACTTCAAAACGCCGATGTGTTATAATGAATGATATGGGAATTGGAGTAGTAGCCCAAACAAACCGGTCACGCTTTAAACACGTGTTGGGTGTTCCTGAAATAGCGCCATCTGTCATTAGCTTCTCGAAGCTTAAACTAACTGGCAAAACATTCAAACTATCAAACCTACAGTAGATGACGTTGTTAAAACAAGGATTAAAAGAATAAGTCATGTTCAAATACTACATTTTCCTAATAATTCCTAATAAATAGTTAATTGACAACTTTTTGTCTTAAAATTTCAATATTTAATTTAGTTTTACATACCTAGGACCATTTTAAGTTTGTTGTACATTTAGGAAAAAAAAGATTCTTATTTACAGAAAATGTATTTTCAGAAGATTATCTTAAAAAAAAAATTCAACGGCCAGTTTCAATTTGAAAAGTTCTAGAGCGTGAAATAGTATCAGGTTATTTTTGAAATAATTCAACAGTAAAAAATTTCATTCAATAAATTTATGAAAGGTTAGAAAATGCGAAGCTGGTTATATATATCTGATCATTAGACACTGGAAGATCTTAAAATCCAAACACGAACAATTGCCTGTCAAAATGTTATAAGTATTAACCCTTTGTCCCATTTTTAATAGCGCCTAATGTACCGAATTCTATATCCTGCAAGTTTAAGGCAAACATCTATTTGAAATTGTTTGAAAGACTAGCCAGGTTTTGAGTAAATGAAAAATCTATCGCCATGTCAGATTGAAAGTATCTAATATAATATATATATATATTATATATATATATATATATATATATATATATAATTCTCAACATTCGAAGAGAAAGAGAACGGAAGCATTAACATTAAACTATACAATATTTAGAAAATCAACTATTCATTAAAGTAAAAAGGAACATTAATTAACTCCGCAGTGTAGCCTAGTGCTTATGGCGTGATTTAGAAACGGGTTGGTACGAACTGCGGTCTCTGCAAAATTTCATTGTTGTCTCTTGTTCTGGTTGAAGGCACGCCGATACCCAATCGTCTGAAAAGGAAGATGATCCATGCGTAGGAGATGAAAATCGGTTACCACTACCAACCGCATTGACCAGCGAGGGTACGGATCCATAAACTTAATGTGAGAGTATTAGGAGGCTCAATCCAGCAGTGTACTATCACAGGCTGATGATGATGATGACGTATGATACGAAATAAAACGGTATATTATTCGTATAACACGTAATAAGCCATGGCCCATGCTAAAGTCAACTTTATCAAGGTTGTCGCCTCATTATATCGTTCGTAAAGGCGTTAACGCTAACAAGTAAAGATAAGAATGTTTTTCCGTAAACAATACCCCGAGGCCTCGCGGAGCGCATTGCGAATACGATAAAGCTTTTTTTGTTTGCAGTTTGTTTTGGGTCTGTTAAATATTGATATTTAACATAACTTATTTAAGCCATTATTTTTCTATTCATTTTCCCTAGTTACCTTTCGCTTATCGCAATTTTTCATAGTTGTCCGTTATCAATATTTACTTCAATAGCAGTTTTTATGCAGAGCGATTAGCATATTACCTCCACACCTCAAAGGGCTACCGTCAATCAGTTGTCAGTAAACTTGAAGACACTGACAATCGCTTACGTTTGTTTAAGGTGGTTTAGAACGGCGCGACCGACTTTTTACATGCCTATCTGACGCATGGATCATCTTACTTTTCAGACAACTGTATGATCAACCTATTGTCCTTATGCATTAGAAAACAACTTTCGTGTAAACTGGTTCCTCTGAAAGATTGCAGCCCAAGAACTCAGGTTTGTAAAGTTCTTACTTTACAAATCAGGGTTCTTGAACCGCCATCGCGACCTAGTGACGCACTAGGTGGACATGAATCTTATTTAGTTATTTAAAAAAAAAAAGTGAAAAATACAGGTATTTTTAAGTTTTATTACTTATATATATATACAGTTTCATTTGGTGGCAAAAATATTCGAAACTTACCTCTTGAATTTTATAGATACGAAAAATAATTGACGTTAATTTAAAAGGTTGGATAAGATAATGAAAGCAGAACTACTGAAAAATATAATAAGAAAATTACTATAATGTTATCAATCTCGGAAAAAAGCACCACTCGGTAATAAGTACTAAGCACTTCCTGATAAGAGTTAAGTATTTCTTCTAAATAATACTTTTAAACCGTACTATACATAGTTAAAATAGTTTAAAATTTACATAGCGACTGCAAATTGTCGACCCGCCGCGAGAGCGCAAGCGTAGACCAAGTAACGTCCTCCTCGATCCGGACGAGGAAGAGGTCACCGAGACTCCGGACCCAACGGGGGTCCCGTCACCTAACCTTGCACATCACACTAGGGGGAATAGCAGCATACTAACACCTGAAGTTCGCCCCGCTTACGAGCACAGCGAAACTCATCATCATCACCATAATCATCATCATCATCATCAGCCTGTGATAGTCAATTGCTGGACATAGGCCTCCCCTAATACGCCCCTACCCATTAGGGGGTTTGGACCGTACCCCATCACGGTGGTCCAATGCGGGTTGGTGGGTGGACTGACTTTTTTCATGCTCATCCGACGCATGGATCATTTTCAGACAAATGGGTGATCGGCCCAAATTGTCCTAACCAACTAGGAAACAATAATGAAAATTTGTTGCGTCCCCGCAGGATTCGAACCCACGACCTCCGGTTTCTAAAGCACACGCCGATTCGACTAGGCTACGGAGGCAGTTAACAGCGAAACTCACACACCTGGAACACAAACTATACCCGTGTTCCAGGGCGGTTCTCACCGCCCCCAGCAACCGATTAAAACAGTCGCCAGATCTTCGGCGTCCCGGTGCGCAAACCGATCGTCGACGATCCCTAGGAGACACCAAAGAATGCCCAACTCACGTACCTTATGTACGTGTGCCCTTCATTTTTAGCAAAAAGAGTCGGCCACCTAGTTCGTGGGGACGATAGCTTCCCGCGAACTATGTGTTAGATGAAGCTTACCAAGGACATGAGTTTGGAAGCATAACACCCTTGCTTATAAAAGTTTTCATTGGTGACATCATTCACATGTATTTGAAAATCAATTTTGCAAAACTAAAGATCTAAACGCTCACCATTTATATTAAACGTATGCTCATGTCCTTTACAGTATAGACAATTTTCAGCCCAAGTCGTTTTATACAGCTTTTACTGTAAACTGTCAATAACGAGTTTTTTAATTTATTTTTTCTAGGCTTCACAACTTTACGCTAACGCACAATTTATTTTTGAAATATATATATTGACTTTTAATGCTAATATAACTTTTCTGAAATTGCACGCCTACCTTATGTTCATAAATGTCGGACTTTATGACAATTATTTGAGTACAAAAAATGTAAGATAAATAACTCATTAAATTTAAACATAATGGTGATTAAACCTGCAATAAACAAGAAATAAATGAATACGCTATAGTGCGCCGGACGAGGCAATAGTAGAAGCAATACGCAATGCGGACAATACAATGATTGGTCACGGAGTGCGTCTAACTGGGCCGGGCAATTAATATTGACAATCAATTAACTGAGGTCATCTCGAACGTAAAGTGGACTAAGTTTCGAATAAATTATTATTATTCATAATATAATCTACTGCTGAAGATGAATTAAACTTTGTAAACAAAGCGAATTTATTGTTTCGTACGTATGAGTTTTTTTAATAACATAATAAATTTGTTTGTGAGGATGGATGTTTGTTACTAATTCACTTTACTGCCTCCGTAGCCTAGTGCTATGGGCGTGTGCTTTAGAAACCGGAGGTCGTGGGTTCGAGTCCTGCGGGGACGCAACAAATTTTCATTGTTGTTTCCTAGTTGGTTAGGGCAATTTGGGCCGATCACCCAATTGTCTGAAAAGAAAGATGATACATGCGTCGGACGGGCACGTAAAAAAATTGGTCCACCCACCAACACGCATTAGACCAGCGTTGTGTGATACGGTCCAAACCCCCTAATGGATAGGGGTGTATTAGGGGAGGCCTACGTACAGCAGTGGACTAACAAAGGCTGATGATGTGATGTGTGTGATGTGTGTGATTCACTTAAAGGCTGCTTAATTAATTAAAATTAAACTTGATTATAATATAGCTTATGTATAAAAATAACTCATAAGCTGTAATTTATAAGGATGCATAGTAGTACAATAAAATGTGTCATTTATATCGAAAAGACTACTGTGTTCCGGTTTGAAGGGCACTGTAGCCAGCGTATTTACTGGGTAAACGAGATTTAACATCCCTTGTCTCACGGTAGGCAGCGCGTTGGTGATACCAGTATTGCCAATATCTATGGGCGTCGATGACCACTTTCCATCCGGTGACCCGACTGCTAGTCAACCTGCGCAGGCAAAAAAGAAAAGCTATTCCGGCACGAACTGCAAAAACTTTTGGGCTTATAAAAATAAAACGTGGAATGATTATCACCACAAACCACAATCACCTCGAGGTGTGTAACTGGGTGGCGAAGCTTGTTTATTACTATTTACGAGACGAATAAAATTTAATTTATAACGAGTCTAATGCCAAACTCTCACGACGCCAACACGTACAACTCTTCTATTGGTCGATCATATCGCTTTAATTATGTTTTAATGCCGTACGCCAATCAGATCGCTTTACTTTTAGCGTCATTTTAAATTGTTTACATAAATTCCATGTATTTTTTAGACTGGGTATTATTAACATTGTTATTGACAGTTCTAAGCTATTATAATGTGACGTCATAATGTTTTTACAAATTTTAATGACATATAAACACATCATCAGCAGCCTTTGTAAGTCCAATGCTGGTCATAGGTCTTCCCTTCTCCATTAGGGGGTTTTTGGACCGTAACCCACCACGCTGGTCCAATGCTAGTTGGTGGGTGCATAAATACATGTAATGTACAAATCCATATTAAAGATATACATATACACTTTTAATGTACAATTATCTTTATGGCCTATAAAATATACAAATGTCAATTACTAAATTAATATGTAGAGCAAAAACAAATCAACCTAACACAACTTCGTAACGTGACGCAATAGGGCATCAATTAAAATGGCATAATCAGCAACATTTATTTTTTCAATAAAAGATTCTTTAAAATAATGTATAGATCATTTTAATTCATCCTATTTTATGTATGAACGTTCAAGAAATTGTTCAATTTATCGTCTACATTAATCTGAGTAGAAATCACATAAACTATACGAGTATACGTTTCACGCAATTCCTTGCCACATGAAGATTAATTACTTCATTAATGTAGAGATTCGTTAAGTTAATAAAGCTAATGCGTTAATTTGGTCTAAGCTCGGAATCCCAGTTTACTGTTTTATTCATAACTCCGATGTTGAGGCAGACAGTAAGGTTTAGTTTATCTCATTTCTTAAGATTGAAGTTTATTTTGTTCGTTTAAATTGTAATTTAAAAAATCGATTATTTGTTTCAGTGTTTAAGGTTTTTGTATTTTATGGTACTTTATAGACCACAGATTCGTCAAATAGCGTGAATGTTGCATCCTTATTATCCTATCGTAAGCCAAATCAAAAAATGTAATTTACGTAAAAAAAAACTTAAAAAGATATTCGATTCTTTACTGTAATTTTGATCTCTTATTTGTCCGGGGTATAGGTGACCCGACTTTTTACATGCCCATCCGACGCATGGATCATCTTACATTGGGGTACCCCCTAATAAATTGGAGTGTGTTAGGGGAGGCCTATGTCCAGCAGTGGACTATCAAAGGCTGATGATGAATGATGAATGAATAGGTGACCCTATCAGGGTGTTATCTTGTCGAGTCAAAAGTACAAAGTGCAATAAAGTCTACCAAAGTCCTGTCCAAAGCCTATACTGCGCTCCTAAATTTATCTAATATTTTACTGTTTGAAGCAGGCAGAGATCGACTTCAGTCTACGGTTTAATAAATAAAGAATTGTTCCAGTGAAGTTTCGATGTTATAAAATGGAAACAGTAATTTAGTATCGAAATAGAGCGATGATTCTCTTGCTCGTGGAACTTTATCAGTTCTTTAATCGATGTACAAACATTAGCAAAGGAAACGTTTTCTTTCTAAGAATCAAAATTATTATGAAATTTACCATGTATTAGGTAAACATTATTTTGACTTTCTTTTTCATTCGTAATCTGATTTTATATTTTGGTATAACGCCACGAAAATGTTTATTTGTAGTTTGTGCGTAAACAAATTTCGAAACACTTACTCGATGTATATTTTAATATTTTATCGGATAAATACGTTTTTTCGGTTCCGATTTTTTTATATGATTTCGCTGTGACCAAAGAACAAGAAAGAAGTTTTGTCTAGTACATATTTAAAGAGTGTTATTGATTTTGGACTCTTTCCAGCATCTGTGATAAAGGGCAGATTGAGATGGGATATGTCTATATCTCAATTAAAAGAGTATAAACGTGCTGAAATAAATATAAAGAATTAACGCGAAAAATCTGTAAAAAGAGATTTAATATGTTTAAAAATCGCGTAAATAAATTAAATAATTATGTACTTTATAATGTTTAAAACAAAGCTTATCCTTAAAAAGTTCTTAGGAATTGTTAATACAGAATAGTCAAACTAAAATAAACTCATTACTGTTACCCGTTATTTCGTTGTCGTTATCGTTATCCCGTTATTAGCATGTAAAAAAAATGTGTACCAATGATACTAGACTACTTTTTTTGCATTGAACTATCTTTACTTTCTTAACTATAATTTGAGGTTGAAGGAATGTTTTATTATTATTATTTTAAACCAAATAAAATTGTAGTAATATACAACAAATAAATTCTGTAAACGAAAGCTTGTTAAAAATCTGCCGTTGTCTGCGTCGGATTTTCGTATTTTAATCCCTGAAAGTTAAAACAATTTGCCTTTTTTCGCGTCAAGGCAAAAACTCTTTGTTCTAAGCTGTTCCTCTTCACTTTACATAATTCAAGTCTTCAGTCAACGTCACTTCGACGTCTCTAAAGAAATTGAGTGAGGTGTGCAGACAAAGATATCTTAACCCTTTTAGAAATAATGCTAAATTTTTAAATATATATTATTGTTTTATACGTATAACTTTTTATCAATTATCTTTTAAAATATCTAACCAATGATAAAGGTATGAATGTGACGAGAAAAATAATTTTAATCTTCCTATTCAAATATGCATCTCTCTTGCGCAGAGTTTTATTAACTTTTCATTGAACAAATATTTTATCTCTTTTTAAATAAGAACAAACTGAAGTATTTGTATTCAATGTCTACAACTTCCTGTCTATGTTTCCCTGTTGATAAGATAAATATGGACTCTATCACCCTGTTACCGAAATGTAATGTGACAGAAAGCTTTTGACAGACGTCAGATAGGACGTTAATGCTTCCAAATTTGACACGTAAACGAAAAATATATGAATGACGTTTGTTCTTCTCTGGAAAGAAAGGCAATAAAATCATTCAAATGGGCGGTGCGTTTGATATTTAAAGAATAATATAATTAAAATATAGTAATAGTCTAAGAAACTTTTTGAATTTGACTTTTATTTCGCGTTAAATAACGCAATCCAATTAGGAAACATGTGACCCATTATTTTCTAACCTATGAAATTGCCGATATTTTAAACAAATTTAGAATTAAATAGCGTGCGTTTGATAAGAAATTTCAAATTATAATTAATATCGAAATCAAATCGCAAAACGTTGTTTTAAAGTTCGTATTTTCAATGTGTTAACATATTTTTAAAATCCAAAATTGCTTTAATAAAAACTATTGACCAATTAAAAGTTGGCGGTATTTGTGAACACGATTTCCATAGTGACACCAGAGTTGCAGAAACGGCTTTAAATAAGATGTGTACAGAACAGGCAGGCGCTAACGAACCAACGGTGCGTTTTGGTTTCAATGTTGCATTTTTGAAAATTTCAATTTATACAATGCGTCTCTCGGAAGATCTGTTACTCAAGTAAATAGAATTATTTTATTGCAATATAAGCACCCACCAACCTGCATTGGACTAGCGTGGTCGGATACAGTCTAAAAACCTCTTAATGAGGAAGGCCTATGTCCACTTGTGGACTAACACAGGCTGATAATGATGATGATGATGATAGAATTGAACACGATAATAGAAGCGGATTCATCTCTTCTCATTCTGAATTAGCAGAAGCGTTTAACGTAAGTGATAAAACGATCGATACTTATTCATACACATACACAAAATCAGAAAAGTCAAAAAACTCGAAAAGGGGACGCCGCACGAATTGAATGAAGCGAATTTAAAAACACACAATTGCTTGCTAGGTTTCTTAATTAATCGTAATACTGAGGGAAAAGAACCGAATCATAGGTTTTGATGAGAGATAGATTCGGTACACCAATTAGCAACGACCATCACAATTCTTGAACCCTAGAAAATCTAAGCTAAAACTGAACAAAAAGTTAATGTTGATGACGATAAACCAGTAATATTTTAGATGATTGCAAACTATCATGGAGGAGCTTGCCATTAGACAACCGAGTCTGGTGAAGTACTCTAGCCCACTGCTCCTTCAGGATTTTGCTAGACCACACACTGCACGTCAAATGGTTGCCGTGTCAGAACGGCCGCCAAAAAGATTACCCTTTTTTTTATTGAGATACCGTTATAAAAGAACAAACCACTAGCTGCCATGACTTTTTTTCAAAGAGATCAATGATCTGCCTAAAAATGCCCGAATTGCATCGATTACAATGGCACATACTTTCATCGATAAAATTAATATAATAAAAAGAAGTTCTTCGTTGTTTGATACAAAATAACAATTTCACGTCGTAGGACCTCACATTAAAACTTAAGAGCCATACAATATATCCTTATAAAATTTGCAATTGCCTTCATATCTTCGTCCCGTCCTATTACGAGACAGAAGCCCGTAAAAGGCAAAGAAAAGGATTCCATTACTAAGAACCAAAAGTTATCGAATCGTCGTGGGACTATAACTAATGACCGTTCTTGTAAACTAACTGAAAGAAGTTACTAGTAACTACAAGGTACTCTACTTACCCAGCTGGGTAAGAACCAAGTTAGTTAAATTAATACAACTTAAGAAAGGGTACTTACATATAAAAAAGTTTCTATATTTTTATTAGGATTTGACTCAAAATGCATATAAACTGTAGCTTAGTCTGTAACTGTTAAAAATTGCTGCTTTTTATTAATTAATATTCAATTTATGTATGATACTACACTAAAACCAGAACCAGAAAAATATAAACTATCTACAATTGAAGACAGCAAGGAAGACAAAAGTTATTGCTGTAATCGGAGTAAAAGCGTTCAAAAACATTTTATAACAGAGTATGGAATTTAATTAAGGTTTTTCATTGGAAAATATTTTTATCTTCAAATTTAAAAAAAAAATCGCGATTAAATATAATTCTCATATTTCGTTTTTAATTAAATGTAGAAACGTTGAGCGACTCTTGAATATTGCAATCATTAGTGCTCTCAAAGTAAATTGCCCGATTTAATGGTTATTTAACGTCCGATATAAAACATTAATATTTAAACAAGTTAAATTTTGTTTGAATAATGTTTTAAAATATTGGATGCGAAATGTAAATATAATGGATTAAGTGCTCGACGTTTAAGTGCTTAACATTGCTTTATTTTGATACATATTTATAACGAGACTTTTATATTATTTCTTATAGTTATAGTTATATCATGAAAGATATTTAGAATTCAAGGTGTTTCAATTAGGTTTTATATGATAAGATAAGAGAAACAAATATAAACCGAAATGTTTTAAAATCTCCGAAAAGTTAAGTCTCATGCTTATAGTAATTGATGGTTCTAATTACCTAAATATATCACGAATATTATTTTTGAAAAAAATATCTAAAATTCGGCCCGAATCACTCGGGCAACGTTGTGATAAAATCTTTTAACCTTTTGAAAGAGAAAAAGTATCAAAACCGATTTTACAAACAAGAAGTTACTACCGAAATAATAGTTTTTGAATATACAAGCAAATGTTTTTAAAATCATGAACTTCTCAAAGCCTAGATTCTGAATGATCAGCAACTAAAACTTGTCTACCACATAGCAAACCTCAGTATAATCGTCTTTATAACCTCAAAGTTAAAGATGTTTTGCTATTATAGTTAACTAGCAACCCGACCTGCTCCGCACGGGTGCAATATTGACAAAGCTGTGGTCACCTACTCGGTGACTGTAATTTGTGATAATAATCATTATATATTTATAAGCCCAAAAGGTTTTAGCGGTTCTTGCCGGAATAGCTCGCCGATGGCAGATTTTTTTCAACGTACATGACACTATTAATTATATTTAATCTTGCGACCCACCCCTGCTTCGCACGGGAGCCATGCTGATAGAAAATATACCTACATTATGCATGTGTTATATATGTAAACCTTCCTCTTCAATCACTCTATCTATTAAATGAACCGCATCAAAGTCCGTTACGTAGGTTTAAAGATTTAGGCATACATATAGATATAGGGACAGAGAAAGCGACTTTGTTTCTACTCATATAGAAAAAATATTATTTATTTTAAACTAATTATTGCAAAGTTCTTCATGTGATAGTAAAATAAAATGTTGAGCAATCTTGAACATTAATGGTCACGTGCGTATCTAATCTTTATTAGTGCGGTTAACTGCAACGAGAGTAATCAACACATGACATAGATACAAGGAACAAATATAATTCAATTCTTCCAGCATCTAGAATTAGAAGATTGAGTAAATTTTTTATGGGACAATGTATACGTTGTTACAACAAAATCCCAGTAAACGTTCTTAATTTTAGTTAAAAAAAAATTGAAACAGTTGCCAAGGTACGGTTTTGTTAAAAGGTTATTATAATATAAATTAATTTTTAAACTATACAGACCCTGGTATAACATGCTCGTTCCAGGTTCTGTTATAAATTATAATAATGTGTATGCTTATATTGTTTTTTAATAATTTTAAAAGATTACATATAGAAATAGCCCGCAGAGTTTCTTCCGCCCGTTCTCAGGTCTGAGGCATCCTGTTTCGAACTTGTGGTAGCGTGCTAGACAATCAATAAGTAAGTGTGAATTTCTATGTTTAATAAGGATATTTACATTTGAATTCAAAGCTAAACTTAATTATTATGTAAATAAAACTCTAGTTAATAAAACCCAAATACAAAATCGATTAATTTTTAAACGTTAACGTTAAGAATATAGAAACGCAACGAAATTACTTCATTTCAAAATCTCATGCTGTTACCCAGCTTAGTATAGTACATAATTAAATTTTAGTCACCTCTCTAAAAATAGACGAGTAACGATTACTAATTAAGGTCACTGGCAGCCCAATTAGTCGCAAGTTTTGGTTCGTTCAAAAAATTAGTACGCATATAAAACTGTAAATCTTATGTAATAGCTAAATGTATAATGATTAAAATTGTGTCACTACTGAAATTTAAAGGAGAAATTCTTTGGTCAGAATCAAACCCACGACCCCCATTAGCACTGTACCACTTAGCTAGGATAGCGTTGGAAGCATGTAAATTATTTAAAGGTGTTGGGATCATGTATTTTGACTCTCTTATCTGAACTTAACAACCTGAAACTTAATATTTCTAAGGTTTTTACGTAAAACAAACTTGAAATGTTAAACACGAGCAACCACTTCAAATCGGTTCGCCTTTCGAGCACAATAATGTCATAAAGATAATCTTCAAAGGGATGCGAAGGTAAAAGGGACAATTAGGGTTAAGTTTTGACATAAGATTGTGGCGAAAGGGTATTAGGTTTATCTGTTTAATGTCAAAATGTAATTGGTTGTTGTATTTTGAATAAACTCAACAAATTATGAAGATTTGTCTTTGTTCTGTAAGATATTATATATTTAAAATATTTTTATTTCATGCAATGTAAATTTGTAGGTAAATCCAAAGTTATTCTTACTTATGTAATGGTTAAAACATACGTGACTTAGGTGACTTACAACTGGTACTTTTTGACTTTTGTTAATTTTGTAACAAATAAAGTATAGGTTTAGACAGCATAATAAAATTATAATATCATCATAAATCCATAAAAAAGTCATACAATAACTTTATCGGGACGAAAAGTGAAGTTTTTATGTTTATACACAATACTGTCTTTATAACCTAAAAATGACCATTTCCCGCCATGGGATGCCGCATTCAATTGGGACAATGGCGATCCAGCGAGGTCCCTTTACGACCGCACGGGATCTTTACGATCTTGAGCTGAAGGTGTGGCAGGGCTCCCGTGAGTAGTTCTTTGTTTAGCTCGGGGTAGGGGGCGCTCCACACTGGCCGTTACGCACGCCGGCGTCAGTCGGGCACCGCGCGCCATTATAGAAGCACGCCGCCACGCCCCCCGCCGCCAAAACTTTATTACGTCAATTCAATGGATATAACCTAACACGCCGCGAGTTTCCACCGCGATCGGCTGTAATTAAAATGTGATTATAGGTATCGCTTGAGCTACTCCTAAAACACACGGTTGCTAACGTGACGTGTAGTGACAATGTGAATATATATTCGTGTGCATTGTTTTGTGTCGAATTGGAAAAAAGAGAAAAAAAGCTAAAATGAGCATCCAAAAGTGCCTCTTGGATAACTCCAGCAGGATGATAAAGGCGATGTCGACCGCGAAGTCCAACAATAGCGAAGTGAAAACGGTAAGTGATTATGCACGCCATTGTTTGTGTACTAAATTAGTTTCAGATGCGCTCAACTTTGTAGGTTATCTTTCCATAACTGTGGCAACTTAAGGTTAACTGCACGTGAGCCCGTTATTGGTTATAATTGAAGGTTCAAATTAACGTTATTGGTTATAAATAGTCTAACAGATTGACGTTTGACGATAGAGTATTTGTTTGCGCAATTTTGTCGTTTCAACGTAATGTTATACGGAAATTATTTTGTTTTTACGTCGCGGTAGCTGTAATTGTATTTGCCAATACATTTGTTCTCAGTATACTAATGAAAAAGTGATTTGTTTTTGATCCAGAAATAAAATTATAAAATTAAAATAAACGCTATATCTATAAAATTAAAATAAACGCTATATTTATAAAATTGAAATAAACGCTACATTTAAGCCTGATTTTTATGACTTAGTACTCACTTAGTTTAACATTAAGTATTCAACATTGTTAACGATACTACTATAAAATTCGTTGAACAAATTAATCAAAAGAGTAATACAGTATTCTAAACATAAATTAAAAGTTATGAATATTTTAGCATAGTTAATTAAAACCTCTTAATGTTTAAAAATCAATATATGGCTAATAAGGGAAGGAACATTAATTACTAAATAACGTTTTTCGCTGTAATATAAGCTGAGATAATTATTTTTTCATGTACAATCTTAATAATCTGCACAGCAGTGGTCGTAAATTAAAAATGTAAGCGCCAGCAATCGGCTTAAAGGAGCGCTGTCTTAAAAGTTGGAAGTTATTTTTAAAGTAAATTATAATTCGCTTTCTGTTGCCTGCATTGCGGTAATGGAAGTTTCTGTCTAACATCAAGACAAATCAAAATAGTTTTATGATTTTTTATTAAATAAATTCATATGTTATTTCTTTTAAATATTGGCAGGATTATTACGAAAACTTATTTTTTTTGGTTTGTATATTTATCTATGCATTTATTTCCTGTCAACATAAACTTACATACACATATTACTGTCTAAAAATACGAAGTGCCTAAATATTGTGCGTATATATTATTAAACTAAACTATATAAATACCTATTAACTTAATTCCTATAAAGCAAGAGAAATGTGTCGCAACGTCGCTTTAATCAATAAATATTACCATTAAAATATGTTACGAAAGTCGGTGTCGATTGTCGAATAAAAATATTTGATGACTTAACAAATTTTAGTTATTACTCTCAACTATAATAAAACGGTAAGTGAATAATTATTTTAACACAAATGTAAAAGTTGAGTCAGAATGCGACGATTACTATTCAATGAAGAAACTACCAAGCGGATTGTTGTTAACTTAAAGGGTTTATATAAGAAAAGGACGCACCAAAATATATACAAATATTTCGTGAAGTTTCATACGAGGTTGTTGACAAGCTAATCTGTCACAAGTGCACCACAGATACGCAAAAACCTCAAAAGCCTGTTAATATTTTTTTATTTTCACGTATGCACACCCTACTAACATTACGTAAAATTGCTTAAAGTATTTTAATTGGATGCAACACTAATTTAGTTTATATGACGATGTAGGCCTAGCCTTGCATTGATGACTTTTTGATGAATTTTCGCGTGCGCAGCCGGAAGGCAAGAACTAATGCATTATGAATTAAAACTTTAAAAAAAATGGATTGGGGTCTGCTCCGTTACTGTAGGCTCTGCAAAGGGTTTGCAATGTCCGTGTTAAGTAAGAAATAAAACGGTATTTTTTTAATTTTTAGTCGTTTAACTGGTATTTGAAAAAAATATATACTAAAGTTGTTACTAAATCTACTTCGTACGGCTTTTGTTTACCAAATATATACAATTAACGCAATAACTCTAATACAGGCGGATTTAAAATATATGTAATATTGAATGAACGGATTTTTTACGGATTTTATGATATATTTTTAATTCCCGACATTTCGTACAGTTTCCAGCGGCCCGTGGTCACGGGGATGAGCGGACTGAGGCTGCTGAAACGGGATTGCCATTATAACATAAAATCCGTAAAAAGTTCTATGTTCAATAATGTGTAGAGCTGACGCAAACTAAACAGTAAATGATATAAGTTACTAGCGACCCGCCCCTGCTTAGCAAGGGAGCTATGCTGATAGAGAGTATACCTGCAATATTAAGCATGTGTTACACGTATAAACCTTCCTCATCAATCGTTATAATTACTAGAAAAATCCGCATCGAAATCCGTTGCGAAGTTTGAAAGATTTAAGCATACATACGGATATGGGGACGGAGGAAGCGACTTTGTTTTATACTATGTAGTGATGAATAAAAGATAATAATATTTAAAAGTAATAGCTGTGTAAACTTTACAAATGGAAATGCAATCTTTTATGTAAGTACAAAGTGTACAGAGTGCATTACTCTCTTTAATTGAATCGTCTCTTGTTAGGAAAGACTTGTGCGTGGACTCGGGACAGTTAGACAATTTTGATTGGACAACGAGACTATGATAAAAGTTGTGTAACAAGTTAATAGGTTTAATTGAACAAGCCGCTTTTACCGACTCCTTTTGTTTGTGATAAGCGTAACTTTGTATTGGTATATTTGATTTTATACTGCATCAGCTTACGAGTTTCCGCCTACATTTTGACCAAAAAAGATATGGAAATAACGTAAAGAAAATCTAATGCTAAACTGTACCAGTGCCAAAAAGTCGGCCAGTCGGTCTTATTCTAGGTCGTTACTAGCGACCCCACGGGTGCAATACTGATCTGTAAAATCTTATAAATTTAACAGCGTTTCTCTACAATATTATGCATGAGTATACATATAAACCTTCTTCTTTAATCACTCTATCTATTGGAAAAAAACCGCATCAAAATCCGTTGCGTAATTTTAAAGATTTAAGCATACATAGGGATTTAGGAACAGAAAAAGAGGCCTTCCTTTATAGTATGTGGTGATTGAAAAGAGAGTTGCAATTGTTGGACAGCAGTCTACTAATTGCAACTCATTTTCTTCTGATGCTATTAATGTTTGACATTACATTTCTTGACTCTATTCTGAATCTGTATTGGCTAAATTGATATATCTCCTAGGAGTGTCATCAAAAACTAGGTACCGTAATAAGTTAAGTGACCAACCTCTGTTTGTCTATTAGTCCATTTAGTTATTTTTCTTATTAATAATAATAAATATATATTTTTTACTTGTTGACATTGTTTTTCTGTGTTTAAGAAAAAACTTTTCTAGTACCATCCTTATCAGCCCGCTTCAGTCTACTGATAGATATTGGCCTTACCGAAAGCTACGGCTTTCAGATTTCGGCTATTCTCATCTAGCCCATAGTTTAAATACCAATTACATGATCATACGTTTTAATACTTGCGCATATTTTTACTAAACCCAGCAGATCGTACCGACGTGGTCTTTTATTATTGGCTTCAATTACAATGAAGGATGAATTTACAAAAAAAATATTTCTCGTTAAGCAATTTTCCACGTGAAAAAATTCAATTGCGGAGCGCGTTATCTTTTGTCGGTTGTAATTAGTCATCCTGTCCTTGCCTCATATTTTAAGCTGCATGTCAGTAGAGTGCAGTTATTATTTTAAATAAGAATAATTTTGAATTTGACAAATTATTGTTTAACTTTACTCGATAAAAAACTAACTCTTAGCTCCTTGGATTTACGCTTCGCATACTGAAGTTTGTGGGAACTATGCGTGTGTTGTAAAATGATAATAATTTTAAAAAGAAAACTAGCTTTTGTTCAATCAAATGAAAGAACATAAGATGGTTAATGTCCCGCGCATTTAAAAAGTATGCTTATATTTCTTTGCCCGCCGTAGATGACAGAATAGAGGAGTGATATCGGTATTAGTTCAGATAAATCACCGCATTATCTGTTCACAATGAAATTTCATGTTTGGAATCTTCAGTTGATAATTAGTGTGTGTATGTGGTAATTTATATGGTAATTCATACAAAACTGAGATCATCATCATAATCATCATCATCAGCCTTTGATAGTCCACTGCTGGACATAAGCCTCCCCGAATACACCACTATCCATTAGGGGGTTTTTGGACCGTATCCCACCACGCTGGTCCAATGCGGGTTGGTGGGTGGACCGACTTTTTACATGCCCATCCGACGCATGGATCATCTTACTTCTCAGACTAATGGGTGATCGGCCCAAATTGCCCTAACCAACTAGGACTCAACAATGAAAGTTTGTTGAGTCCCCGCAGGATTCAAACCCACGACCTCGGGATTCTAAAGCACACGCCCATACCACTAGGCTACAGAGGCAGTTAAAACTGAGATAAAAGCTACACAGCACAAGGTTTCTTAAGGATATATTTCACAACTTGAAGAGTTTTAGCTAATGTTACTACCACTGTTGTAAGAAGTGGTGTCAGAAACTCCAGGTCCATCTAACGTGATGTTAAGCTACAGTGTCATATAGCGAAGGGTGTGTAAGTTCGACCTCAAGGGTGACGTCGATGTCATGCTTGTGCGTATTGTCCTACACTACGCAATACTCTTTTGAGGTTGAATTGCAATTAATTATCGAGAAGTAAAACTGTCCATATAGAGTTTTATTTAATTATTGATGCTTTGTATAAATATTAATACTTTATTGAAGTTATACTTCTTTAGGCGCGTTATGAAAAAATGATGAGAGTGAAATTTTACGATTTGTCACACAAAATTAACAGTTTATAATGAAAACGGTGAAAATGTAATAAGGTCCATATTACATAGTGATAAGGTTGATTTTTGTGTAGTGATAATGGAGTTGTCGTTTTTTATTTGCGATAGTTGTTGCATAATGTGCTCTATGAGTTAGGATTAAGGTTCGTTTTTGGTATATATATATATATATATATATATATATATATTATTAATAATATATTTTATATTATTTAAATTTATATTAAATATATATATTAAATATATTATTATATAAATATATTAATATTTGTAATGATGTTTATTCAACTTGATATAATGGTAATATTTTTATTCATTTAATATATCAACATTGTGATTTATCTATGTAATACGTTTTAGATAAGCGCCATCTACTCACACATAATCAAAGCTTCTGATTTATAGTACCGCTGTACAAGTAAGCCAACATCTCTTAGGAATTCTACATTTGTAAGCAACAGATGGCGTTGAACTACCAGTTATATGATATATCAAAGTACGTCTTGTGAATCCATAAATTCTTAATCGAATTATTTATGATTAGTTCTTGTAAATCTATCATCTTGAATTATCTTAATTATTTTTGATTGATATTACTTACTATTTGTGAATATTAGTGAAAAAATTGTGCTTATATACTTTTTCAAGTGCTCCAATATAATTGAGGTTAACTATCCGTATGTATTATTTATTGATATAAATTAAAATATTTTTATTTAATATAATTAACACTAAATATTATTAAATTATTAATGTTAAATACTTATTATTGGTTATTTAATATTCACAAAATAAAGAAATAAATTTAATAAAACATTTAATAAAAGTTTGTGATAAAATTAAAATTGAACAACAACAAATTATAATATTAATTTTTAATATTTGCTATTAAATTGAATAAATAATAAATATTTATAAAAATAACTATATAAATTTAATGAAAACTTTTGATAAAAATGATAACTCAAGTTCCGATTCAGACATTACGGAAGATACTAAGGAAGTGGACATCATTTAATTAAAAATACAATTCGAATAATAAGACAATTTAATAAATAATAAATATTTATTTATTTAATTTTTCAAATTTAAACTGAACTTTGATGATTATCCTTTCCAATCCTTCTATTTTTTATTGTAATTAATTATTTGCATGCAATTAAAAACTATTTTTAATGATGCCAAAGAAGTATACTTCTCACGCGTACATAAGTACACGCACCCATTTTTTTATATCGGTTTCGGGAATATAAAAGATGTTGTGATTATTTTTTAAAAAACTTTCAAAATGTATAAATGTATAAATGTAATGCTCAACTTCGCAGTTTAAGGAAATTAATTGAGGTGCTATTGAAAGGTGGATTATGGCTGTTCTCAATTGTAAACTATTATTATACTTTTATTGTGTCAAAGACAATTAGTTTATTAATATAAATTGCACAAGTTTAGTCTTTAATAAAAAAGAGATAGAATTGGCTGTGACGATTTGAGATATAAACGTTACTAAGCTTTCCCTCAGATTGCGCATTAATCATTTTTAACAGGCAATTACAGCAGGAGGTGTAATCGATGTTTGTGATTGATTATGGTGTGATATTAAAGTGACTATATTATTATGGGATGGAACTGTCTCTCATTATGATGATGGGTAATAATTGTTCAACCGTTATTGTCAGAACCACACGCAATCTCTTTTGCACTAAAAAGTTTGTTATTTGGGTCGTTTATAATTTTTGGTTATCTGATGTATTTATTATGTGTGTGTTTGTTGTATTAATTTTAGGTTGCCATGTATTTGACTAATGTATAGAACCTTATTTCATATAAAACAAACAGCCTTATTGTATATTTAGTTAGATTGTGATTTAATACAAAGGTTGTAGGTCGTGTAAATTGGTTTATTGCTATTTAAAGTGTGTTTATTTGACAGTTATTAAGCGATTGTTAAAAGCGAGTTAGCGTCTTTTAATATCCGATAGATTATAAATTTGTAGTATCCAGGAATAATCCATAAAGAATCTTAGTATATAAGAATTATTCAGAGGACACCAGTTACGACAAAAGAGATATCTACTATTGCGTTGGATTATTGTAATTGGCTAGATCGTATTTGACAACTACTTCCATATGAACGTGTGACTTAAACACGTCGTTGACATTTTTTTTTTACCTATAAGGATGAATTTAAAAATATTAGCAAAATATTATTAAAACAATTTCTTGAGCTACAAGGACAACTTTATTACCCGATTTATTTTTGTTGAAACTGTTCTAAGCTTCCTTCTTACGGGTTAACGTTTAACAAACAACGGTACCACCCTGATTTTTATAATGATCTATATAATTATAGAAACAAAACATTTAGTAGTTGAAATATGGGTTTGGCTTATAATCTACCTAGTTCTACCTAAATACACCTACCTTACGTAGGTATTTGTCCTCCATAATCTAAATTATCGCTTTTGAACATAAAGGATAGACGAAGGAAACGATGTTAGTAAATTTTGAAGCATTGACGTCCTGTTATGACTATCAATGGTGGTCTGGACCACCAGGACCGACTTACATGTCCATCCGACGCACAGATCATTCTTTAGAAAATAACAAAAACGCACAGATATCTCCCCACAGAATTCGAACTTACGACCCCCAGTTTGTGAAGCATACTCGTATACTAAATCAATGAGGCTCTCAATATGGTAAAATTCCAGCCATTCAATTAGTTAAAACAGTTTTGACATATGGAACCGAATATGTAGTAATAGTTGACATGTATATCACTGTCCGCCGCTAAATACCGAATCAATAATCCGAATGGGCGGTCCACGTGTTTGGAATTTCACGTGAACGTTATTAGCGACGCAATAACAGTTTGCATGATTCAATTGGCCGTAAAGGCGACTCGTACGGTAATTATTATGTTATCTAACGTCTGTGTCTAACCTTTACGTTATGGCCGCGTGCCGGCTGTTAACTGAGATAATATTGCGATTAGCGACCGATTTCAAATATGTTTGTAATATCCTTTTTCAAAGAATTAGTGAATTCTTTTTATACCTTCGCGTATAGGAATTGTTCTGTGGTTTATACATCTATGTAACTATAGTTGTGTTTCTGATAACTTCTTTTTCGTTTCCTAATTTAACTCGGGGTCTTGTGTCTAGGATTTGAATCTACGATTTCTAGTATAAAAAACGGCCAATACAATTACTACGTCAACAGTGCTGGCGTAGTTGCATTTGCACTAGTTTTTTAAAATATGTTTCAGATAGTAGATTCCATTTTAATCTTTGTATTTACTTTACAATTTTTTTACCTAACGTTTTTCTTAGCTATCATATTGTTGGCTTCGCAGATATGACTAAGTTTTTATTCAGCGAGTCTAGGGTTGGACTGGAGTTAATGTATGACTTAGATATCTGCCGCGGCATATAAACCCAGGACCTCCAGTTTGTGACGTGGGCTTCTGTACACCTAGGAGTTACGATTAAGGAAAGATATGCAATTGACTTAAGCAATAGTGTTCATATCAATGATATAGATTTATTTGTCTAAAGTTCTCATCGCTGAATTATCAACGAGATGTCAATCATAGAGCGACCGTTCATTCATGGCAACAAAATACATTGTTAGCATTGAATCGTTTTTGGGCCTAGCGTAGCAATTTAATTAGCCTTCTTTGTTCTCTCTGTGACCTACTTTATATAGGTATACTAGCAGTCCACAGCTCTGCATGTAATAATTTAAGGTTTTTCCCTGAGGCGTGGATTTTTCTGGGGTAAAAATTAGTTTTAGGTAACAATGAGAACAAAGACGGCTAATTTAAATTATGATAGACTACGTTACGTATTCTCCCCCCACCAGGTGGAAAGGCAATCTACGTGCAGTAGCCGGTTCAAGTAGGCAGCGAGTAGCATGGGATCCGCCGTCTTGGCGTTCATTCAAAAGGCCTATGTCCAGCAGTGGACGGATAAAGGCTGCTAAATGATGATGATGATACTCAAGGATTATATAACTGTCTAGTAGTAAAAATATATTTCAAATCGGTTTAAAAGTTTTGTACTCTTCTTAAAACAAACAAATCTTTATTCTCTATAAAATTAATATAGATATATATTAGCTGTTTATTTTGTTGTATTAATATAAAATGGCATACATAAGTTTTTATTGTCAGTATAACTAAAATAGAATTATGTATACTCTGTAACTGCCTCCGTAGCCTAGTGGTATTGGAGTTTGCTTTAGGAAACGCGAGGTCGTGGGTTCGAAACCTGCGGGGACTCAAAAAATTTTCGTTGTTGTTTCCTAGTTGGTTAGGACAGTTTGGGCCGATCAACCAATTGTCTGAAAAGTAAGATGAACCATGCGTCGGATGGGCATGTAAAAAGGCGGTCCACCCACCAACCCGTATTGGACCAGCGTGGTGGGATATGGTCAAAAACCCCCTAATGGATAGGAGTGTATTAGGGGAGGCCTATGTCCAGCAGTGGACTATCAAAGGCTGATGTGATGATGATGATGATACTCTGTAGAATCATAGCTATGAAACCAATAAGAAATACCAAACATTTTTTCGGATACGTTTTGAAATTTCTAATTTTCGGTCAATGAAATTGAAATGTCAAACGCAGCCGACTTTCCAGTTTTAAAATACTCTTTCATTTTGTCGAAAAACGGTTTGAAAATGTTTTCAATCTATTTTAGAGTTACCCTTTTATGTATAGAATCGTTTTCTTTTTAAATTGCAAACACCAAAGCCCTATTATTATAATTTCTCTGTGCCTATCTTATAAAATTAATAATGAATACCATATCTATAAGAAGGACTTTTTCACAATAAACTGCCAAAGAAAGTATAAAACCTCCCTTTGTTACTAAAAAAACACTATGTCAAATATTCTTGTACGTTAGACGTAACTGTACTGTTAGTATGTACATACATCGGTACCGTAATATAAACCATGTAATTGTAATGAATTGGATATAATGTTTGCATATTTTATTCTTACTTTATATTTTATTGTTACTTTATCTTGTTTATAAAAAATACATAGTCTCGAAAGTCTATTCTGAAAAATACGACTCCGCATAAATCTCTTAGGATATACTTTTACTTTATAATATTTTTTTGTATCCCCATTCCCTGTTGTCCTTATACCTTGTCATCCAGACTTTGTTTTTCTAGCAATATAAAGTAACTTAATGCCGTACTCAATTTGTTACTTCATTTCTATCGTAAACTTCTAATAGAAAATGTTTTGAAAAAGTTCTTTTAGATAATAAGTTTATTCTAGCTCCGGAACGCGATTAACTCTTTGATGAACCCACGTTTCCGCATATTCTAGTGTTTAGAAAGCTAAAAACTATGTCATCATGATCATCATCATCAGGCTGTTTCAATCTACTGCTTGCCATAGGCCTCACTAATTCTTCCCAAACAGGTACTCGCTTTGTCGTAGCGGTGGGGCTCAGTACCTGCGGTCTGCCCAGCCGCGGGGAAGCTAAGAGGAACCTGGTCAGCCTGTAGTGCACGGCCGACCGAGGAGGAGGCCGCTCCAAGCGAGCTGAATAAGCCCGCTTTGGATGCGTCTTTGGAGGGTGCGAGGGAGGGAGGCAGAAGGAAGGTGTGCCGTCTTTCCTGTTCTTTGCAACCAAGGAGGAGTCGCAGGGGAAGAGGATTGTCGGTGGTTCGTAGGCAGCTCTTCCTATCCTCCGTGACTCGGCGGGGCCGCACCGCCGATGTTGTTGTCGATCTCTGCTCGCTGCGGCCAAATGGAGCTAGCGGCGGAGCAACATCGGGGCTCGCGCTGGGGCTGGAGTCTCGTCCATGCGTGGGCTGGAAACCCTGAGTCTATGGTCTGAGCTAACAGACTCGGGGGTCTGTTACCCTGGTTGCAGGGCCGAGATCGAAGGGCGGTAGGTCCGACGCGCCTAGAGGGAAGCAGATGGCCGTAGGGCCGAGATGGGGCTGCTTTGGCGGCCAGCGCTAGTGGTGTCGCAGAAGACTGCGGCAGAGTTCCAGTGACCCCATCTCTAAGGCGCCAAGAAGGAACAACGTGGTGGTTTTAGTCGGTGCGAGTCCAACATAACCCGTCTTTGCCCCCGCAAGGACGGGTATGTGTAGGCATTTCCCCACGGTATAAAAAAAACCTTATCTAATTATCGCGACCGCTTCAAATCTTCGGCTATTCGCATCCAGCCCACAGCGGCCACTTTATAGTATCATAGTTATCGGAGTGACCTGTCACAATTATCTAAGAATCTTTTGGAAAACCCAATATTATATGAAACAAATGTACTACTATAGTGACAGTACTGCTTTGCATATTTCTGCTTCAAAGCCAGTAGTGTGCAATCATCATTTGTTTCCTATTTCAAGGGCACTGCTATTTATTGTAACTTACAGATTCGCAAGCCTGTAGAATTTATGTTCTGCACTGATTTGCAGGTACATCTGAGTATTAATAAAAGTCAGTAACAAATGGACAAGCTGTTTATCAAGCAATTAATTCAGATGCAAGTGAGCGTTACTCCTCCCCGCTAATAAATCACAGTCCGTCTATTGTTTCTAGTAAATACGGTGGTCCCGTTCCGAAACCATTGTATTTTGAACTCTATTACTGCTATCTAAGGTCTTATATACGGTATTTAACCGAAGTAATTACCGTTACGGTTATGAGTTCGCTAATATTTAAAGGACCATAGCTTGTATCGTGGACGATTTCAAATGTAGATGTATTTTACTCTAAACTCTTAGCTCTGATATCTGGGGGGCCTAGAACCTAGAGTGATTAATATAAAGTGAACACTTTCCAGTGCTCCGAGCACTTTGTAGTGCTTCAAGATCGATAGTTTCGGTCATGAGAACTTAAGTTGGGATATATAAAAGAAATAAAAAACGATTTTACAGTTTCCTGATGTTCTTCCCTGGACAGGCCAGAGCTAGTACGTTTAATAAAATACATACACTAAGCGTGCTACTTGTAGATTACATTTTGCACAACAGTTTCGAGATAGTAACTAAAAATCTTGAATTCATTAACATTCCTTTTGCCTTAAGTTCTTGTTAAGTCTTAAGTAACATTGTTATCACATAACTAAGAACTTTTTAAGACAACCTTTAATTAAAACGTAACCTGATATTGTTTCAATCGTATTTTTCATTTTCTACCAAAACAAAGGTAGAACAAAAGCGACCGAAAATTAAGCCCGGATTCATTTGTATAAAAGAACTCGAGGAGAAACTCCTTTAAAAACGGCATTAAGAACTCTTTTACTTAAATGGGACTTTAGAAATATGAGTGCAGTTCTTTCTCCAATCTAAACGATAATTTTTGTTGTTATTTATTTCAAAGTGAATGATTGCAAGACCTAATTTGACATAATCCGACATGAATAGCATGTTATGAATATTGATTTCATTTCATCATCGTTATCATCACCTGCATCAACCTGTGATATTGGAAATAGGCCTCCCCTAATGCACGACTACTCCATTAGGGGATTTTTGGACCGTATTTCGCTAAGCTAGTGCAATGCGGTTTAGTGAGTGGACCGACTTTTTATATGCCATCCGACGCATGGATCATTCAGTCAATTGCTTTACTTTTCAGACAAATCTGTGATCGGCCCAAATTATCCTAACCAACCTGAAAACAACGATAACATAAAGTTGTTTCCCCACGTGATTCGAACCCACGACCTCCGGTTCATAAAGCGAGGGCTAATGCCGCTAGATCTCAGAGGCGGTGATTTTATATACCTTATTCGTATTATTTTAATATAGAGAATGTATCACTACTTTTATTATTGACAACATATCTGCCGAAACGGTGTGAAAAATATTTATATATGTTTTTGATCGGTCACATGAGTTCACATTTCAAGTACTTTTTCCTTATTGACATAGTATTTCTGTATAAAAGCTTTTAGTTCCGCTTTTATAAATAAGGAAACAAGAAAGCCAATGTCGAAGTTAAATATTATGGCAACTAATAAAATAGTCCGTGACGTATTAGTCAACTTGTAGCTTCCTAATTTTATTATAAGTAAAATAATTCTTTAAATGAAAATTATTGCGACGTCTTCGTAGCCGCATTTGCCCATGTTTACAAATCGAAGTTTTACCTTCGTTCTGAGACTTCGTCTTTTAATTGACTGACACCTTACCTTTAAATGCAGTCGGTATGTGTATAAAATTATTATTTTTTTTATTAAATAAATGGAGGGACGTGATAAGCAGAATCACCTGTTCATAAGCATCTAGCCCATTCCAAATGCAGCGTAATCCTACAAGTCTCGATTACACAATATCTACGCGGCCACCTCTGGCAGTCGCCCTTCATACCGGAACGTTGCAGTGCTTTCGTATTGCTGTTCCGTTTTAAAAATAGACATAGCAGTGGTAATTTCCCAATCGATCCGGATACCTTTCCTTGATATTAGCATAGGCGCGTGGCTTAGAAACTGGAGGTCGTGGGTTCGAATCCTGCGGGGACTCAACAAATTTTCATTGTTGTTTCCTAATTGGTTAGGGCAATTTGGGCCGATCACCCAATTGTCTGAAAAGTAAGATGATCCATGCGTCGGATGGGCATGTAAAAAGTCGGTCCACTCACCAACCCGCATTGGACCAGCGTGGTGGGATACGGTCCAAAAACCCTCTAATGGATAGGGGTGTATTAGGGGAGGCCTATGTCCAGCAGTGGACTACCACAGGCTGATAATGTGTAAAAAAATGTGTGATATTAGCAATCTGCATTTTCTCACATTTTCATTTTGACCGACTTTTTATATAACTGGTCTGTTTGCCTATCCATTTTGTACACTTCGTCATTTATAGGAAAGAACCATGTTACTTGTCGACATTCAAGGTTTATTATCAAGACGTAAATTGATGGTGTAGCGTCATTGATAGCGCAAATTTTCTTAATTTGCGACTAAACAAGTATGTTCTATCCAGATAAATTTTACAAACTAATTAAATTATTAAGGAAAAAGTATTATTGAAGTTTTAGTGTAGCCTACGTTCACTAAGTTACATATATATGGAGGTAACAAATGAACAATGTTCGCCTGAACAGTAACAATTTGATTTTATTCCTGCAAAGCGAGTCAGTAAAACGTTCAATTATTTGTGCATGTTTTGGTAAGTGTTATTCGCACTTTGTGCAAAACCTGTAATATATTACAGTGAATTACTTGCGGGTGTCGGTATATTTTCACTTCAGTATCAATATACTGCAACTTGCAGTCTCAATAAAGAATCGAATCTACTACCTGAGCGAATGGAAATTTGTTTAGACGCGAATAGAAAATAACAAACTTTTGTAATAGCGGCGTTCCATCCGATTCGTCTAAACATTGGAAGTAATACTTTAGAGATCAAAAGTTTGAACTAGCTATTTGGGCGTTTGTTTACGTAGAAATCTTTTGATGAGAAATTTCTCGGATTCGGAAAATTTTATAGCTAAAAGCTAAAGTAAATTTAATAATTATCATTACTTTATTTACGAAAAGGAGACAAGACAGAAGTAAAAATTAAACAAAAAAAGACAAACTTTAAATAACAAAACTAGGATCTCGTCAATATAATACGTAATTCTATTTGACCGGCTTAATTAAAAGCAGTAATATCTATAATATGTGGATTTTTTTAAACTAATTAACAGTAAATACAATTGTTGACTTTCTGGCGGACTCGGCTATGGCTCAATTTTAACTGGCTAAACTAAACACCCTACTAAGGGAGGTGTGCCTTAGGGGAGGCCTATTTTCAGCAGTGGACTAACGCAGGCTGATAATGTATGTATATAATGTATGTTAGTATGATGTAAACTAAATAGAATATAGATCAAAACAAATTTTACGATGTGCAACGATGACCGCTAAAATGTAACTAAAATAAGCTCAAGGACTTTGTGCATTTTTCCATGAGAGGTATAATTTTAGATTTATGTGTATGTATGAACTGCCTCCGTAGCCTAGTGGTATGGGCGTGTGCTTTAGAAACCGGAGGTCGGGGGTTCGAATCCTGCGGGGACTCCATCAATTTTCATTGTTGTTTCCTAGTTGGTTAGGGCAATTTGGGCCGATCACCCGATGGGCATTTAAAAAGTCGGTCCACCCAACCCGCATTGGAACAGCGTGGTGGGAGGTCCAAAATCCCCTAATGGATAGGGTGTATTAGGGGAGGCCTAAGTCCAGCAGTGGACTATCACAGGCTGATGATGATGATGTGTATGTATGTCACCTTGGATGGACAATCTATCTTTACAGTAATTGAAATCTGTATTGTATTGAATAAATTACCGTAAAATGCTTATTTCTTACGAATTAACATATAAAACAGCTAAAATAATGGGCGCAATTGTTATTGGCGACTGTTTATTTAAAATTTGCAAATTTAAATTTAAAATTCCATAAAAGATAGCAAACTCACTAAAGAAATAAAATGTTCAATATTATTTCATTACAGTGTCGTAACTAAAACGAGTTTTAAATGAGAAAAACTGAATTAATCATATCTGAATTTAAATTATTCAAGAGGTAGTTAATTATATTTACATTCAATTATATTTCGTGATTTTACGTTTAATTTAAACGACTGCTTAAAATATTAAAGACGCGCTGTTTCCTCCATAACAATGCAATCTCTGCTCTGTGATTAATCACAGTCTTTTGTTCATTAGTTGTGAATGGTGTTGTATATTTGGAATAAGGTTGTTTGGGACTGGGGATTTTGAGGAATTTAAACTTTGTTTCAAAGGTAAAAGGTTGGGATTGGAATGTATGACAAACAGCACGTGTATGGCCCCATGGGTACCAAAGGATTTCCAGCTCCTAGGGGCAACACTCGTATTTGCGGTCTCTGAAACGGGTAATCGTGTTTTGTCACGATTTAGTGGTTTCTTCAAAGCCGCGTTAGGTGTGGGATTCAAATGTAAAGCTTGCGCTTTTTTATTTGTATTAAACACTTTTGTTGCAATGCCAAAAAAAATTAACAATAAAATTATACATTTATTTTTTTGTTAATTTGTGTAAAATCTTAGCCGTTTAATATTTTTATAGATTGATTGAGTTTTTGTTTATATAAAAATAAGGGTCCGTGGAGATCATATGGATCATGCTTTATCAAACCACAGTAATATTTGTTTATATGTTTATGAAAAAATGTTCAAAATTAAAATAAGCTTAAAATTTTATTTAGCAGTAAATACTTATGCTTATTAAAATTAGCCTAAACTTAGCTTACCTAAAGCAATTATAAATTATTCAAATTGTATTCAGTTATTATCCATTCAAATCTTTCTGCCTTGTTTATCGTCTTATCTTTTGTTTTTAAAATATTTTGGATTCGAGGCTTTTAATAAAATGCGTTCAAAAATAAATAATTAATGATCTTTTGGGATAATGGACTTGAAAAAAAAACGATTAATTTCAGATAGTAAAATAGCAATTATCCCTTGAATCTTTTTCTTAGTGTACTATGTGTAATACGTTATTTAAGTAGACACCTAGAAATGGATGATATCAATAAGGGTTTTCATACATACATTTACTAAATTATACCTTCAAGGAATGAAGATCGCTAAAACTTCGAAAGCTTATCCAGCCGGTAGTAAATTAAGTGACTCACGTTCGAACTTTGGAGTTAAAACGGAAAGCTTTAAGCCACGTGGTTGACCGACCAATCCTTAAATGTATTAAAGTTCAGTAAATAGATTAAGCTTATGTTAGTAAGTTTTCCTGTTCGAGGTGCAGCAATTAAATAGGTGCAATTTAATAGCGACTTGACTTCTGTTGGACCTTGAAAAGTTTTTGAATGCTTTTCTGCCGCAAAGCAAGCAGTGCACAGAGACTGTATCAAGCTGATTTTCCGCTCTTCTTGTCGCTTGATAAACAAAAAACATAATGCAAAAAAATGCGTTGAGTGTGTTGTGTAGTAATGCTTCAACCACTATATAAAATTATATGTAAGGTCATCAGTAGAAAGTGTTGTATTGGGATTAGAAAACTCCAATGTATATTGGTGTAGTACTAGTGGTGTTAATGAATTTAGAACTACACCATAAAAAGAAGTATATGATGTTTCTGACGTATATTGGCATTTCGCTGATCCCCTACAGCTTATAAACATAAAATATACTAATTTCATACTATAATGAAATAGAATGTACCAAACCCTTGATGGCTCTATAATGAAGTTAACTATATCGCAAATTCTAATTAGGTATTTGACTTGCAAACAGTCCTCACCGATCCCAGTGAATGTTGTGTCTCGGTTTGTTGTTTTAGCAACGATTTTCCGTATTACATTTTTATCCAAATGCGGTGTTTACAGTATTTTTTAAAATATGTTTTTCTTGTTTTTCTCAGAATATATCATATATTTTGTAATGTCACTGGCACAAAAATACTAGCTTCTGTTGGTGACTTCGCCCGCGTGGAATGGTTATAAGCTATTGACCAACGTTAAGAGGAAGGTGATTTGGTCTGAAGAAGCGATGTGCGATAAGCCAATAAGGTTCTGGAGTAACGGCCGCGTTTAACAAGACGGATAATTGGTTTTTCCCTGACCAGATGAAATGCCGCTCTATATTGTAGCCGGTTCAAGATGGAATCAAGTAGCAAGGTATTAGCCGTCTTGGTATTTATTTGATAAGGCAAATGTCCAGCAGTGGACGGATAAATGTTGCTAATGAATGCATAAAGTGGAAGGTAAAAATGTTTTTAACTCAAAAGGAAATACAAAAAAATCTATTCGCTACTCTGCCCAGATTATAATCTTAGCCTGGTTATTTATACCTTTTTCAATGAATGGGTTTTGCACTCAATCATTTTTTAAAATCGTACCTGAGGTTTATGAGATGAGAGAGTTAAGTATACAAATAAATATTTTCAGCGTTAAAGTATTGGCATGGATACGATAATTCTATACATAATGTCAATTGAAATATAATATTTAATCTGTTCAGTGCGTACAATAAAAAGTCAACCAAATAGTTAAGGACAAATCTTGGCAATAATTTCTTACATTGTATATTGTTGCAACTTTAATAAAATGCATTCAGTACTGTTTTATTGCTTATACACATAGATAAAACTGTTATATTGGTTCCTAACACATGCATACTGTGACCAAACTATTAGTAGAGTTTGGTTTTAAAACTTGGTACGCGTTCGATAGCCCGTTAACGTTAATGCGCTAGATTTGAAACTAAACATCACGTATCTATAGGAAAGTAGCTTAAAAGGAAATTAGGGCGCAATGTGTAGGTCTAGGGAACTAACTGCCTAGGTAAGTTCCACTTCAGTGTGGTTTTTTGCGGCGAAGCATTTTGTATTCCGGTTTGATAATCACCGTAACTAGCGTAATAACTGGGTGAATAAGACGGAGCATACTATGTTGTACAGATGTGAGCTGATTTTAAGCGTCTTATTGCATTTTTTATGAATTGAGACTATCACCAACATTCAGGTAAACTTCGTATTTGACACGTCTTTGTAGCCAGTAAAAAAATAATAACGAATATAAAGAAAGCGTCGCTTGGGACAATGCCCTGCTCTCCCTTAATGCTGCCATTAAACAAAGGTATATCTCCTTAGAATTATTGACATGAAAATTTAATAATTATAATTGCTGAAGGGAAGACTTCCGCAGACTACCCTTCAAAGGTATTTTCACAATCGTTTGGCAAACAAAGAGTCTACTTTCACTATGATATTTTCCAATTTCAACCCTTTACCATTGTGACCTTCCCTTATTAGCATAAGAATCGCTTTACATTTTCAATAAACACTTCATTTCATCCGAATTGAACCGTGAAATTCTAATATCCTCCATGTTAATTGATATTTTAAACAAATCCAAGTACTCGGGCTGTTCTATTTGTACGAATAATGTATAAACCGGAAAAGTAAAGGAGTCCTTGTTAGAGTAAATACGCGTTAGATTAAGATGTCAGTACTTTGTAATGGTGTTCATTTTTTTATGACTAGCAATTACAAAAAAAACGGTTTTGCGTGTATCTTAAGTTAAGCATGCCACATATGACGTGCTTTGTCTAAATTATCAGAATCAAATACTTCATTTTATAGTGCATCTACCGTAATAGATCCCATATTGTAGTATATACGTTTAAATAGGATATAAATGCTCAAGATTATCATTAGTTTGTTCTACCTTGTTGAAGTCAACATATATGTTACTTAATACCGTCTGTACGTCTTGCTGTTTATTTGTAGAAGAAATTATCTCCTAGCTCATACGCTCGTTTATAAGAAATTAGATCATGCTCTGTTATATATTCACTTGCATTCAGTAACTTTTGACGTGACAACGTCTTATAAATTGGTTTAAGATAGGGAGGCACTCTCGAAAACTGTGTCACAGCGCCGCTCACGTAACACATAGCATAATAAGCAACCAGAGGAGGAAATGAGAGGCACGCGTCTTTTTTACTCTTGTGCAGTTGGCCTGCTTAAGTGAAAGAGAGACAAAGATAAAGATAAAGAGGGACATGCTTACCGGTTCATGCCTTGCGTCTCTTTTACACTCAAGCGTTCCTACCGTCGGTGTAAACAAATAGTGTTTTATATTAATATTTATAATTTATTATTTGATCCTTCTTCCTACTATACGAATGAATATTTACATTACAATTATTCCACTACTAAAAGACGTTGTCACTATCGCCCGTATACTAAGTTTACAGGCAACCAATTTATTTTTCTTAATACTCATTTTGTGTTAATAGTGCCTATGATTCAGCTGTAAGATGCTTGACATTCTTTCATCGTTACGTTCTCTACACTTGCTTTAATGAAGACTGGTAGCCCACTTATTTATTATGCATAAAGCAAGAGGGTGTCTATTAACGACCGACACCCGAGCCACATTATATATAGCTAACTATGTAAGGTCATTTTCTAAACTATAGTTCAATTCGATCAATCGTTTTTGGGTCCATTCTATTATTAAGCCGAATTAGACTTGGAAAAAATGTAAAAGAAGTAGCCCTGGGTAACGAAGCAGAAATACATCAAGCACTTTCAACCTGGTTTGTGGGGACAGTAGCTTCCCGCGAACTCGATGTTAAATAATGATTACCAAAGACATGATTAGAAGCATGACATCCTTGCTAATAGAAAGCATTTTCAATAATTAAACAATTTCTTTTGTATATATCTAATAGTGTTTATTTGCTCGATAGTTTGACATTCCATTAGTTAGTTATAAATAATTCCATTTTCAAATTTGCATGAGTATAGACTTTATCTATATTCGCCGTTTAATTTTTCATACCCAAATTGCAATAGAAAGTATAAAATCAGTCGCACCAAACGACCAAAGTAACCTTTTTTAATATGCAGTAAGGAAATGATGTTTCGGCACCAATTTAGAGAGGTTTAATTGTCAGATAGATGATCAAACTCTATAATAATTGACATTTTTTTATTACAAATGTTCAGATTTCAAACTATATCCGTTTCAGAAGTATTCCTGATAAAATTTAAATAGTTCTATGTTTTAATATTTTTTATTAAAATATATAATCATCTAATAACGATGCCAAGCTCTTATTAGATGATTATATATTTTTGAGATGTAGTATTGTATACATGGCAAAACCTAAAACTGATACTTACTTTGTTATGACATTTTTATAAAGTTGTTTCAGTTCACAGCTTTGTATTTCATTTGACATCGTTACCTATAAGTACGATTTTGATGTATCGCTAAAGCCAACTGTACTGTGTAAGTACAATTTTGCAACAAAGAAACAAACTCATATATAAGCAGGCAATATTCTTTTCTCGTCTATAAATCTCTTTTGTAATAACGTCTAACGACTCCTCCAGAACAAATGTAATAATGGTTTTATTTGAGCACACTATACCGCGTACTGAATAATATATCGGGGTTGTTGTACACGTCAAGTGGTGTAATTGAATTAGTAATAAAATATTGTGTGGTTCAGTCTATGACAACCCGCTTGGCGCAGTGGTTAGTGTCCCTGACTTTAGCGCCAACGGTTGTCGGTTTGATTCTCACCACAGAAAAATATTGTGTGATGAAAATTGTATTCTTCTCGTGTCTGAGTGTTTGTGTCTATATAATATGCATTTAGAAAGCTTTTTGCAAAAAAAGTAATTTTATGAATTGTTCTGTTATCTAGTTTCCATAGTTCTGCTTTGTTTGGGACTAGATGATGTTGCGTTGATGATTCGTCCAGAAAATATTATAACAGTATTTAACTGTTTCAGAGCGGAATAACACATGGGATTCACAAAATTTCAATGTAATGTCTAATGTAATTAGTGCTTTAATTTGGATTGGTTTATGATTGCATGAAGCTGACAACTGGTTTACTAAATCAATAAAGATGCGTTGACTTTTGATCTCATTTCATTTTAATATTAATCTTTGTTTACATGAAAAATTCTATGGCTTATTATGCTTGTGTATATGGTAATAGCAGTAATTATACTTGAAAAGTTTATATATCGCTTTGCTGATACGAAATAATTGATACGAAAATAAATTAAGTGCTAAAACTGGCACGTGTACAGGAATTTTGACTTAAAATAAGTCACTTATGTTTTTTAACTAAAATAAAAATCCTAATTTTGATATCGTTCATTAATCTCACTTTACGTAATTCACGTAACAAGTCATGTTAAATGAAATAGGTAAAGTAACATATTTTCAAGGTAACATATTTTCTCAAGTTCACAATCATTTTACTCAATGCAAAATGATTGTGAACATTCAGGAAAGTATGCTATAATAAAAAAAGACGGAGAAACGAGCATACATCTCTTTTGAATGTTGTAAAAGCACTGCAAAAGCACCGCTACGTATACAATGCAAGCGGTCTATTGGTACGCGGTCCAACCCACGGGGACTTCAATTAAGGATGTTTTGATCCGCTCGTATGCGGCGATTCGCTTTGTAAAACAATCCGGGTGATTGTTTACGTTTCACGTTAGGGTTGTACATGAATAGAAGTTATTTTGTAATGAATCCAATTCAATTTAAATCATTTATTTCTGAATTGTACGGGTGCAGTACATAGACCAAAAAATTGAGAATGAAATGTAAGAAAATTGTTCACTGCTTCGTCAATGCTACACTCCGCTTCCGTGATCTAGCGTTAATAGTTTTATAAACTGCAGGCCGTGGGTTGGAATCCTGCGGGGAAAGAACTTTGTGTTATCGTTGTATCACACAATTGTCTAAAAAGTAAGATGATCCTTGCGTCGGTTGGGCATGTAAAAAGTCTTTCCACTCACCAACCGCATTGGACCGGCGTGGTGGAATACTGTCCAAAAACCCCCTAATGGAGAAGGCGTGCATTACGGGAGGCTTCTATCCAGCAGTGGACACAGGCTGCTGATGATGATACTACAGTTGTCACGTCAAGAATACGTTAAAGTGATTTTTGCGATTTAGAGTTTTATTGAAAGTATTGAGATCTATATATTTTGGCAGCCCTATGGGATATGTAAACAGGTGATGGGGGCAGGTGTGGAGCACGCGCCTTTTGTTTATAAAGTCGCTGCGTACGTGGGTGGTCGGTGGATGTTGCAGCTATATGAATCCCACTAATATTTATAGCGAATGAACGGACGAACGCGAAAGTGTGCGAACGGACGAATCAACGATTGAGTAAGTCTCAGTGTGTGTGTTCACGTATTTGTGTGTGTAAGTGTGCGTACGGATGAATAAACTATTGGGTATGTGTGTGAGTGTTCCCACACTTGTGTGTGTAAATGTTAAGTGTCTAGACGAACTAACCATTTGTCTGATGATAAGCTATACGACATGCGCCTCGATTAAATTCTAAACAATATTGTCGTAAATGTTTTTGTTATATGTTATTTGCTTAATTTGGATTTTTTTCTATTTATATTTGAAACGGCTACGTAGTTGTTGCATTAAAAGATGTTATAGTACGTCAAGAGTTAAGTGTACGTCGGGGAAAACGTAACTATAGACATTTTTGTTATTGAGTATATTCCCACCAATATTTACTTATCAGTACTGTGTTACGTATTCCATAATATTTTTATAGGATTGATATTTTAATTGTACGATTCATATTTTTCGGCAGTCACATGCAAATGTAATTATTCCGGTACCGATCACGCACGAGCTATGCTTGTATAAATGAAACTGTTTTTCATTTCAATGGTTTTTAATTTTTTTCACCCGAAATTTGGGAACGGGCTTAACGAAATAAAAAAAAATAATTTTCGTCTGAATTAAATACGGTTTTACTCGATATAAGTATCTTAAATCTTAAATGCAGGTTAGTTTCACTAAACATGTGATAAAAAACATTTTTTGTTTAGTTTTCAATTGACTATGATCAACTGACACTCGATAAGATTCGCCTTCCGAAAGTTTTAATGAAATATCTTTTTTTAATCTCTACTGGTATCGGTTGCGGACTTTGAACCTCTTTATGTGACAGTGATATACTTGCAGTATGTTTGCTATGGTTACATCATCAGCCTGTTTAAGTCCACTGCTGGACATAGGCCTCCCCTAATTCACCCCTATCCATTAGGGGGTTTGGACCGTATCCCACCACGCTGATCCAATGCGGGTTGGTGGGTGGACCGACTTTTTACATGCCATTGCTATGGTTAACAGCTTCCTATCTATAGAACAGTATCTTTATGTTTATACAAAACACACAAGGTTCATTCGTTCAGCTATGTTATACTCTGTATGGTAGTCGAGTACGCGTTGAAAAAGATTATTATAAACAAAACGTGTTTAATCTATTAACGTTAGAGTTTTTTTTCAATTGCTTTGTATTGCGTATATATATATTTGTTTATGAAAGCTCATATACATATGGCTAAAAGCGTTTTTGAGAAACCAATATATCTATGAACTGTAACTCATATCATTGTATCAAATCCACTAATTTACGGATTTTTCGCGATACTTAAATATATTTATTCTCGACGTTTCGGATTCTTTTCAGCATCCATGATAACGGGCAGACTAAGTTGGTATATGTCTGTATCTCTATGTTTTCGAATAACCGGTTTATTTCGGTTAAATTAGTGGATTTGATATGTATAATAATCGCGCAAATAAAAGAAATAATCATATCATTGTGTTCCGGTGAAAAAAGCGATATATTAGCCAGATTTTTTTATTATTAGAATCAATTAAAAAACATGTAAAGTTGGCGAAGTTACGCGTGTTGCGTACAACATCTTATGTAGAAAGACTATTGTCAAACACAATAAAAGGTACCTCAAAGGTGGACATCGGATGTGAATAAATGACATTCGGTGACAGAAGCCAACAGTATACTTTCTGTAACAAATGAACGTAAGACACTCTAGAAGTGGCAGGTCCCTTTTTACAGGGTTTTACCCCTTTTGTCTGGGGCGGTACCACCACGGTGCCTATATCTGCCGTAAAGTGGTAGTAAACACTATCGAGTTCCGGTTTGAAGGGCACCGTAGCCAGCGTATTTGCTGGGTAAAAGAGTCGTACGGTAAGCATTGCGTTCGTGATACCCCTGGTATTGCCGATGTCTATGAGCATCGGTGTCCACTCTCCGTCAGGTGGACCGACGGCTCGTCAGTCTTAGCAATAAAAAGACTGTATTATTACAGATGCTTTTTAGCACTGGTATACTATATCACCATCCGCTAATTAACAATATATATCTTCGGTCGTTTTGAAGATCCGTCACATTGGACTATGAAAGCATGAAGGAATAAGGAGTGTACCTGCGTTTCCCCTATAATATCTCTCCAATATAGATTGACCGCTGTAGTCGAAATCGAATCGAATCATATATAAACGTTGACGTGTTAAACTTTACGTAAAACACTCAAAGGCATCTTAATTCCCTTAACGTTCGATCATCGCATAAGCAACTAAGGTTGTATAATTAAGTTTGCGTGCTATGGCGGGCTGCTTACATATCGACCACGGTGATTTGAATTTTAAAACAACCTTGGACCTCTATTGCGTTTAATTACCATACATCGTTGTTATAATACGGAGTGTTATTAAAATTGTGCTATAATAAGCTTTTATTACTCGTTGTTATTTTTTAAATTTAGTTTTGTACTAAACAATTATGAAGCGGTGGCGTGCATTAGCCAGGCCTTTGTCCAGCAGTGGACTGACACAGGCTTATAATGACTAAGCATTTATTCGCTAGTCGTTATATGTTACCATACGAAAGTACGTAGTCTGTTTATATATGTTATATGTATAAACATGATGTAATGTTTGACAAAGGCCATATAACATGAAACCTCATTATTTACCAAGACATACGCCAAATGGTGATGTTTTAACAGAAACCGTAGCAGGATCTGTGTTAAGGAAAATAAATAAAAATATGTGCGTACTCTCGTCTTATTACTATCTTGTTATAAAACTTGGTGTCGATAAATAAAATAAAATATTAAGCAATTTAGCTTAATATTTAAAAAAGTTGCGAAATATGTTTTTTATAATGTTTTTGTGATAAGTGTTGACTATCAAAGTCTTATTTAATGTGAAATATACACACTATGCTTACGTTGAATCCGTACTAATTTTATAAATCCGAAAGTAACTCTACCTGTCTGTCCGTCCATCTTTAACGTCTAAACAACTAAACAGATTTTGATTAAATTTGATTTATACACAAACAGACTCCAGGATAGGACATAGGCTATTTACTGTTGCGAAAAAGTGGTTAAAAAGGTTGAAATGATAGATGAAAGTTTTTATGGAAATTTGTCATTGTGGAAGTTTAAACTGAAACTTTATGACTATTTACAGACCTACATTAAAAACGATATTTATATTATAGCACTATATATTCGAATGCAAATCACTATTCCACGCGGTCGAAGTTGCGGGTGGCAATTATCGTAACCGTATAACAATATTTAAATGTAGGGTCACCAATGACTGAGCGTAACCTAAAAAACCAAAGTTTCATCCGTAGGTTATTATCGTTGAATTGTCCCTTAACAATTCACTAATAAACAATAATTAAATGTAGGGTCACCAATGATAGAGCGTAACCTAAAAAACCAAAGTTTCATCGTTTGTTATTATCGTTGAATTGTCGCTTAACAATTCACTAATAAACAATAATTAAATGTAGGGTCACCAATGATAGAGCGTAACCTAAAAAACCAAAGTTTTATCGTAGGTTATTATCGTTGAATTGTCCCTTAACAATTCACTAATAAACAATAATTAAACGTAGGGTCACCAATGATAGTGCGTAACCTAAAAAACCAAATTTCCATCGTAGGTTATATATAATAAAGCCGGCATGTCGGCTGTTCACATCAGTTTCAAATGTTATCTGTTTCTGATATAGCCTAGAGCACATAGAAGCCGACCCTTGGATTATTAAGATGGATCTTAGGTATTGCTAGCGACCCGCCCCTGCTCCGCACGGGAGCTATGCTGATAGAAAATATACCTACAATATTAAGCATGTGCTACACATATAAACCGTTCTCTTCACTCAATCTATTTAAAAAAAAACGCATCGAAATCCGTTGCGTATTTTTATAGATTTAAGCATACATAGGGATATAGGGACAGAAAAAGCGACTTTGTTTATAACTATGTAGTGAAGATGAACGAAGAATGTCATGTCGACGTAGTTGTTGTTTTCTTTTAAATAATCTGTGTATGATTTTATATTTATATATATACATATATATTTTTTTTCTTTATAGTTTAATCGATTTGTTTTCAACAGGGAGTGCAAAGTGGCCTCAAAAAAGTGGGGCTGGCGATGCTGTCTTTGTCGATACCGGTCGACGACAAAAAGAAAGTCAGTAGCTCGTTTGGAGCATGGACTGCTGTGTTCATCATTACCCATCTACCTTCATCACCGGTCATCGTCTTTCACCACCCGTTTATCACTTCTCATCATCGTTCATTATCCGTGTGTACATTTTCGGGGAATGTGTGATATGTATATAATCAGCTGTGTGATTTCTCCCTCTATTTTTGTTGTTTTTATTTTTGAGTTTGCGATCGGCTTCTTTCTTTGTGTGATACGGGTTTCTGATTGCTCTTTTTCTATAGCCTGAGTTTATCTTTAAATATTATTATAATATTCGTTATAGTTTTTCTGGTGTCAGAAGTTGCTGTTACACTTAAAACAAAAGCCATATAAGTTGTCATTCTGTTTTACAATAGCTGTAATATATCAAGGTAACATATGTATTTCGGTATCGCATTTAAGGCCTTAGGTAATCTAATTAAAACATGCACACATTCGATTAAAACAAATGCTCCGTTATTATTAATGTTGTAACATTTGTTTAAATTAAATAAGTTATAGTTACCAGGGCGTATTCCTTTTCAATGCTGAACGTGAATTGACTCTAAATTTAATTCCGTTCACGGTTTATACTTTAAATGGTTAATTCGCAACCCCGACCCGGTCGGTGCGTTTGACTCGTGTGAATTTATCGGCGGCAGTTAGTTTCGATGTGATTTAACGGCGCAGTTAACTCGAAGTTTAAAACTATAAGAGTCGCGTTTTGTTTATTTGTTTTCTTTCGATAATATTATTAGAAAACTTGTTTAATAAATATTAAATGAAGGAATATGAACGATAGTTTGAATAATTATTTACGCAAATACTACAAATTATTTAATGAAAGGCTTTCTTACGGATTGTATTGCGTTTATTTATATACTTAATTAAATTTCAACTTCCGATGTTTTGATCAATTTTCAGCGGCCGTAACCATTGCTGAAGCTGGGCTTATATATAAAATTCGTATTCAATAATAGTTATGATTATTTAAGCATTATAAAAACTAGCAACCCCCTTGTGGGTGGAATTTCGTAAAATCCGTTCTTAGCTGACCTCTACTCGGCGAAAACAAAATTCCCACCAAGTTTCAAGTCGCTACGCCTTATGGTTTCAGAGATATCGTGATGAGTCAATATATATGTATAGATTACGAACAATATTAAGTACTATTTTTTAAATAAATATTCTAGGTGTTCAGTAGTATTGTAACATATTTTTGTTTTATTTTCGCAGTTTTCCATCACACCATCTTATCATTCAATCATTCATGGTCATAATTTACCCCATGATATATAGTTCATAAAATGTTTCATGTGCGAAGTTCGATTGTTCAGATGTCTGTTATGACTGCGCATGATATTTTTTATGGAACAACGTTTGATCTTTCGTCATTGTAACAACAGGTTCTAGGTCATACTCTAAGATTACGGAATTAATATAATGTTTATATATTTTTTAGAATAGATGTAGGGTGTACCATGGTAAGTTTAAATTTGAAGGGCACTGTAGGTAGTAGATTGTTAGGTAAACTAGAAATAACTTTTCAACGGCTTATTTTTATGGGCAAAGTATTGCTTACCATCAAGAGATCCATTTTCTTATAGGTACAGATAGGTATATCCATAGGTTTTTCATTGTAAAAAGGTGTTTTTTTTAACCGGACTGCCAATTATGTCGTTTCGATTGCCATCGCATTGGACTGTGCTTGTTTCTGTGTCATCTTTGGAGAAACCGTGATTGTCTTTGTAATTTTGTGCTCCTGGGTTGTGTTTCGTGTCTATGGTGGTTTACTGAAGAGGAACGTAACTTAAGGTAAGTATTATTAAAGTAATAGTTATAAGGACTTCGTAAAACTCAAAATAAACGTAGCTATAAAATATAATTAACGAAAATGTGTGCGTACTTTTGTACACGCTTTGGAAGTGATACTTTTCTATTCTATGTAGTAAAAATTCTATTAAAAAATTATCTTTGCCTTTGTATAAATAAACATTGAGCATAGTTAGTCCTAGTTGACTATAGCTAAGTTCAGGGTGTTGGTTTTTCGTGACAGTGTGCGCGCGGAAAAAACATTTTCTATCATAATTTTGCCTAACCGCCAAAAGTTGTTTAACTTCTTATATATTCCTGTTTAGTGAACACTATGTCCATTGGAGGGTAACGGACACTTCTTTACGGATGATCACGCTGTATATTTTCCGGCAACGACGACAACAGCCAAAATGGAGTTGCATTTATAATTCCCAAAAGATTGCAAAACTCTGTCATTGGCTATGATACTGTAAGTGACCGCGTAATAAGTATCAAACTCAAGGCACATCCGATGAACCTTAACATCATTCAGGCTTATGCACCTACGAGTACAGCTGACCTCGAGATCATCGAAAGGTTTTATACTTTGTTGGAAGCTACAATGGCGAAAGTGCCCAATAGAGAGATTTTAATGATACTGGGTGATTTCAATGCAAAGATAGGAAACAGCTCTCACCTGTGGAGCTCATCCGTGGAAAGTTCGGACTTGGGCAACGCAATGAGAGGGGAACGCTTACACAATTTGCGGCAGACAATAACATAATAATTGCTAACAGCTTTTTCAACAACACCCACTTTTATACTTGGATATCGCCTGATGGGAGATACCAGAACCAAATAGATTATATTTTAATTAGTTCGCTTGGAAGTCTTCCGTCAGAAATTGTCATAGCTTACCAGGGGCAGATTGTGGATCCGACCACCATCTACTGATTGCTAAACTGCAGCTAAAACTTCAAGCTTCTAGAAAACCCGAAAATGTAAAAAGGATAGAGGTCAAGGACAAACGAAAGTTTGAAGTATCTATCCAAACAAGATACAATGACTGGTCCCAGGAAGATCTTGATGCGAAATCTCCGGATGAATTATGGAAACGGGCTAAAAGCGTATAGTTGACGCAGTCAATGAATCTAATCCATCTACAGAGGTAAGAAACGACAGCGTTGGATGAGTGACGACACTCTGAAGCTTGTTGAGGAGAGACGCCGGGTAAAAGCGAAGGGCACGGACTTACGTCCTTAACAAACTATCCGCCCGCATACAAACTGCGTGTAGAAAAGACCAGAATGCTCACCTACAACGATTATGTGTAGAAATTGAGGCTCACTCAAACAAGCATGAATCGAAAGATTTATTTCATAAAATTCGATCCCTAACTAAATCTCTGACCTCAATAACTTGGGCAATCGAAAATGGACGTGGTGAAGTCATCACTGATCAGGACATATCCGAGGCGTGGAGGGTTTATTGTCAATCGCTCTTTGAAGATTCATTCTCGGAGCTTATATGACAGTCAAGCCCACCGAAGACGAAATGGAACCTGATATACTGAGATCAGAAGCCCAAGCTGCAATTAACCACCTGAAATGTGGCAAAGCCGTAGGGAGATTCTATCCGATAGAAACGATCAAGAGTATGGGAGAACAAGGCGTGACTATCTTTCACAACATATGCAATAGGATTTGGGTAACAGGAGACTGGCCCAAAGACTGGGTGCATACAATCTTTGTCCTTTACACAAAAGTTTCAACAAAGAATGCGCAATTATCGACTCATAGCCCTAATCTCACATGCCAGCAAAATCTTATTCATATACTTAACGAGAGACTTAAAACCTTCCTTTCTAGAAATCGCTCCGGAGCAGGCTGGCTTCGTAAAGGAAAAGGCACTCTGAACAAATCCTCATAGTACGCCAAATAGTCGAAAAAGCGAGGAGTTCAGCAAACCTACATATATTTGTTTTGTTGATTTTTCAAAGGCATTTGACTCGGTGAAGTGGCCTAAACTTTGGAAAACTCTCCTGGAGATGGGAGCGCTGAAGCATCTCACTACAATTTACGGCGGCTCTACGAAGACGGAACGGCTTCAGTTTGGACTGACGAAATCGATACCACCAGTTTTCATCCCAACGCAGGGGTCCGACAGGGTTGCATAATCTCACCCCTGTTGTTCAATATATCACCGAACTCATCATGAGGGTTGCCTTGGAAGACTGGACGGCGGTGTTCCTATTGGTGGGCTGAGGATCTCGAACCTGCGTTATGCGGACGACACCACTTTCGCAAGTAGTGCCAACATGTGGCGATGTTACTTCATAGACTGGAAAACGTCAGTCTGGAGTTTGGTCTACAAATTAACCGCAGCAAAACCAAAGTGATGATTGTCGATCGTGCCAACAAGAATTCGCCCGAAGTCACGCAGATAGCGAATTGTGTAGTAGTAGATTCATATATATACCTGGGGGCACTGATCACAAACAACGGGGGTTGCGTGGAAGAGATTAAACGGCGTATGGCGATTGCTAGGTCGGCTATGGACAAGATGAAAAGGATTTGGAAGAACCGGAATATTACAAAGGCCACTAAAACTAAGCTTGTTAGAACCCTCATATTCCCCATCTTCCTATATGCTGCTGAGACATGGACCCTAAGAGCAACTGAAGAGCAAAAAGTGAACGCACTGGAGATGTGGTGCTGGCGACGGATGCTTGGTGTATCATGGACAGAATTCCGAACCAACACATCGATCCTTAAGGAGCTCGGAATTAAAGAACGTCTGCTGTCTGTTGTTAGGTCCCGCATCCTCAATTTCTTTGGGCACGTGTCTCGACGAGACGGAACCTCCATAGAGCGCCTCGTTGTTCAAGGAAGAGTGGAAGGTGTCAGAGCTAAAGGAAGATCGCCGATGAGATGGACCGACCAGATAAAAGCCAGTCTGTCAAGCACTGTTAACGAATGCTCAAGAAAAACAGCTCTGCGAGACGAGTGGCGACGTATGTCAACGAGTCTCTCAGAACCCTACGTAGACATAATTGCCACGACCGCTCTGTAAAGAGTGTACCGAATAAGAAGAAGAAGAAGATGTCTAAAGTCTCGAGTTAGTGTCAAGTTGTTACAGTAATATACATATCATTTCTAATGTAATCTTATTTATTGGAAAACCGTTAAAAAGAAAAATATTCAATTGTCAGTAAGTCGTTAATTGTCTTAAAAGGCCATTAGATTTTATTCGACTGACAAAGTAACCGTCACGAAACTTGAAGTAAACTTGCTGTATTGCGATTGCCTGATTGATATAAGTGTTTTAAACCTAAAACAATTGTGTTTTGGCATTATTTTGCGATAAGTTCCGTGCGTACTATTTTAAAATGTTTACACGAATGTACGCATAAATATATGACAGTTAATAAATCGCAAACCGATCGATTGCACTAAGCGAAACAATTGAAGTATAACCTTCGATTCGTTACGGCCCTGGGGATTGTCGCAAATTCAATTTGACACTTGGCAATAATGAATGCCAAGAGCAATTTAACGCCTTCAGTATAAGTACCGAGCGCAATTGTTCTTGTACGTTGGAATTATTTGTAAGGATGTTTGAATTATTTGAACAATACATGCCGGCATGTAAGGTCGAGTGTGTTTAATATTATCGTTTTAATAAAATGTGTAGGTCATTATTGTAAAGATTGTTGTTGCTCTTGTTTATGTTTGTTTTATCGTTTTTTAATTCTTCTTTTGCCTCATTTGCCTGAAACCCGACCTCCTAATGACATAGAAAAATTTCTAAAGGATAAAAGATATTATAATTTGGTTATGGCAAAGTAAGGACGGACTCAGAAATCGGAAAAATTAACACTCGCGGTGACCTCGTATTTTGTTAGGTTATTTTTTATATAAAATAGGTGAAAGGCTTTCGAATCTTTCAGACGAAATTTTCAGATTAATTCTGAAGTACGGCATAATTAGAGATACATATCTTGTTGATTAATGGTATAAACATTTATTAGGGTTATTTTATATATTAAGACATTATGTATTTATTCAAAAACAAATTTAAAAATCACCAATGCGTTGTACAAAATTTTCTAATTAAAAACTTTTGCTTATTTCTGCAAATAACTCTCTGCTTGTACTGAACTCCAAAGCAAAGAAAAGTTTAGCATTCACAAGGCATTTTTAAAACTGCAAACGAATGCTTCACTATTAAAACTTTCCGTCCTCTTCAAGCAGATAGAAAATGCCATTTAAAATATGCCACTCAAGGCTCGTGTGCAAGCCTTTATTTAGATATGCACGTATGTACAATTGAAATGTTCTATTAGAATAAATGTCTCTTTTAAAGTCGGTGTGCAGTTATGTGCTTTTCGTATGCAGAGAATTTAAATGAAAAATAATAATTTTAGCTTCCGGCTTGTTTCGTTTTATATTTTATTATTTTGGGATGAGGCAGTGTAGAAATGCTGATAGGTTTGTCGTTTTCTACGGAGTTGATATTCTGATTTTTAGTTTACTGGCTTTTAAAAAGGCAATAGATACCCTTTTGACAAGGGAGTAACTAGGGGTGTTTATTGCGGCACCCTTTCTGTCATAATATTAGTGCAAATACACTACTACGTTCCGGTTTGTAGCTCTATGTAGCTACTGTAATAACCGGTAACAAAAACTACCTCCGATCGACTGGTTTCATAATATAATACAAAAAATGCATTAGTTTTATCGTAAGTAAATAAAACATGTTTATATATAATATTTTGGCCTTAAGGAAAGTTAAATTTATTACAGTGAAATAGAATAGACACAATAAGACTAACTATGGAGCGCTCGTGAAATAAAATGTATGTAACCTTGAAGACAAATGTACCTTCTCGGGCAGCATGTAGGAAAATTAATATTTATATTTCTTATTGCGAAATCGATATTTTAATAATAAGCCTTCGTCGTTTCTTCGAACTTATTGGATAAAAGTAGTTGGTTAGGAAATAATAATAAGTCCTCCTAGACGTATCCGACTACGGCTGCCGATGTATATTAGAATCAACTGCGCAGGAGATATTATAGTGCACAAGTGTACGCGTAACCACAGGTGCACGCCCTGTTCCTTTATACTGTCAATGCCCGATGAAGCGAATAACGGACACGACCGGAGAGAGATCAGGCGCAGGACCGACTTTTGACATGCCCATCAGCCGCATGGAATATTTTAATTTACATACAAACGGGTGATCAGCCCGCATCGTCCTAACAAACTAGGAAACAACATCGAAAAATTGTTGACTCCCTGCAGGATGAGAAGCCACAACCTCTGATTTCTAAAGCATACGCCTTTACTACTAGACTACGCAGGCAGTTAGAAAATATACCGAATTAAATATAACTTGAAAATGTAATAAATATCTCGGGTCTCGACAAAATCTAGTCCGCAATCAAACAAAGCTTGAACTATGGAAACTAGATGACTAAAAGGAAAACTTTCTGAATAGATAATTATTTCTATTGCTTGCGCGAATATTATACATTATTAAATAAATTACTTCCAGTTTATCGCGTGTTATATACATTTTAAATTCCCGACGTTTCCAACACTTTCCAGCGGCCGTGGTCACGGGGTAGACTGAGATGTCATGCGTCTTCTTGCCAGTGCTGAAGCGAAGAAGAAGCGGGAATTTAAAATGTAAAATAAACGCGATAAAATCCGTAAAGTAATTTTATTTAATATTCTGAATAGATACTTATATTCATACAATAGCACTATGTTCGTCACCTAATAATTTTCCGATGATCGGATCCCATCAAGTGACAGTAATTAACCAAAAGACTATAAGATATATATAAAAGACTATAATTCAGGTAATGTTTTTTCATGTTCAAGAATGCGGTAAAGGCATATCAACATGTAAACCACAAACACTAGTTTTTTTTTAAGTAATACAGATTAATTCTATTGAAGTAAAATTCTCTTAACATTTTTACGGTGGACTGCGCGAGTAGTTTAAGAAGATTTTATTTTAGATAAAAAAGTATTGTCGTTAGTATCCCTTTTCGTCAATTTTTTTGTGAATATACAATTTTTCATACATTAGGCATAAAGATAATCTGATAGGATGTCTCGAGAGTTATAAAATAAAAGACACAGCATTAACATCGCGAATCGTATACTGCCGTAAAAAGCATTCCTCTTGTAGAAATATGAAATAGTATCAATGTATCATGTAACTGCCTCCGTAGCCTAGTGGTATAGGCGTGTGCTTTAGAATCCGGATGTCGTGGGTTCGAATCCTGCGGGGACTTAACAAATTTTCATTGTTGTTTCCTAGTTGGTTACGGCAATTTGGGCCGATCACCCATTTGTCTGAAAAGTAAGATAATCCATGCGTCGGATGGGCATGTAAAAATTCGGTCCACCCACCAACCCGCATTGGACCAGCGTGGTGGGATACGGTCCAAAACCCCCCTAATTGGGTGTACTAGGGGAGGCCTATGTCCAGCAGTGGACTGTCAAAGGCTGATGATGATGATGATCAATGTATCATGTACGATTAGACTTCTAGCCTTCGCTATATTTTTACCTTTGTCTACCTGTAGTAGGTATGTAACTTATACAACTCGAAAGTATAAAATTATATATTTTAAAACTCATACATCTACGAGCATTTCTTGTTTTAAAACATGTGTTACTTTTTTTAAAACATGTTTTAGTACTTTTTTCGAGTGAAGCTTAATTTTATGTCTAGCTTTATTGTATTTTAAACATATTTAAATACACTAACGGAAACACTACTAGCAATTAGAAGTGCTTTAAAGTTCGTTGGAATATTGCGTGGAAGTTTTATTTACCAAATCAGACGTTTTAGGAAGCAGACAGTATCTTTGTGTTCTGACGACTAAAAGTTTTAGAATAAAATCAAAAATCTAGTTATTAACGGTTACCGCTTCGCATTTTATACTCTAAATACGTCAATTCAATTTAAAACGGTGATGTGCATAAATCCTATAGGTGGCCGAGAAGGGGTTCGCCGCATTCCCCATATGTACACCCATTGGAAGGGTATTATTATGTTAAGCGTGGCACGGGCTTCCGTGCCGCCTCTTAACTCCACACGGAACTCCGTTTCCGGGGCACTTAAAAGTTTTCGAATGTTCCAGGCTGTTGGTGCTAAGTAGAAGCAAGGAACAAAGCGCGCTTATAAGTTTATGTTACGGGGAAAATATAACCTTTTGGTATGTTGTCTAAAGTCTCTTTTGTACTTTCAAATTTGTGGGATAAATAATTTGCAAAATCAAACAGTTTCGCACAGTTTAGTCTCAATTTGTGTCTTACATAACAGAATCGTCTGCCTGTATTGCTTATATATAAATGTATTGATTATTGTTTTAATATTTATCTAGCATATTGCATTATATATATACAAACATTGTTTCTGAACTTAATTGTTCAAAATATCGAAGAATTTGTGAAAAATAAGCGTATTCGGGTGATCGACGGTTTGCCCCAATCCATTGTAATATCAAAATAATCTCGTCAAAATCAATACCAACTTTGGCGATCGATCTACAGTAGAGATCAGCCATACACGTACAAGATCGGCCGAAAAATACATTTTAGTGGACAATTGTAAGTATTCGCTAACACAGGTGCTTCGTCCTATGACCAACAGATTGAGGACCAACTTTTTATTTAATATCCGATGCTCAGATCATTTTTTCTATTCTGATTATATATCTAGATATTAGGTGATCAGCTCACCGTTGCCATATAGTATAAAGTTTTTGATGTCAATTGATGGATGAGATTCAAATAGTTTCAAACCCACGACCTTCAGGTTCTAAAAGGCAAGTACTTACCACAGGGCTTCATATGTAACCAAAATTGGTAATGATGTAATTAATAATGAATACATTTATGATGTAATTGATAAATGTACTTGATACAAATAATAAGAAGAATTTATTAGACAAGAACATGGAATTACAAAAACATTTGTTCATGGTCGAAGCATACGATATTGTTTACAACTCACATAAATATCTTGAAATGACTAAGGGTTTATAAAATGTTGGATAGTCTAGTCTTGGAGTCTGTAATGTGAAAACAAATGATCTTCTCAATTTTCTATTTGTCTCAGTGCACATGAAAAGTTGAAATAAAATAAAGCATCACTAACATTGCACGTAAAACGGCATTATGGTTTATAGACATTTTAATGAAATAGGTAGCGACAAAGGTAATTCTCCTTTTTATAGTCGTCTCGTACCAAGGTCTCGGTGTCTATTTCTGCCTTAAAGCAGTAGTGAACAAACACTACTGTCTTACAGTATGAATGGTATTTTAGCCAGTGTAATCTCTGGGTAAACGGGACGTAAAATCTAACGGAGGCAAGCGGATTTTGTGTGTTTGGTGTGCTAGTTAAAAATACTGCTTTTGTGCTTTCGCCTACATAAAAATCATTTTGTATTTTTGGCTGATTTTATTTTTACTTAGAATGGTAATTAAAATTTCGGTGGGTTGTATTTCGCATTAAATTCGTATCAAAACATAGTATAAAACAAAGTCGCTTTCTCTGTCCCTATATCCCTATGTACGCGTAAATCTTTAAAACTACGCAACGGATTTCGATGCGGCTATTTATAATAAATAGAGTGATTAAAGAGAAAGGATTATATGTGTAACACATGCCTAATATTTTATTTTTTATCAGCATAGCTCCCGCGCGAATCAGGGGGTCGCTAGTTAGTTTATCATAGTCTATTTTGCACTTGTTTATTAGCGGTCACTTTGAGAAATGAACGTCTTGTTTGAATCCTTCTTCTACTGTTTTAGCAAACCTGAGTCAGATCACTGGATTGCCTGATAAATTTATAAAAAAAAACATGCAAACTTCCTTAATAATGTCGAAGCCATGCGAATAGCAGGTCTATTAACTTTTCTGTTTTTGCTCTAACACAGTTCCGAATTTACTCGTTCCAAATCAACGTACAAACTTTATAATCACTTATACCTACGCGACACCTTTGGTCCGAGCGCCCGTGCCGACGTGTTTCATAATAACACCGTATTAAAACTTCACTAGCAGAGATTGCTGCCTTTTCTGAGTGGATTTTATATTGAGGTTGTATTATTTGATATTTGAACCCCCATTGCGATATAGTTCTGAGTGACTTAGTTTTGACAAACGTATTTTAGGGATTTATATATTACTATTAAACGCATTTAATCAGTATTGCAAACTCAGATAGACACAACAAAATCAATAAACAAAAACAAAACATACACCGCAAATGCAATAAGATAAAAAAAATAACAAAACGATAAAGCAAAACAAAGAAATATCCTTAACGCTGGACTAATAAGGTTCCAGCTAAGCATCTTGTTGGCTACAGCCAACGTTATATGAAAACACGCAACTAGTTTGTGCTTACGGTTAGGCTTGTTCGATACGTCGTCAGCCTGTGATAATCCACTGCTGGACATTGGCCTCCACTTATACCTCTATCCATTAGCGGTTTTTGGACCGTATCCCACGACGCTGGTCCAATGCGGGTTTGGTGGGTGGACCGACTTTTATATGCTCATACAACGCATGGATCATCTTACTTTTCAGACAATTGGGTGATCGGCCCAAATGGTCCAAGTCCCCGCACTATTCAAACCCACCACCTCCGGTTTCTAAAGCACACGCCCATACTACTAGGCTTCGGAGGCAGTTTTAGTGTGTGCGATACGAAGTGTATACGAATACGAATATATTATTTTATTACTAGCGACCCGCCCCGGTTTCGCACGGCTGTATTACTGATATCTGTAAAATCTATCGAAAAATTTATAAATTTACCATCGTTTCCATACAACATTAGACATGAATTATGCATATAAACCTTTCTATTCAATCACTATGTATATTAAAAAAAACCGCATAATCCGTTGCGTAGTTTTAAGGATTTAAACATACATAGGGTTATGGGGACAAAGAAAGCGACTTTGTTTTATACTATGTAGATGATACTTATTGATTGATTGACCGCTATAACCTTAAAAAGCTTGCTAGTGTATTTTTATGTTACACTTATGTGCCTCTTCAGATAGATGTTGCCTTAAAAATGTGTTCGAAACTTTATCATAGTCGTCGACCGAAATGGAGGGTCATGAAAATTCAATTATATTCAGACACTTTCACATTAGTGTAACAAAGTTCTAAACTGGGTTATTGGGGCAAGGTGTAGCTCTTTCTACGTCTACTATCTACGATTCAGAATGCGTTGACCGTTTTATTTCTATATAGATTAATAGCAAAGATTTGGTGATCGCTGACATTATTATTAGCTATTGCTAATGCTACATAAATAACAGTAGCTATTAATAGGAGCTATTGCTACATAAATAACATAGTCATTCATTTAAGAAAGAGAGAGAGAGGGATTATATTAAAATGAAGGTAAAAATCTCTCAGTACTAACGCTTTGCGTATTATTGTATTAGGAAATAATCTAATAATATAATACGTGTAGCTCGTAGTTCCTATAAAGACATTTAATGTCAAGCAATTCCCATACGCTAGTGCTAGAAACAAGGCCATTAAATAAAAAAAAAAATTCAACTTAAATAATGGTTTTTTTTTTTAAGTTTTATGTTAATAATTAGGCTATTAATAAAACAGCTTAAAGTCGATAATTATAAGATTAGTCGCTGAATATTACAAAAAATCAAAATAATACTCAAGAAATAATATGGACGAAGGCATGATATAACAATGTTTTTATATAATTGTTTTCAAATCTTTCTATCGTCAAATATTACTATATTAATATTTATTGCCCTGTAAGTCTGCAAAATCAGTAACAAATATGTCATTCTCGGCATACTGGTATTGTTTAACATATACAAATATTATTTTGTATGCTTTGTTTTACCTCTTAGTTATATTTCTCTATGGAATGAATCCTCAAATCCGTCAATAGAAATACATGCAAAATTTTTTCTATATTTCTATTTGTGGCAACAAGAAAACTTGTGATGTAACAAAGAACTATGACAAAAGTCCATTCAGCATTTGTTGTAACGCAAAGTAAGTGATATTATACGGGAATATCTCTTGGATTGACGAGGGTTTGTGGCCAGTAGAGTGGCGATTATATTTGTTTTATATCGAAACTACAAAATAATTTGATACTATCATTTCTTGTTAATAAAATTATATATTGTTGAAGAGATGGAGAAGACACCCTCGGGAGTCGGGGCTTTGTATTAAAAGTAATATTATAAGCAAATCTTTATTTTCCGGGCATTATAACAACGTACGGAACAACGAATGCAGAGTACCGACTCTCGAATATTAATCCACCTCCCTTTTTATACGATTCTGTGATAATCCATTTGCGTAATCATTTATTCTACAAAGCTATATAAAACAAGACGTAATGAAATAATAACAATCAATAACTTTTAAATATTACAACGACAGTATCAACCGGTTTGAATAACTGAATACAATCATTAAATTGTAGTAAGTGACTTAACAATCTAGCATCCTGTTCATCCGTGTTGCTATTAGTTGTTAACATTATGTATGTTTAATCATCATCATCATTATCAGCCTTTGTTAGTCCACTGCTGGACATAACACACCCCTATTTATTAGGGGGCTTTGGACCGTACCCCACCACGCTGGTCCAATGCGGGTTGGTGGGTATGTTTAATAAATTGTGCAAATTCCTTTTTTGTAAGTCATATATTGTAAGTATTTGAAAAAAAACTAATTTTGTAATAGTTAATGCCACTCTACTAGTTTGTACTAATACTATAAATGCTAAGTTTGTAAGAATTTATAGATCTCTTTTTACCCAAAAACTACGTATCGAATTTTAATAAAACGGCTAATACTAAATATTGAAGTCGATAAGACTTTGTCGTTTGTTTTTTTTTTTTATAAATTTATAATAATTAAAAAATAATAAAATGTGTCTATTTGGTACATCAAATCAAAGAACAAAAATTAAACATAATGCACCAAAAGAGTTTCCACTAAGCGTTGAATCATGAGATATTTAATTAACGCTTTATAGGAAAAAGTATCATCATCATCATCATCAGCCTGTGATAGTCCACTGCTGGACATAAGCCTCCCATAATCCAAACCAAATATCATAATATTCATCATCTTGTAAAACTTAATTATTTAGAATCAAACGATTCAAGTATCCAATGTATTTAGTCATTAATAATTAATGCGAACAATTCGTATAACGCTAGTTTCATGAGACTCATATTCGCTGGCACGAGTCAACTACCGTCGGAAACGCTTCACCTAAGATTTGACCTACGACTGCTCATCGATCTGTGTAATTAGGATTATGCTCATTTATTTTTCAACACTGATAATGGTATAGCCATATGCCTAACTACTGGCAGTAAAAACAAGTAAAAAATGATAAGTAACTCTATCATCATCATCAGCCTGTTTTAGTCACTGTGTACTATGCTCCCATTTAGCGTTTTGACCTATCTCATCTCAGCTGTTGGTGGGTGACGAACTTTATAGCCATCGGACGCATAGGTGATGTGATACATTCAGACAATTGGGTGATCAGCATTGCTAACCTACTAGGAAAAACAATGAAAATTTTCGAGTCCACCAAGATTCGACGATTCGAAGGTCGACTTCCGGTTTCTAAAGCACACGCTCTTGACACTAGGCTGCGAAGGCAGTTAGTAACTCTATGGAAATTAAATTGCATTAGACAATGCAACATTAAAATAATAGTTTTAAATCGATTACAGAAAAGAAAGAAAGGAAGAAATATTTATTCGGCATAAGGCGAGATTAAATATAAGTAGATATGTTAAACTAAAACATTGAAAATATGAGATATTAAAAAGCTCAAAATTTAATTTGTTACTGATTTTTCTCAGTGAACAATTGAACCCAGTAGTCGGTGACGACGAAATGACAATTAAAGGTAGTACGTCTTCAGCTATGTAATCTGAAAACAAAAAGACATCAATAATTAAAACATTGAAAAATTATAGGTATATTAATTTCACAATTTAATTAGTTGATTTTTAATCTACGGAAAATTGGAAACCTCTCGATCAGTACGATTTTTCTAGAGAGTCTCTCGAGTTGATGAACGAAATTTCGGCTGAATGAAAGTTAGATTCTATAATATTTTGTGCTGCGAATATTATCATATTAATAAAATTACTAGGTTTTATCGCGTTTATTTTACATTTTTAATTCGACTTTCGACACTTTCCAGCGCTGGTCACGGTAGACTGGATGTCATGCGTCTTGTTGCCAGTGCTGGAACGGTTCCGATCTTAATTTATTATATTTTAAGTCTGTACTCCGACATAGCACTGGCAAACGCGACTCAAGTCCTGAGTTCACGAAAATGTAAATATGCTCGAAAATTTAATTATGATTTTCTATTTAATTTAATAGAATGCTTAATTAATTTTACTTTATTTGGCAAATATATAATTTTGAAATTGCCAAAGAATCATTGAGAACATTTTAATGGGATTAAATTTTAATAATTTTATTAATTTAACAAAATGAAGTAAAATAGATGAAAGTTAAATACCATAACTCACTGTACTAGTAAGTATGAAGTTTAATAGTCTTCGTCTCTTAGTAAGTTAATTGTCAGAAAAGACCAAAATTATACATAAGCTTGCTTAAATTTCTAACATTTCGTTGTATTATAAGGAAAAATATATATATGTCTGATTATCCAACAACGATGCTCAGTAAAATTGGGCCATTGATTTATAAAACGGGATCGTTATTTGGAATATAAGTCCTGCGGGTTGGAATATAAGTTTGTGTTTTTCTATGATTAAGAGAATACGTATACACATCACACATCATCAGCCTTTGTTAGTCCACTGCTGGACATAGTCCTCCCCTAATACACCCAATACCAACCTACCTACCTTCCTACCTAATACGTATCGATCAATTCAATTGCCCAAAAAGTGAGATGATCCATGCACTATTGGTGTGGCAACCATCTTCGATAGTAGTTAAAAGTCATCAGTGCTAATTTTTACATTTAATGGTAGCCACTCCTTTAGCTATGAAGATTAGATACATATCGCTCTGTGGAAAAGCTGTTATTCAGGTAAATCTGGTTGGACTAGAAGTCATTTTAACTTTAAAAGAGGCTAAAGAAGGAAGAATTTAAGGAAAAATCTAAATCTCTAACATCTCTTTCGCCTACATTTTTAAGCAATGTAAAAACCATTCACTATGTACCAAAGTTACGGCCTGACAAAAATTTCCCCCAAGCCATTATTCTCTCGGTAAAACTGTCAACTGCTTGGGATAAGAGGACGCGTGATCAATCACATTGTTGCTAACAACGTCTGAGCTCACAAAGAACTTGCTTGTTATTAAGTTGTAGAGGTGACGACGCTTACTCGACGTTGAAATGTCAGACATCTGCTCGGCTTGTAAAGGTGCGTACACATTATATAAGCAATCTGTGTAGAGTTTAGCCAATTTAAATTCTTGATAGATCAAAGTAACCGATGGCAAAGGATTCATAAATTTATCGATCAATACTAAAAACATCATTCGTACGATGTCGCTTTATTGCTATGGTTTACTATTGGCTGAACTATAGTGTAGATTATGCGTTTATGGAAATCGAGCATAACATAGAAAAATTGATTGTTAAATATATATAATATTATATAATAGTTATAATGACGTCCTTAATGGTTTCTGGACCACTTTTAGAATTGAGTTTAAATGTCTCCTTGTTTATTTGAACATTGAATTACAATATTTGTCTAACCTTGGTGCTACCAAGATTCGTGTGCGAATAAAAGCTGGGCTCGGCTTACGTAGACTTAACCTTTAGCAATCGACCACATAGAAGATAAACTTGCCCCTGAAAAGGAACAATGTTTAGTTAGTAACTTGATCGAGAAATAGTTACGCAATTGCTTGTTATTTAGTTTATGAATAGTTTTGAGATCACTGTACGTCTAGTTAGTGGTTGGTTCTGTTTACTGCGCTATTGAATAGGATTGTCGACAAATACTGTATGAAGTGGGGTTAGTTGAAATTAACTTTACTTTAAAGAAACTTAACTTTAATTAACTTTGTTAATATATTGTATAAATGGTTAGGTGTATAAATAATATGAACATAAGGAGGTGGATGTCGACGATAATGTGACGACAAATGAAGTAGAGACAGATGACGTAGATAAAGTATAAGTATAAAAAAATATATACTTTAATAGTAATGTGTGAAAATAGTTATAATTTTGGATTAAGAACAAGAAATATATGTGTATCGGTTTTTTAAGACAGTCTTTTATATTTTAAATCGTGTCCTCAAAGTATAGTGGCAGAATAACCAGCCCAGTCTAAGATCTAGGCGGCCTCAGACGCTCAGTAGTAAGAGAGCAAGTTTACACACCCGACGTTATAGGATCACATTCTGTAGCATTTGCAATTTTGTCTTTGTTCACTAGTTGGTTAGGGTAATAAGTGCAGATCACCGAAATGCCTGAATATTAGATGATCTAAAAGAGTAATCGTATACACTCAAAACAAATGCATACGTATGTTGCTTATTATGTGAGTTATAGCTCTGAGACTCTCGCTCGCAGACTCTGGTCTTTGGTAAGTAATATTAAGTAATACAAGATGATTATAATTTGGAAATAAAATTGGAGGGAAGAGTGAAAATTAATGTATATTATTTCTATATCTGGTATAACCGCATACTAAAAGTATGTTTAGTTTTCCTTATGTTATTCGGGTACAAGTGATACAAATTAGGGTCACGACGGGTCACGTTGCGGGTGTTACTAACAGCACCCCTTAAATAACAGACTTTTAGTTTTGTTTCCGTTAGAGATATTTGTTTTTACGTTACGGGAATTTCTTTGAATATGTATTATTTACATTATATTATTGGCTTGAAGTTATTGTAATTATTTCCTTGTCGCATTTTCTTTAAAAGTTTTGTGTGTACGAATATAAATATTTGCAAGTGCATAAATAAATTTATATTCGTTTTTGGATTTGTCACTATAGTCGTAAAAAAGTAATGTATCTTTATTAATTATTTATTTTACATTATTCTTGAACAGCTTTTCTATGCTAAACGGAGATTTTTATCGAAAATGTCATAATCAAAGAAAACCTAAAAGCAGTTCTTTGCTTGACTCACCCGTGCATTTGTTACGTCTCTAATTATCCCTTAAAACTTGTGTTGTGTCCTAATCGTTTTACGCATTTGACACCAAACAATACTGAATTGTTCCCCGATCGAGGATCGAACCCGAGACTCGTTTGGGGGCATATAAATTAGTAATTGAACACCGTGTGCGTTCAACAACACCACCACAATAGGCTCAACGATTGCAACTGAGCGGGCAACAGTCAAAACAAACGTTTGTCGCACCTTGTCAGTATCAACGTGCACAAACAAGTCAAGTTGTCGCACTAACACGTACAGTCGCGTGGGCAAGCGTTTTGAATGTAAATAAAATAAACTTTAAGTTGTACGTGCGAATAATACTTTTTTTTTAGTTCCCTACGCAGGCAGACGAGCAGTCGGGCGCCCATAGACATTGGCAATACTGGTATCACCAACACGCTGCCTACCGTGACACATAAGATGTTAATTCTCATTTACCCAGTAAATATACAGGCTACGGTGCCATTCAAACCGGAAGACAGTAATGTTTTTAATGTCACACTACTGCTTTGCGGTAGAAATAGGCACCGCGGTGGTACCCACCCAGACGGTCCTCTGTAAAAAGGGGACCTACCACCGGTAAACTAGTACAGTTGTATACATATAAGAAATAATACAGTTTTTCGTTATCACGTTATTTACTTTACGATTATTTTAATCATTCCGGACGCTTCCACACCTCCATCAGCCATAATACACCAAAACAGCATAAAAAAATCAACCGCGTTCCAGGGCGGTTCTCACCGCCCCCAGCAGCTGATTAAAACAGTCGACGTCCCGGTCCGTAAACCGATCGTCGATGATCCTTAGAAGACACTGAAGAATGCCTAACTCACGTACATTCTGTGCGTGTGACCTCCACTTTTAGCAAAAAGAGTCTGTCACCTAGTTCGTGGGGACGGTAGCTTCCCGCGAAATCTGTGGTAGATGAAGCTTGCCTAAGACAGGAATCTGAAGCATAACATCCTTGATATATGTATATAGCATAGCAATAGCAAAGTTATTGATTTATTGGTGTAAAATGTAGGTTTAGCTTTGACACTGTGCTAATGTGGTAGATAACATACATCATCAGCTCTGATAGTCCACTGCTGGACATAGGCCTCCCCTAATACACCCCTACCCATTAGGGGGTTTGGACGGTAGATAACATGCAGGATTGAATTCATAACGTAATTATCATTCCTATGTCAAATTAAGCACGAAATTGGTCAAATTGTCATCGATATAATGTTGAGTATGTTAAACCCATTGAACTGGAATTTAGAATTTAATTAGTTAATTTAGATAGTGTCACGGTATTACTGAAAAATGTGTGATAAGTAATTATTTATAACTAACTACGTTCTTCTCAAATAACACTTAAATGTAAATAATAAAATTATTAGATGATTTTAACTACAATAAGATTTTAAATACGCACTAAGCAAAAATACCTTATTGAAATAAGTTATATTCAAAGAAATCTGATATAAAATGGCAACTCATAGCATTTTAAGGTGAATCCTTTAAGCACTAGTTCTGTAAAATGTTATTTCAAAAATAAAATGCCTTTACATGGCAAATGGGTGAGTCTTATGTTCTTTCGAAGCCCTATATGTACTTTAATTACGATAGGATTCCGGAGAAATAGAACAGGGATTATGGAACTAAATTGTTACTTTCTTTTTCTATGTAGGTCGTAGAAGCTTAAGAAATGTAATGTTTCAATTTTTAAATGATGAAACGGATTTCTTTACTGTGTCTTTTACGTGAAAGCTTGCAATATATATAACAGCTTTTATTAAAGCTTTAAGTATTGAAATAAATTGGGTTTTATAAATATGATGAATAAATATGAATTGGGAAATAAAATTGGACGTTACTTTAAGAGATTTACTGTTATATATTTGAGATAATTGGCTTAATGTATTCTTATTTCGTAAACACTTGTTTTGTATATTGGAAAGTTAGTTTCAAATTATGTATAATTCATAGTTAATACTTATGACGCTGTATGTACTCCGGCTTCATCGCTCCCGATTAAACAAATTGTTTGATTGCGAACCTTGTTTGCCCAGCGCTCTTGATAAGTTAAGCCTTGATGAGTGAGATGACTTTGTAACAACGTGCTACTCTTTTATTGTTTGATCCTTTTTTAGTCGTTGATACAATAATGTTGGAGTATTTTGATGACTTCTAGTTAGAACACATTAAATTTACGATTTTTATCAATGCGGTCATGGTTTATTCTTCTTAATGTTGGTTTGGGAATGTGGTGTAAATGTAGTAAGTAATACATACGTCTACAAAGTAAGATGATCCAAGCGTCGGATGGGCATGTAAAAAGTTGGTCTACCCGCCAACCCACATTGGACTAGCGTGGTAAGATACGTTTCAAAAACCCCCTAATGGAGGAGTGCATTAGGGGAGGCCTATGCCCAGCAGTGGACTAACACAGGCTGATGATGATAAATGTATCTTTTATGTGAAAAACTTTATTTTTATTTTACCTGTTTGCCTACACGTAATTAAAAGAACTTTTTCTAATGAGATAAGTAAATAGAAATAAAATGACGAAATCCAATAAGCAAGAGCCATTCTTATATGTTTATATAAAAGATGTTACGCTTTGAGCTATTTCCTGCTGGTTCATATAAATGTGAAACATAATCTTCTGTGATTATAAAGAAATGCGGGTAATTACCCGCTCTAATGAATATGCGGGATGGACAATTACGCTTGCCTATTTATCGTGTAAGTATTGTTCTTTTATAATGAGTCGTTTTAGAAATATTGTATTAGAGATTTTCTAATATTACTTGGTGGAAATAAAAGTCTTATCAGATGTGCGTTTACAGTATCTTTACATTATACTAAAATACATTTTATATTGTGTTACGGAGCTATAAGTCTATTTAATGTTAAAATTTAACAATTTTTTTGGTCTGTTAATTCACTTTAAAATTTGAAAAACATCGCTTTTATTATGTCTCTGTAAATTAAACTAAAATCTGATTTCTATTACAGATAATTATTGATAGGAGTTTTGAAGATGATTTTTTTGACCCATTTACGGTGACTTCTTTTTGAGTCAATCTTTATTTAATCATTTTTTGTTCGTCATATACAACGTGGTTTTTCGCTCAGTACAAAGTTTGTATACGCTAACAAGAGTTTCACTTTAAAATATAGTATACTAAAAATTAAATGAAATTAATGGAATACTGACAAAGTTACAAGCGTTATTCCTTGCACAATTGTCTCAACGAAACAAGGGCCTCGGATTTTCTGTGCGTTTTGGGAGAAAAATTAACCTAGTTTGAAAATCAGTTTGTTGGAATATGTTACTGATTCGGAACAAACTACTTTCAGGTTTGCACTATATTAAAAATCACGGTTTAAAGTCGCTTTCTCTGTCCCTATTTTGATGCGGTTTTTAATAGATAAAGTGATTCAAGAGGAAGGTTTGTATCTGTAACTCATGCATAATATTCTAGCGAAACGCTGGTAAATTTATATATTTTTTCATATACTTATCAGATATCAGTATTGCAGCCGTGAGGAGACTGTTACTCTAGCTGCTAGTTACTTTATATAAATTATTCGTCCACTATGGCAATGTTACGTCGCACTGTCTCTGCACATGCACTTCGGCTGTCAAGTGCACAATATCACTGTTTTGCACATTTCACCTCGCCTGAAGGGCAAAAGCCTGCATGCACTTGAACCGGACGCAACCTCGAAAACGTTTCGTTTCAATTTGTATCTTAAACAAGTCTATGTTAAAAATAGTTTATTAACAAGTGTTCAATACGAGAATGCAACGTGTTCTTTACCGTTTTGTGATTAGAATATAATTCATTAGCGTTTCTAGTAAATTAATTTTTAAAGCTACTTTATTGTGACACGTGATTTCGGGTATTGTAGTGAACGATGACGTCACTGAGTATACCCACGGAAGCTCCTATTCATACGATATTGTATACTTCGGCATATTTGCAGAAGCCTGTCAAGAAAGTGAAGAAAAAGGTAAGCTTTAACTGATTGTTGATAGAGGAGTATCCTTGCTTTTTGATTATAGCGATTCGATAGGCATAATTTTGCTGATTTACTGAAATTTACGAGAGAATGTGCTCTTAAACTCCTGCCACTGAAAATTCAAAGAAACTAGTCAGTTTCTTTGAATTTTCAATGCAGTGAAGTGTTTTCAACAACATTTTGTTCGCTGTTTGGGAGGTTTATGACAAGCATTTGCAAGGGCATAGCATTTTGGATCAATAACCAGAGTTTCGGAAAGAGGCAAATATCACCTAGGAGCTGTAATTAATCTATCAGAAAATCATCTGGCGCATGATTAAGACGTTCACTATAAAATGAAAGAAAATCATATTATCAATGTAACTTCACAGTCTCAAGCTCTGCTCTGAAATAAACTGTTTGTTTGCCTTAGGAATAAAGATGAATGTTTTTTTATAATATCTTCACATTGAAAGCGAGTAGATAGTAATCTTTCAGGTCTCTGTTTAACCTGTTACTATTATCGTGTGTATATGTCACTGTTTATTCTATTATTAGGATTTGGAAAGCTGTTATGACCATATGTCCGTAAAAGAGAAAAGTTAACGATCCAATCGTCTGTAATGAATATTCAGTACGGTGTCCAAAATACCTATCGAATACGGGACGTTATTGCCTGTCCAATATTTACAGGTAAACATGGACACCGCGTGGGCAGTATTCCGTCCATCCCAGCGTAATCCCCCTTTGATGGAGGGCTGATTGAAATGTTCGCCGATTTTATCCGCGCAAATGAATATTCATCTTTTATCGATGAGTGCATTTTGTGTTATCTGTTGAGTGGGAAGTTTTCATATTATTTTAGGCTGTCCTGTCCCAAAAAATCATATTAAACGAAAATCAAAAAGTAAAAAAACATCAAGTATCGTATAAAGTTTTTTATGTTACATTTTTCATGATTTTAAGTCAGAGGTTAACCTTTAGAATTAAGGCAATTAAGAACGATGTTTTTTGTATATATACGCATTTTTGTATTTTAGCTATGCATTGTAAGTCTACCTTTAGGATGTATCTCGTTACTGTATATAAATTATTTCTCACGTTACGGTTTTGTCAGTGTCCAAGGTTATAGTCTGCCCGTGGTTTTAATAAGTCAATGGTAACTTTTGATTTATCGTCTTACCGATAGCCAGGTCAAGTTTTGGTGGAAGCAATCTGTGCCAGGGATTCTAGCACCGTCCCACCGTCAGCATGGCCGCTACCGTGGCCAGAAATATTGGGACTACCGAGAACTAGGGGCCTTTGCCGTCTGTTGACGTCCATCGAAAGGATTTGCTCATATGCCACGCTGAGCAGGCGGATTGGCAACGACTTATTAAACCTGTACTGCGGATCTACCTTATTACACCTAATTGTTGCTTTGTAAGGGCGTAAATAATGGCCGCGTCTTTAACGGATGGGTCCTTTACATTCGGCATTCTTAGATGGACTCAGACCGAATTAGATGTCCTTGACAGACGAATCCGTGCAACCATGACCAACTACGTCGTTGGTTATCAGACTGTATATCCGTGGAAGCGCAGTGGTCGTGGCCTATTTAGCGCCAAAACCATGCACAACGCGAGATGTGCGGTCTCATCAGGACGTACTTCTTGTCTAAAGTTGACAGCGATGTACAAAGAACTGACTCCTCTCAATCTAGCCAGCGATAACTGGCAGAACACGGTAGTACTGAGCACCTCTGAGCGGGAGGAAGTATGGAAAGGGAAAGAGCTACATAGAAGGTTCATGAAGGCTCTACATTAGCCTCATGCAGACTTTAAAGTTTCCGTAAACTGGCTACGTTTCGGCAACCTCTTTGCGGAAACTGAAAGTTTTGTCTGTGAAATACAAGCTCAAGTGATGAAGACGAACAATTACCGGAAGCACATCCTAAAAGACGGCACCGTGGATATGTACCGGGCGTGTCACCATCCTGGTGAGTCACTCAGGCATGTGCTCTCGGGTTGCTCCGCGCTCTCTATCACTGAGTATTTGCACAGACACAACCGAGTAGCCAGGATACTCCATCAAGAACACATCATTAAGTACCATCTCTTAGCTGTGAGGCTGCCTTATTATCAATTGGAACCGAAGGCGGTTCTCGAAAACGACTGCATCCGGTTATACTTGGATGAATATATATATATGGTCAGTATCGGTCAATGGTTTGATCCCAACCAGGTTCGCGAAACACTTAAGAAATCCGACCGGGATTTCCGAAGAAACTCGCTCCTCGCGCGAGGACATAACAATAAAAATTTTGGCCATTAACACAACGTCATCTAGTCCCAAATTAAGCAAAGCTTGTACTGTCGAAACTAGATGTCTGTTGAATAAATAAACTTACTATTCCTTTGTAAATAAATCATATTATATACTAACATAAACTAACGCCTAGAAACGAGAAAAACGTAATTTCATGTCATAATATTTTCCCGAGGTAGAAGAGAACCCACCCTGGCGCAGCATGCTATAAAATAAACTGTTTGTTTGCCTTAGAATAAAGATAAACGTTTTTATAATATCTTCACATTGAAAGCGAGAGTCATCTTTCAGGTCTCTGTTTAACCTGTTACTATTATCGTGTGTATATGTCACTGTTTATTCTATTATTAGGATTTGGAAAGCTGTTATGACCATATGTCCGTAAAAGAGAAAAGTTAACGATCCAATCGTCTGTAATGAATATTCAGTACGGTGTCCAAAATACTTATCGAATACGGACGTTATTGCCTGTTCAATATTTACAGGTAAACATGGACACAGCGTGAGGCAGTATTCCGTCCATCCCAGCGTAATCCCTTTGATGGAGGCTGATTGAAATGTTCCGATTTTATCCGCGCAAATGAATATTCATCTTTTATCGATGAGTGCATTTTGTGTTATCTGTTGAGTGCGAAATTTTCATATTATTTTAGGCTGTCCTGTCCCAAAAAATCAAAATCCCAAAATTAAAAAGTAAAAAAACATTAAGTATTGTATAAACGTTTTTCATGTTACATTTTTCATGATTTTAAGTCAGAGTTTAATATTAATTATTAGCAACCTTTAGAATTAAGGCAGTTAAGAACGATGTTTTTTTGTATATATACGCATTTTTGTATTTTAGCTATGCATTGTAAGTCTACCTTTTAGGGATTTATCTCGGTTACTGTATATATATTTTTTCTCACGTTACGGATTTTGTCAGTGTCCAAGGTTATAGTCTGCCCGTGGTTTTAATAAGTCAATGGTAACTTTCGATCTATCGCCTTACCACTTTGCTAAATAACGGCTTATATCATCCGAGCATCATTTCTATTTCCTAAGCCACAAAGTAGATTAAATAAATAGACACCATTTAGTGCAACGAAATGGTACCGACCTAAACTGGCTATTTTACTGGCTATTTTTGAGATGTCGAGGCTCCCAGTAGATGACACTAATTTAAGAGCGCTGAAATGCGATTGTCGCTTGTTATCCTTAGCGCCATCTACCAAACTAAGATTTGGTAGATGGTAGCCTCTGCCTCCGCCACAGCCTCCGTAGCCTAGTGGTATGGGCGTGTGCTTTAGAAACCGGAGGTCGTGGGTTTGATTCCTGCGGGGACTCAACAAATTTTCATTGTTGTTTCCTAGTTGGTAAGGGCAATTTGGGCCGATCACCCATTTGTCTGAAAAGTAAGATAATCCATGCGTCGGATGGGCATGTAAAAAGTCGGTCCTCCCACCAACCCGCATTGGACCAGCGTGGTGGTCCAAAAACCCCCTGATGGATAGGGGTGTATTAGGGGAGCCGTATGTTCAGCAGTGGACAATTACAGGCTGATGAGATGATGAGATGGTATCGATGACATGAGAATGTGGTGTAGATTTCTAAATGCTGCCTAGCCCAACTGAATCCTCCTATCAGCTTTTATTTTCCTATCGGCTTTTCCCTCAAAGCTGTGTATTCGCCGCTTCAGCCTGCCGGTGGCTGGAATTCATCAAGCTTGTTGGTGAGGCGATTCGTCATGACTCTCGAGAACAGCTTGCTTGTATCGTCGGTCGGTAATTCTTAATCAGCACCCTTCTTAAAAACAGAACGACTTCACTTTCAAGCCACGCCTTGGTAAAAATGCCTTGGTGAAGGACGGAGTCGAATGAGATGCCGAGACACACTTGCACGTGGATCGATAACCCGGTAATCTGGTTAATGAGCCTGTGACGCGTACAATTTGCAATAGAAATCCTCGATCTTAGATAAGATCTCAGACTTAAAAGAAATAATCCAGCCAGAACAGTTCCTGAGCTTCGACAGATGGCTTCTCCCGAGCTTCTCCACAAAAATCTTCGACCCTCTATTCTGCTCAATCGCTTCAGTCATCCGTTGCGTGTTTGAGCAGCGAAGGTCTCGGCGTATCAATTTGCGGATCCGCTTCGAAAGGAGTTTCACATCTGTCGAAGTGGCGTCCTCATGCCTTCGGCGTTCCTCCATAAGACTAAGTGTCTTATCGGAGAGTTTGTATTTCGCGCCGGTACGCTTACTCCTGCAAAACCTGTTACCCACGTCACGTATGCAGTCCACTAAGGCATCGAGTGCCTCGTCAACTGCCATTGTGGTTTCATGCTAGTCTATATTTTAATCTCAATATTTCTGCTTAATTCGGCTTCTTGACATGTTACAATTTACAAATGTGTATGGTGGAGTCCTCTATTGTCGTTTTATTGGTACTAATTATCTTTTGTATGAACTGGTACCCCATGTCTAAGCAAACTATAATCTGAATATATAAAGTTTTGACATTAACACAACGTCATCTAGTCCCAAATTAAGCAAAGCTTGTACTGTCGAAACTAGATGTCTGTTGAATAAATAAACTTACTATTCCTTTGTAAATAAATACATATTATATACTAACATAAACTAACGCCTAGACACGAGAAAAAACAGTATTTTCATGTCATAATATTTTTCCCGAGGTAGAAGACGAACCCACACCCTTTGGCGCAGCAGTCACGGTCGCTAACCACAGCGCATAATCGGTTAACCTATTTAAACATTATTTTAAACCTGTATTCTGAACACTTTTCAATATGGCAGAGACATTATATTAGTACATTATAAAAAAAATGTCATTCAGGGTTCTATAATAAAATTTATTATTGAACATTATGTTTGTTTTATTCTTAAAATGTTTCCGAATGATTAAATAGTTTCTTGAATTAAAAGGTAATACGACTAATGTTAGTTGCCATTCTTAACTACAATTTACTTTTAAAACGTTACCGTCTGTTTTAACGAATAATAATACGATTTATTTTTTTTTTTATCCTTGAAGTTATGCTTCCAGACTCATGTCTTTAGTAAGCTTCATCTAACACAGAGTTCGCGAGAAGCTCCCGTCCCCACGAACTAGGTGGCCCACATTTTTGCTAAAATGGAGGCCACACGTCAGAAAGTGAGTTAGTCATTAGTTTATGTCTCCTAAGGATCGTTGACGATCGGTTTACGAACCGGACGCCGACGGTCTGGCGACTGTATTAATCGACTGCTGGGGCGGTGAGAACCGCCCTGGAACGCGGGTGTATCTAGTATACGCGGTGTGTGTGTGTCGCTGTGCTCGTAAGCGAGGGCGAACTACAGGTGAGTGTGTGCTATCCCTACTCGTGTGGTGTGTAGGGTCTGATGTCGGGACCACCGTTGGGTCCGGAGTCTCGGCGACCCCTTCCTCGTCCGGGTCGAGAAGAACGTTTCGCGGTCTACGCTTTCGACTAGACGCGTTTGGATCGGCCGTATACGTTGCTGCTTTTACCAGCAGAGGGTTGCTGTGGTTAATAATAATACGAGGTCTCTCCAACACTCTATTGCGTAACAATAGAGTGTGAGCGAGACAGATCAATCTATTATCGAACCAAATTTAAGAGTAACTTACCACATTATTGTTCATTAAGTAAATGGTTTGTGTCGTCATCAATTTCTAATCAATTTCATTGTAATACCAAATATTTGTTTTTTTTTAAATGTTCCAATAAGCCCTATGCTTTATTCCTATAAATATTTCGATAAATGTTTATAAGCGCAAGGCATACACCGCTAGCGCAATTATGTTGTACGCCATCTGGCGTCTAATTTAGCGAACATTGCTAAAGTCAGTTACTAAAATTTTAACAATAATTACGTATTTTTGAACAATTATTTATGTTATTTTTTATCTTCAAATTACCGGGCTGAATCAATGTTTATGTGAACTTGGGTTTATAAAATATGCTAGTCTATATTTTAATCTCAATATTTCTGCTTAATTCGGCTTCTTGACATGTTACAATTTACAAATGTGTATGGTGGAGTCCTCTATTGTCGTTTTATTGGTACTAATTATCTTTTGTATGAACTGGTACCCCATGTCTAAGCAAACTATAATCTGGATATATAAAGTTTTTTCCCCACGGGGTTCTAAACCCATACCTCCATAACTCAAGGGCTTTTACGCGTAAACATCGCTCATGCTGTATATTGTGATATTAAAGTTTCTTACTGTTGGAATTTTGGCAAGCATATACCTAATTTTCCTATGTTCAAAGGTATTGTTATTGATTTTTATGTATATGCTGTTGGCATACCTAACTTATATTTGAAACTAAAAAGCTATAGAGTATTGAAATTTGTAAACAGTTTGTTTGCTTGGCGTATACCTTATTAAATCCTTATATTGCTTGACTTTAGCTCGGCGAATTTAGGTTTTATAAGACATTACTCTTACGATACGGATACGGTCCAAACCCCCTAATGGATAGGGGTGTATTAGGGGAGGCCTATGTCCAGCAGTGGACTAAAACAGGCTGATGATGATGAGACATTACTCTATTATAGTTGACCGTCTAAGTTAAGAAATTAAAGCCAATTATGGTGTGGTAGTAATAAGAACAATATAACCCATCGAAGTGGCGTTGCACGTATTGTGTTGTAATTATTGCATTGTTGTTTGATTTTTTTATTGACTACTCAGGCAGACGAGCAGTCGGGCCACAGGATGGAAAGTGGTCACCGACGCCCATGGACATTGGCAATACTAGTGGTATCACCAACGCGCTGCCTACCGTGAGACATAGGATGTTAAGTCTCGTTTACATAGTAAATACGCTGGCTACGGCGCCCTTTAAACTGGAACACAGTAGTGTCTTCAGACTGAAATGGTACCAACTCAGACGGTCCCCTGTAAAAAGGGGACCTGTGATTGACGATGTTAGTTTTAGTTTATAATAAGAACGCTGGTTCAAACCATTTCCAATTACTGTTTAGCTTTTTAGTGTAGCAAATATAATTAAGTAGCCATTTTGCTTTGATCATAATAGTCGTAGTTTAAATTTAAAATAACATGAACGATGAAATGAAATTTGAGCCTGAAATTGGGCAAAGAGAAATTGTAACGATAATGATTGTATCCATATTGAATATGAATTCAATTTTAATGACATGCGTAATGGGAATGTCGTTTGTAGTTAAATTATTTTCTGTTGTAAGGTTTGCGATATAAACTTTCTGTTATGTTTAGTAAATAGTATATTTTAAAGAGAAGGTACGTAGCTCAAGCTTCAATACCAGTTTATTTCTTAGAAGTAGCAATTACTTCGAAGAACTAGACTGATATTAGATTATTAATAATTAAATTGTCCAGAAAGTGAAAAGTAATCAAGTAATTAGTAAAAGGATTAATTATTAAAAGTAATACTATATTAGCTATAATTTCAATTAATACTAGACTCCAAAAAACTTAAGTGTGGTATTGTTTAAAGATATAGTTGGCTTAAAGGTTATGACTTTTAATCATTCGAGCCTTGTACTCGTGGTTTTATTTATGAATACAAATATGAATACAATAACACAGGAAGAATAAACAACCGTCCTTTAGAGCATTGAAAAATGAAATTTTATTAATAATTTATCATATTCAAGTGTACAAGAAGTTTTCATAAAGATGTTTTTTTTTGGTTAATTTATGTTTCGTTGTATTAATTCTTGTATTTTATTATATTCCAGGTAAGTCTCCTATTTTGGTGTTAAAACGCAAGTGGTAAGCAAGTATAATATAATGTTCTCCTAGTCGACTCGGACTGTGGCGGCCAATCTACATTAGAGATCGGACAACTGGGCAGGAGATATTACAGTGCACAAGAGTACTCACAGACTCAGGTGCAATCCCTGTTCCACCACTCTCACAGTCTTATAGGACGGATACCCGACATGACCGGAGAGAGATCAGGCGCAAGACGAAGTTTTTACATGCTCATTTGATGCATGGATCATCTTACTTTACGGACAACCGGGAGATCAGATCGCATATCAGACTAGGAAATAACAATCAGAGTTGAAAGGTATGTCTCTTATTATTCTTTGCATAAATTATATATTAGAATAAAGTTTCTGAATCGCAAGCCCTTACTACTAGGCTACTAAGGCAGTTGACATGTAAACAAAGTAATAAAAATACGTAGCATAGTAAAAATAATTAATTAATTTGCCTGCTTTAAACTTTAAATTTAATTCTCTTTTGAACACCTTTTACGTTAAAATCCAGCAAGTTTAGATCTGTCAATTACAGATTTGGTGATTGAAAAAGATATAGTATACAAATTATAAAAGAGCAATTTTTTGTATAATAATAATTCTGCCCTTTGTTCACTGTAGTTTAAACGTGATTGAGCATTAATTTATTCTGTTTGATTTGAGTTTATTATCGAGTCTGTTAAAATTTTAATGTTAATATTATATCGGTTAATACCATACTTACTACATATAATTAATTAAAGCTCTGTTGCTAGTGTTAAGGGTATATTTCTGTAAATTGAAATATATTATTCAAGTAACAATATTATAACGTAAGTTAATATATATTCATATTTGTTACACACTAGCGAAAAATTAGCTCTTCACTAGCGACCCGCCCGGCTCCGCTCCGGGTGCAATACTAATATCTGTTAATGTATCCGTAAACATATATAAATTAATCAGTTTCTCTACAGTATTATGAATAAATTACACATATAAACCTTCATCTATAATCACTCCATCTATTTAAAAAAACCGCATCAAAATACGTTATGCAGTTTTAAAATTTTCTGCATACATAGGGATATAGGGACAAAGAAAGCGACTTTGTTTTATTTTACCTATATGCGTCTGTCAAATATAGTTTTCACGAAGCTTCTTGCATTTAATTTCACAACACAAAGAGTATACTTAGTTCGATGAATACTTAAAGATTCTGAATGAAGTCTCAACTTTCTTTTTTTTAACGTCAACAAAGTCAATTATGTCTTTACTTGCGTTGAAATATAAATCGACGTCCCTTTTAAAAAGGCCTTTCGAGCGGAGTGCACTCGAAATAATTGTTTCAATTTGAATAAAATTCATTTCGTTGATGAATCTCTGGCTTGAAAACTTTTTTCTCCGTCTTGACGTTGGTTATTTTAGTTTTTTATATTAAGAGAAAAAAAATATTATTAAACTGAGGATGAAATGGCGTTAAATGAGTATAGTAATAAAATTAGGCGAACATAATTGGCATTGCTTAAATCCACTTTATATATATTATATTTTTCATACTATAGTGTAAATGCGAGCGTTTCTAAAAATATGGATTTATTTGTTTTCTTCACAAGGAGTTTAATTATATGCGAATACATATGACACTCTTCGTCATATATAATGAGAATTGGTCAAAGTATTATAAAAAATAGATTTAATGTACTGTATGTATAGGTATGCTTATCTTCCACCTTTAATGTTATGTAATTCGTGCACCGCAAAAACCTTTGGCTTATTACGATATAATGGACAATAATCAGGATCACAAAATACCAACACCACGCAGGTAATACCACAGAAGAAAATGAAATACATAAAAAAAACGTAAATTACAAGAACGTTTTTAATGAAACAAGTTAATATGTTTTCACGAAGCAAAGTTGAAACCGAAATATTTTAAGTTTGAGCATACTACTACGTAGACGGTCCCAGCCTACGAGGTTTATTAGTTAACTTCTGCGAAGTTTTGGGTTAGGGACGCATTATCCGGAGCGTTCGAGAAAGTTCTGTATCATAATATTCTTATTAACAAAGTGGTTTTTTCAAGTTTTAATAACTGATGCACGTTTAATGCATCTTTGCATTATTAATTTCACTTTTCTAGCGAGCTTATTTACTTAAGAGAATCTTGCATTTTTTTCTATGCTTGATCTTAAAATGTTGTGTAAACTTAATGTTTTAGCGACGCTTTGTATCGGAATAGTTTGAACTTTGCTCCAATTTTCATTCCAATTTATGTTTAGTACTCTGGAGCAGCCTCCGTGGCCTTGCTTTATAAACCGAAGGTCGTGGGTTCGAAACCAGCGGGGAGAAAATCTTTGTGGTATCGCGTTTTTCTGGTTGATTAGGATAATTTGGACCGGATCACCCAATTGTCTGAAAAATAAGATGCTATATGCGTCAGATGGGCTTGTATAAAGTTCGTCCACCAAGCCGCATTGCACCAGGATGGTGGGATACAGTCCAAAAAGCCCCCAATGGAGAAGGCGTGCATTAGGCGAGGCCCTAGGACCTGCAATAGTATTCCAACGCAACCTAACCTTATCGGTTATAGGTATTCGCTATATAACATATTTACGTTTCATATTTATTTATTTGCAAATATGCATAGCAGTACTGCCTCCAGTAGCCTAGTGGTATGGGCGTGTGCTTTAGAAACCGGAGGTCGTGGGTTCCGAATCCTGCAGGGGACGCAACAATTTTTCATTGTTGTTCTCCTGTTGGTTAGGGCAATTTGGGCCGATCACCCAATTGTCTGAAAAGTAAGATGATCCATGCGTCGGATGGGCATGTAAAGTCGTCCACCCACCAACCCGCATTGGACCAGCGTGGTGGGATACGGTCCAAACCCCTAATGGATAGGGGTGTATTAGGGAGGCCTATGTCCAGCAGTGGACTAAAACAGGCTGATGATGATGATGATGTATGCATAGCAGTTGCAATCTTGAAGACGTCGCTCACATCGACTGACAAGATGATGTTGAAGTTTGTTGTTAAAGAACCTATTAACATATACATAAGTATAACTTTCCGGTATTTTATACGTAACTAACGAAATTAACAAATAGCTAACTTCTTTAAACATATACGCGACGTTGTCTACGTTGTATACTGTCTTCCGGTTCGAAGGGCATCGTGGCCAGCGTAGTTTTTGGGTTGACGAGAACTAACATGTCTCAAGGCGATGAACGGATTTGTACTGTTTATGCCCCTTTTCTTATGAATTTGCGTTTTCTTAAGTGTCAGGTTCACGCCCTGCTCCCTTTAAACTATTAAAAAATTTTGTAATGACAATTTTGTCGGAGGGATGTGTGAGTACGATGATACTGATTTCACTAAATCATGTTCTTACTAATAATGGATATATAACTAGAAATTTTTAAAATAAATGTAGCTAATAAAATGTTTATCCTATGCATTGTTGTCGCAAGGCGTTATTTGCCTGCATACGAATTGGCGGCGATTATTTTTCGCTTAATATAAATAAATAGTAATAAAACTAGTAAGTATTCAATTCGAAATTATTGTGCGTTAAACCTCATTTTTAGAATCTAGCCATGCTTTAACCGTTAACTAGTATTGAAAAAAAAATTTAAAGAATTTAAACAACAAAGCAGCAAGCAAAAAAATATGTATGAAACAGTGCGTTTTTAGGTTTTTGACCAAACGTTTCCAAAAAATGAACATAAACACTGTAGAGCGAGGTTTTGATTCAGCCGGGATGCTTGTAAATACGTCGGTTTCATAAAATCGTACAGATGCAAAAGAAATAATTGCAAGCGGAAATTTTTTCATATCGCAAATACGATACGTAATTTCAATGATACACCCGACGGATCGTCGTCCCGTCGTTGTCTACGGAAGAGAATTAAAAAGTAATACAATAGAGCGAATACGATACTGGCTGCAAAAGAAATTCTCGTGTACATTAAAAATTAAAGTAATTTTCGCGGGAAAGATTTTTTTATCGCCACGGTGGTTGTTGTGTTTGTGTGTGTTTATTTTTAAATGCTACATCTCGTTTTGTTCGTTCGTGCGTCGGTAGCATCGCCCCCGTTTTGTGATTACACAGATACAATTGTTAAGCGCTGTATTTGCTCGGCTCTTTTGATAAGTGAAGCCTGCGTGTTCTAATGTGCTTGGAGTAGCGGTTTTGTAAAAAGTCATGAAAACTAATCGGATTTGTGAAGATTTCTTTCAGTGAAAGATTGTTAATAAGGAAGCTGTTGAAAATATGTAGCTATGATATATAGAAGACGAAAGAGGGTGTATTATCATACCTAACTTATTGTATTTTATGTTAGTAATTTTTTTTTAGTTGTGTGAGTGTTACTATTGAATGAACTGAGAAACTATAGTGCGGATTTTAAAAATTCTTTAAAGTTATTATCACTATGAGTAACAAAGGCTACTTTTTGTAAATGATATGGATAGAGCCGTGGACGGACTAGTAACATTATATAGCATTGTCGGTAATTGAAGATTAATTTATAAATTTACTATACATATAATTCTCCGCACAATAATAATACAAGTTATAACATTAATTGCCAGTTTTCCGGCCCAGGAAATATATCTTAATTAAAACCAAAAAATGTACACGGATTCATTTGTCTCATGTCTTACTTAATTAGTAACTTTGTTAGTAGATAAAGACGAGCGAAAACAACAGACAACAATCATTAATTTGAAATATTACCGTTTACCTTTAATTTTGTGTGCGTAAATGTTTATGATTATATAAAAAATAAAAACCTGAATGAATATATTAACGGCATATTATTTATTTCGTAGATTTTGCGTAAAAACTACGCTCCAGCCTTAAAGTTTTCTATATATATTATTGTAACCATTCTCAAAATGATAAGGTTCATTCAATATATAATCTTTTGAAAAATTCTCCTTTTAAGTTCTTCCAATCGCTGAGTACTTGTAGTAATTAAATATATTTCCATTCTAGCAGATGCAGCCACGCATCGACGTGGCTGGATTTCGCAAAACCTGTTCTTAGATGATCTCTACTTGGCAAAAGAAATATTCATACCAATCTTAAAGTCAATCGGCATTAAATGTCCTCTATACACGGTGATTTTTCGTATAGTACATACAGTAGTCAATTCAGAATGAGTAACATATTCCGATGAACTGATTTTTAAACTAAGTTAAGTTCTCGTCCCTAAACTCGGACATTATTTTCGCCGAGACAATTGTACAAGAAATAACTTTTGTAAACGCTTGTAAATTTTTTCAGTTTTCACTATCTTTATTTCATTTTTCGTTTTGAACAGAAAGTTAGCGTGTATAAGCTTTGTACTAAACGAAATATCACCTTGTATATGTATGTAGATAGATATTGTTTTTTTCGATTGAAGCTATTTAAACTAGCACGTCTTTCTAAGATCACATCGCTAGTCCTCCGGACGTCTTTATTAGCCGCTGTCGGCGTAAAGTGGCGCTTGTTAGCAATTCGTCGTTCCAAAACTTTGCGTTCGCTCGCTCTGAACGCACCGTATTGTTCTAGAAGGAACTTTAAACGTTTATTGAACGTAATTAGGCGGGAATCCTATGTGATGGATGATTTTAATTTTCTTCTATCGCCTATTATGGATAAGTTATGAAGTATCGTGTTTTAAACGTTGCGTTTTAAACAATATGGCGTCACTCGGCATCCCAACTGAGGCGCCCGTGTACACTATTCTGTGCACGTCCGCGTATTTGCAGGATGCAGTGAAAATTCCACCTAAAAAGGTAAGTTTCAGATACTATTCGACTTCAAAAACGCTGTTATTATACTAAGTATGATTTTGCAGCTCATTTTTAGTATAAGTCAGTTAATTATTAGTTAAATTTCATTTTTATAAAAATCATTTTACGGTGGGAAGTAGATAAAATATGTGTTAAACAAAATTCTAATTTACGTTTTCTTTTGTCACATATTTCTGTGAGGCTTTACTAAATGTCTAAGTTTTTTTAATTTAAAATTACCTAATAAATATTATTCTGTGGCAAAAAGTTCGTTTATTATTCTTTTAACGTCCAACCCTTGTACTGGCATCCATTCAACAAAAAAGCGTTAGCAAAAGTAGTTAAAATTTTAACTTTCTGTCCCATTGTATACCGCATACGTACATAAAGTTTACGCCACGTAAAAACTGACATAATTTTTTTAAAACAATTAAAAAAAGTGTTTTTCTTGGCGAATCACATTTTAGAGCTGTTTAATGTTCATATCCATAACTAATTCATCACAATTGGTTAAGCGCTTTAATCTTAAAAGCATAACAAACAAACTTACTTTCGTAACATCAGCATTACAACGGCTCGACTCCGCTTTGCTGGAATGACTTAGTTGTATTTTAAATATATGGTTTTAGCTCCTGATATAACTGTGTCCACCAATTTATTGCTTAAACTACTTTTCTTAAACAATGTGGTGACGTACGGATGGCGTTGATATTAGTTGCGTATCAATCAGTGATTAACGTCTCTAAATATATGTTCACACACCACTTCGTTGCCATTGGTTACGTTGTTTACATGCACATCGAGTTTTTAAGCTTCGTCATTATCATCATCAGCCTGTGTTATTCCACTGCTGGACATAGGCCTCCTCTACTGCACGCCTTCTCCATCAGGGGGTTTTTGGACCGTATCCCACCACGCTGGTCCAATGCAGTTTGGTGGGTGGACCGACTTTTTACATGCCCATCTTTATTTTTAACATCATTATTTTTCAGACAATTGGGTGATCGGCCCTGATTGCCCTTACTAGCTAGAAAGCAACAAAGAAATTTGTCGAGTCCCTGCAGGATTGGAACTCACGACATCCGGTTTATATAGCAAACGCCCTTACCACTAGGCTACGGAGGCAGTTTTTTAAGCTTAGTTTAGTTTAAATATAGCGGTTAAACGTGTGACGGTTAACATATTTCTTTAAATTACCTGACAAGACAATCAGAGCCGTCATGGGTAGTAAGTGAAATGTACTATTATAAAAATGTAGCGCCAGAAATCACAAATTCGCTCGCTTTTCTAAAACATTTCATGCATCTTGCAGTTTTATCGGCATCAGTAGCATTTTAACACTGCTGCTTTGCTGCCTAACTTATAGATACATTATGTGACAGTTTTAATTGTCAACCAATGAAGAAGATGAGATACATAGCTGTGACATTCACACAAACAGACAGAGTAGCTGACACGGATAGAAGTGCTGCACTTTTATTTAGTTATGTAATTTCACATAGACTCCAGAGTTTATTTGTTCTTGATAAAAGCAAACACTGAATGATAAATTGTGTAACTCCAGTTATAATGCCTCTTAATAAGGATGAATTCGTCATCATCAGTCTGTGTTAGTACACAGCCCTCCGGGCTGGAATTAGGCCTCCCCCGATGCACGCCTTCTCCATCAGGGGATTCTCGGACCGTATCCCACCACGCTGGTCCAATGCGGGTTGGCGGGTGGACCGACTTTTTACATGCCCATCCGACATGTGGATCATCTTACTTTTCTGAAAATTGGGTGATCGGTCCAAATTTCCCTAATCAAATAAACAAATTTATCTATTCTATATCATTGATTAACCTACACTAGTTTTAAGGCAACGAAAATGTGTAACTAATATATGATAAAAGCAAATATCTCAAGGTAGCAAATCTAGACCAAGGGTTGTAAAATTACATTTACATGAACGTTTGTAATCTTAACGAGATTGAAGGCTTTGTTATAAAATCGGTTTGTAAATATAATACGTAAACGTGACGTACACGACCCATATAATGAAGTAGTCAACATATTTGAAGAAGACGAGTATGTACTTGTTTTGCGTACAATGTTTGAGATAATAGATGAAATGATAAACGAAGACATTTTTTTTTTCAAATTGTAGCAAAATTCGGGACGTTAAGTTTTGTGCAACGTTATTAAATATACTAGTTTTATTACCGTTATCAAATTGATCGTACAATTCAGTATTTATATATATAAACAATTTTTTTATGACATTCTTTCAATAACATAAAAAAAACTTTTGAATCAAATGACTTGTTTTATCGTTTTTTTAGCGATAAAACAGTTAGTCATTTATTTAATATGTATATTCGCGCAAATACAATAGAAATAAAAATTTTGATCTTTCCCAAATACTCTGTTGTTTGTTTGCGTATGAACGCACAGCGAACAGTTTGTGCAGTTTTTCCTATTGGCACGCGTGTTTCGCAATTATTTTTAGTCTCAAGTGACCGTTACTCGACCGCGCGCTGTTTTACTGCCGTTTTTACGCTCACCATCGAATTGATCTTGGGAAATTTTCCATCAAATTGATATCGCGATAAGTTTCAAGCGAATTCCATCCAAATGTCCCAGGTAATAAAGTCGAAATTGCAATTATAGAGAGCTTGTGTAAGAACGCGTCATTTGCAGCGTTATCAATGTGTAGTTTACGCGAATGCTTTTTATGCGATTACGACGATTGATTTTTAACTTTATTGCTATGTGTTAGGGTTTATTATTGAAATACTGTTTTGAATAGCAATTAAGACGCATGCATTTGTATTGGAAACATTCCATATGGTTGTGTATTAGTTTCGTTTCGTATTAACGTAGAACGCATAGTAACCGCGCGTTATATTTATTTTCTATCGTTTATAGTCATAGCTATAGTGGGAAAAGATTTTCCTTCGTGTTTTTTGGGAAAATTTCACCTTTATCGTCTTTAGCTTTAGTACCTATACTTTATGTAGTATATACAATGACATTATTCATTTTGAAATTGACACCAAACATAAAGTTGCATATTAATGGTCGTAGATATTTTTGTTTATCATTTAATACGATCATTCATTGACAGTTTGGGTGTCATCGGATGCCGATAACGATCCGGGTTTTCCCGAAGGAAAATAATTTCTCACTACATCTATACGATAACAAATTTTGGAGTCAATATTCGTCATCATCATCACCCTGTAATTGACCACTGCTGGACATAGGCCTCCTCTAATACACCCCCATCCATAAGGGTGTTTTGGATAGTATAACATCATGCTGGTAGAATGCGGGCTGGTCTTTTTTTCGGTGGACCAACCTTCTACATTCCCTGCCGACGCATGGATAATCTTACTTTTTGCAGACACTTGGGTGATCGGCCCAAATTGCCTAAACCAACCATTAAACAATAATGAAAATTTGTTGAGCCCCCGCAGGATTCGAACCTACGACCTCCGGTTTCTAAAGCACACTCCCTCACCACTAGGCTGCGGAGGCAGTTTTTAAGCTTCAGTTGCAATTATGATTAAATAAAAATAATTCATCCGACAGTTATGAAAAATAATAATTTCCTTGTTTTTAAAAGACTTTTCGTTGTCACTAAGTAGTCCAAGTGTGATGTTATTTATCTTAAGGTTTTTTGTATACATAATAATTAAGCAACGGTCTTAAATTATTCGAAATCTGGTCATCATAGTATTTGCTTATTATTATTTTTAAACTGTTTGGTCTGCCAATTTATTTGCGAATAGAAATTGTACTAAAATTGATCTTAAAAACAGGCGGGTAGGCCATATTTGTTCCTATTTGATAATTTGGTGTATGTCAAATTGATGAACTAAAAATTAAGATGTTTTCTTGTATATAAAACAAAGCTTGCAAAACAAAGGTGTTTCATTTTTTCGCTTTATATTACCTCTTCCTCTATCCCCGTTACATTGATAATACGATGCGGTGTTATAACCATCGGTGTTAGTTTACTAAAAAGTCGGTACACTTTTTCACTTCTCGATCTATATGAATCAATTATGCAATACTATGCTTTATAAGTACCTGTATAAAGTGTACCTACACTAGCAACCCGCCCCTGCTATACACGGGAGCTATGCTGATAGAAAATATACATACAATTTTAAGCATGTGTTGTACTTACAAACCATTCTCTTTTATCATTCAATCTATTAAAAAAGGCATAGAAATACGTTGCGTAGTTTAAAAAATTTAACCATACATAGCGATGAAGGGACAGTGAAAGCGACTTCGTTTTATACTATGTAGTGATTTCTCAATTCATTATTATCGTAATTGTAGCCCTTTGACGCCCTTGACCGCTCCCTTATCTCCAGAATCCAAACGTCCCAGTTCGACTAATTAACTACAGTACGGGGTCCCGTTAATCTTCATCAATTCGGTTCACACAGCCGACTAACTAAGTCTGCGCGATGAAATCCTAACGCGATTTCCCAGTCTATTTGTTTAGTCCCAATTGGCAATTGTCGAGAATGTTGGATATAAATCAATCTTAATCACCTTTCAATCGGGTATTAATGAGTTTTGCTCGAGTGAGGTTTTGATTTGGCCGAACTATATAAGGCATCGGACAACTCATCAGGAGATTTTATAGTGTACAAGTGTACGCATATTCACATGCACCATTCTATTTCTTTAACTCACACGGTCCGAAGGGACGAATAATTAACACAACATGTCCATCCGATGCTGTATCATCAATCTTTACAGGCAATCAGGTAACCGAGCTGTATTGTCGTAACAAACTGAAAAGCAACGACGGGAAATTGTTATAAAAATCTCAGTTTAATGGCATTATAACAATTCGTTCAAACAACAATAAAAATCTGACGTAACTACCTGATATTTTTTTACGTTTTTGGAAACTTTTTACTAACGCTATGTACTAATAGTCAAAGCTTTACAACGTTTGGAATGTCGATCTCGATTGGCGCCAAAAGGTTTGGCTTTCATATTGGTCCAATATCACGTGTAGATTTTGAAATAAGGCTTTGTAATATAAATTTCAGGTATAATTTGGCGCTAATATGTGTAGCGTATGTATATAGCATTCCTATGTTCTATAGCCTAAAGCTTTCATTGATAAATTGGCATTTCTGTAATATATAAACACGCGCAAACATTTTTTTGTGGAAATGATTCTTCTTTAGTATATGCACTATAATTTTATATAGTGTTAGATTATTTCAATATGTTACATTTTATTTGTTTGGTATAAAGTTTGACATGTTATTACTTATACTAGCGACCCGCCCCGGCTCCGCAGGGGTGCAATACTGATACCTGTAAAATCCATTGAAAAATATATGAATCTACCAGCGTTTCTCTACAATATAATGCACGAGTTATGCATATAAACCTTCCTCTTCAATCACTATCTATTAAAAAAAACCGCATCTAAATCCGTCACGTAGTTTTAAAGATTTAAGCATACATAGGGATACAGGGACAGAGAAGCGACTTTGTTTTGTACAATGTAGTAATATCAACGCAATATAATATAACATTAGTATATTGTGTGGCTAGGGGTAAAACAAGATGATTTCTGACGAGGGCGAGAGTTGAGTTGTCATCGCCCTGGTCTGAAATCGTCTTTGTTTCATCCCGTGCCACATACTGTATTTTTCATATCACATGTGATGAAACAACCAGTTTTGATTTCTGTAGCCAGTCGAAGGAAGACTATTTCAGACAAACAGCGCAATAATATCTTATACTATTTTGACAACGATTTGACGACACCGTCAGACAATTATGATTTCATTCTAAAATAAACAAATGCGTTTATGAGAGACTTGAACTAAAGACATGAATAATAAATAAATGAATGTGCCGGGCAGTAACAACGTGGTTTCAATGCATGTGATATGAAAAATATATTAATCAGCCGCTATGTCAAATCAATTTATTACTAATACGTTCACGAGCGCTTATCGTCTGTTTACGTATGTGCTATACGTAAAAAGTTTATAACGAGACGTATGTGCAATATTAGAGATCTATTTCGGTCCGTAACACTCTGTAAGTAAATATTTGAATCTCAATCGACTCTGTACGTCACGTGTTTCTATTTAAAGAGTTTACCTTCGAGGACGGCATGTTTGTTTTTTAACGTTTGTAAATCTGAAACTTTATTGGTTACTTTAATTAATGGTAGATTTTTTAGTGGCTTGACTGCTTGTTTATGCTGTGATATCTTAGTCGTGGATGGTTTCATACGTTCTAAAAGAAACTATCAAGACAAGACTCTTTCATAGTTGTCGTTGTAGGACATCAATTCTTTCAAGTACACTTGCGAACCCATTGTTTTGTGTTTGTCCCAGGTATCTCAACCAATTAAGTGCTTATTTTACCGTAAAAACCAACTTTTACCGATCAATTTCAACCATATACTTTGTGTTTCTCCCAACCTTGACATTGGCAGAATCACCGAGACTCTCTTGGTGGAGCCATAAAGTTTAAAAGAAGAAGAAGAAGAAATACACTTACGATGGATTCATTGACTTAATGCAGTTTATTGGATTGTGGAGGCCTGATTCCGTTCGTTTCGCGTAAGAACTTGTCCTGGGTAAAAAATTATCATATTAAAACTATTGAAAAGTCTACAAAGTAGTAGTTTAGAAAATGTTGATGTAAGGTTGTATAACACATCTTTTACTTTTGGTTTCTTATTATGTTTGTATAAAAATATTGAACAAATATACGAATGCACTAAATTTGGAATTTAACGATTGATCTTGACCGACTTTTTATTGATAATGTTGTTCGTATCGTAATATTTTTTGTAGATTTTATTATATTGAGTGCATAATAAAATAGTTAGGTAATTTTCAATGGATTGGCTATCTTTTTGACGATTGATGCTACAAGAATTGTCTATTCCTTTTCAGCTGGATGTAGTGGTTTGAACTGCGCAGAAGGAGTTTGTGTATTTTCATATTTTTTTGTGTATTTACGTATCAAATACATAGATAATTATTTCTATTGCTTGCGCGAATATTATACAATATTAAATAAAATTACTTTACGGATTTTATCGCGTTTATCTTTATATTTTATATAAAAGTGTTCGAAACGTCAGGAATTTAAAATGTAAAATGTTTATTTAATAAGGACATAGATAGTAATCTTCAAGTGTTAAAGTTTAAAATCTGAAAAATACTACTTATGCATTGGAATGTAGAAAGAAGACCGGAATCGTTCATTCTAGTTTCAGGAACAGTCATTCATAAACTAGAATGTTATTCATCTATTTGCTGCAGATTATTATTAGAATCGTGAAGGACGGATGTCAATCTGTTTCAAAACTGTTATTTAAATCATAGGGCACACCTGTTGGCTTCAAAGCCGACGTAATCATGAGCAGTGGGAGGCAAGAAAGAAATTTTGCCATAAAATTTGATTTTCTAGATGCTTAGTGGTAAGAAAGAATATTGTGGGGAAACTTAATAAAAAAAAACTAAATAAAAAGACTATACGTGTTCTTTTAATTACAACCATAAATTAATAAAACCAGTTGGCTCAGACTTTTTCTTATAAAAAAAGAAATTTACTAGTACTCAATGCAACCTTTGGAACAGGAAATACCTTCAAAATATGCTAAGGCCCATTTAACTTAAAATATATCGTGGATTATAATGCAGGAAGTTTTGAAAGCCCGTGTGAGCTATAAAGACCGTATGCGCCACTTGCTTCGGTCGTTAAATCGCCTGAAAGGGTTCGGGGACGCCATTGTTAAATGGTTATCGGCCATTAATATGCATATGGGAGTTCAAATCTCTTTATGGTGTTTCGGAAGTTGGCAGCATTGTACGGTATTAGCGCGCATGCTTAATAATCTGATATAAATATCTAAATTAAGCCAGCGAAGTGGAATCGCACGTATGCTGTTGACGTTTTTAGATGACATTCAGTGATTGATATCTAAATGACTATTTAGATGTATGACGTCACTTCGTTACGATGAAAAATTATTTTCTTTCGAAATTTTTCGGAAAGTTCGCGCTCCCCCAAACAGCTTTAGTAGGTACTTATATATCTCTATATGATACAATGACATTATTGATTTTATCATATGATACTAAACAATAAAGTTTCATATTAATGGATATGGAAATGTCACTTATTTAATGCGATTGTTCATTAACTGTTTGGGTGTCGTTTATTTCTAATAAAGATTCGAGTTTTCCTGAAGGAAAATAACTCCTTAAACGTCTATACTTGTTTACATTTATTTTTATTTCAAGTCATCATCAGCCTCCATCAGTCCACTGCTGGACATAGGCCTTTTGTAATGAACACCAAGACGGCCGATCCCCTGCTACTCCCTGCCAACTTAACCGGCTACTGCACGGAGATCGCAATCCCACCTGGTCGCGGGTCTACCAACACTCCGTTTTCCTAAACGTGTATAAATTCACTATATTTATATGAAATCCAAATTGTCAAAACTAAAGTATCTAAATAATGAAGACGTAAAACGTTATTTATATTCAATGATACGTGCAGTCTAATTTACTATTGTGAGGGAACCTTTTCTCGGAAACTTTTATCAATTTGTCACGAGCCAAGTTTATTCTGTCCCTAAAGTTCTCGAGGGATTCCTGATTATATATGTGTTACAAATGTATTATTGTAAAAACTTCCTGGAAATGTTGAGCGGTTTTGTTCGTATATAGTTGAGATTGTTTAACAAGTTTTTTTTTATAAAAGTGAAAAAAAGTTGGCAAATATGTTCTTAATCTCTGCGTACTGATCGAGGATAGGGTTGTTATGAATGCGTCACTTTTATTAGAATGGTTTGAACATATTTAAGCTTTTTGTAGATGTGTATGGTTAAGTATGACTGAATTTGTAAGCTGCGAAAAGTATTCCACCACGCGTCACTTGTTTTTGGGACATTTAATTGGTCAGAGTAAAGGTATTCTAATTTTATGTTAGGTATTAACCGTAAACGATGACTTGAATGTTTATTGTAGAGTAACTGAAAACATAATACGTTTTCATTTACTTCACTAACGTGGTTTTACGTTAGTGAAGTAACTTATTTGCTTGTATGGCAGGTATTGTTCTATTAGAAAGCGCTCAAATGCTGTTGTTTATTAAATCATTTTTAAAGTACTATTGTAAATTATTATTAAAAGTTTACAGTAATAAAGTTATTGATACAGAATTTGTAATATTCCTTTAGTTATTATATTTTACGTTTTCGTTGAATATATTTTATTTAAATTAAAGTCCGATATCAGAGTCTAGACCGTAAAACCTAGAATTTATTGGTACCCAAACTAGTTTTAGTCAGTGCGGCGAGAGCGAAATGAAACAGTGTATAGAATCAAAAATTTATTAGAGACTATCGCGATGCAGAAACTAATTCCGCTATGGAGATAATAAATTCGCAACGAATTGTGTTGGTGCGGTCTGCGTAATCTCGCTTTGAATAAACCGAACTCTCTGTTTGTTATTGCTCTAACTAGAGCTTGCTTGTTCATTTTATAACTGTGATCTATATTATTAAAAAAGCTAGGCTTAACTGTTAAAAATGCTAACAATGGTCAGTGTGCTATTAAAAGAGTTAAAGTATATTGTTCTTGCAGTGTGAACTAGACATGTTTTTTTATCGATTAAAGCGATGAGATGAACAGGTTACCCTGATGGTAAGAGATACGCGAAGCTACAAACCTTTGTTGCCTTCCCAACAGGAAGACTGTCGCAAAGCAGTAGTGCATAAACACCGCTGCTTTGTGACCGAAATATCTTGTTTAAACAAGACTTACCGGCTTCAAAAAATTTCCTAGGTATTGGTCTGATTAAGTATTGAGATGGATAGGACATGCACCTAAAAAGGTATGAACTAATATATGAAGAAACGAAAAACAGAGTCCTTGATACTAAATCATGATGTTTATAAAATAATAATAATGATAAATAATTTGAACTCTTTGATAACAGGAAACTTTTGGCTCCTAGGTTAAGTTAATGCGTGAAAGGGCAACGATTTTTTGTGTGCTATAAAATAAAATAATGTTTAGTTCTATACTTATTAAAAAGACAATCTACTTAAAGGCAGCTTAGGAAAACCTTTTTTCAGTTTTCCATTGTGAGACTGACGACGAGCGTTGCAACACAGATGGCGGAATGTTGAATACAACCGATTCGAAAGGTGAAAATTCTGGTGCAGTTACAGTTTTATTATTCATTGCGAGTGCCAAAAGCTAAAAAGTCTAGTGTGTACGTCAGCTTTTATTACCGATCTGCCAAAGGCGGGGGATAATACTGGCAGAGAATGCTTATTGAAGTCAAATATCTGGGGAAAGTTTAATAAAAGAGCGATTACAAAAAGTACTTTTCCGTTACAAAGCTACACACTAAATAACACAGGAAACTTCATCTAAACTCCATCGAACTAACACAAGGTAAAAATGGCCTTAAAATATCTTTAACATAATTTAAATATAATTAATTCTTTTGTCTACGCGCATTCTACACATTATTGAATAAAAGAACTTTTTACGGATTTTATCGCCTTTATTTTACATTTTAAATTCCCGACGCTACTGTAATAATAAAATTATTTCATTCTGCTATGTCCGAGTAAAGACAAAAAATATTTTACAACAAATAAGATCTAGAAACCCCGCTTCAGCACTGGCAACAAGACGCATGATATTTCAGCCATTGGAAAGTGTTCGAAACGTATGTATGAGTATGTTTATTATTTTATTTTAACAATTTCTTTTTTTTTATTGAATTTATTTTAGTATTTGTAAACCGTGTATTTTATTATTGACACATCGTTTAGCTACTAAAATAATGCACTAAGCTCGCCTTTGCATGTTTAATCTGTGCAGAAAGTTACAATAGATAAAAAAACAAAATTACTGAGAATTATTGTATTATGTGGCAACGCATATTACGAAATGGGACTGGATGATACTTTATTCAGCCTTTTTACCTTTTCAAATTCTCATAAAATATTACCCATTCTAAAAAATATTATTGAACATGTAAGTTATTTGGATAAATTACTTAATTAATATTTATTGTGGTTACCAGCGATGAATCGTAAATTATGATATGAAGTTACTTGATGACTAATAATTTTGATGATTGTATTATAGCCATACAAGTCCACGGTGACTAAGAATACAAACAAAAAGAAATTTCCGAGAACCATTTGTTAACGACCGTCCCATTTGTTAAAAAACGTCATAGAAGTCATTTGTCATAGCATGACAAAATTTCCATTATTAATTTCTCATAAAATTTTAATTAACTACTTTCGTTGCTAATTGCTATTGGCATTTGCTGGTGAAATTGTCAATCGTTGGATCAAATTGTGCGGTTCAAAAGCTGTGATGTATATATATGATCATCATCATCATCATCATCATCATCATCATCATCAGCCTGGGCAATTCCACTGCTGGACATAGGCCTCCCCTAATACACCCCTATCCATTAGGGGGTTATGGACCTTATCCCACCACGCCGGTCTAGTGTGGGTAGGTATCCCACCGCGCTGGTCCAGTGCGGGTTGGATTTTTGGGAATTTAAAATGTAAAATAAACGCGATAAAATCCGTAAAAAGGCCTTTAATTCAATATTTTAAATAGATTTATTTATGCCAAAATAGGAAATTACATTATAGCGAAGTCGAAACGGACCGCTATTTATATTTACTTACACTACTAACCATTGCTGGATCGACGAAAAGTCATATTTATTAATGGTTGAATAAAACATTCCACAAGAATGTTGGCTTGACAATTTCTTTAAGACAATTTCGCTGCCCTTATCGCGGCAATAAATAACTTCCTAGTGACACGGGAAAGTCTTATTAGATTATCTGCTGCATTGCAATTGGTAATTTTCTGCGTTTACTTTTATTATTTGTTATCTGTGTTGGTTATAGATATTGGTTACAGTTATTGACAAATCTAATATTGCTATAAAAACGAAGATCTGTTTAAAAGACCGTATAGTTCTATATTCCTTGTTCACCAGTAGCATTTTCCAGAAAATATTTCTCACCGTCTTCATCAGCCTGTGTTAGTCCACTGCTGGAAATAGGTACGCCATCGCAATCCGGGGGTTTTTGAACTGTTTCCCACCACGCTGGTCCAATGCGGGTTGGATCATCATCATCTCACTTTTCAGACGATTGGGTGATCGGGCTGAATTTCCCTAGCTTAACTAGGAAACAACAATGAAAATCAGTTGAGTCCCCGCTGGATTCAAATCCACGACGTACGGTTTCTAAAGCACACGCCCTTACCGCTAGGCTACGGAGAAAATATTTTATTAAATAAATTTTTTATTACGTGGAAATCAGACACTAGACAACGGACACCAAAAAAGACTAAGAGCCCCTAGATTAAAGGGCTCGCGACATCTAAGCTCTGTGGCATATGCTATAAAAAAAATGGTCAAATAATTGACGTAGAGGCAGCTCGTTTTATTTATTCCACTTTTTTCTATAGTAAGTCGTATGGCATTTTACAGTGGGTAAAGCGTGTATTCGTGAAGCTACACGTGGGTGCTAAAGAATCACTCAGAGAGTTGAGAATAATGCTTAAGGAGGACCACGATGTACCTGACATATAAAGTTAAAGTAAAATTTTTGTGAAAAATGTACCTACATACAAGCAATTAGTCACTATGAGTATTAGTTGTAGCGTTTTATTAATTATTTTTTATTAAACATTAAGTATATTTTTTACTAATTTTTAGTACTTGTTGGCGGGGATATTAAGATGATATATTTATCGATATGGTTAAGCAGCAGGTGCACAATCTGAGTGAACTTTGAAAAGTTCGCTAATGTACACCATTAAAAGATTTCAACTCCAATTCTGTTAATGACGACCGATGATAGTTTTAAATGATATTTTAAAATCCTTTTGTAGGATTTAATGTTCGAAGCAGGCGGCGCACGGTAGGTTGTTCTGCCTGCCCGTTTTAGAAAGTTTTACTTAACTTTCGTTAGATTTAATATTAGAAAATAGCACTAAATATATTAATGTTGGATAAGCGTTAGATTGTTAGTTTTTATTTTGTATAATTTTTGTTTTATTGACCTTTGTAATTTTCTAGTGATGATAATCCCTAAGTCCAGGTACCTCAATCCCAGTATTATGACTGTAGTATAAATTTGTGACAGTTTTATAATATACTATGTTACGTCCCATTTACTTAATAAGTACAGTTGCTATGCTGTGTTATGCTTTGCGGCTGAAATAGGCACCGTAGCGGTAACGTTTTAGGCAACCACCCTGTAAAAAGGGGAATATGAAATATATAATATACATATAATACAAATTTATAATAATTGCTGATGAATATTTTCTTTGTTTCAGGTAAGTTGAGTCGGAAATGTGGAAACACGCAGTGCAGCTTTGACCATAGTTGTTCTACTAATAACCCACTTTTTCACGATGTATCAAGAGACTGTGATTTTGTCCTTTTTGATATAATACTATAAAATTACAAGTAATTGCGATATGAATAGGCGAAGAAAAGTAATGCTGGGAAATTATATTGTACTACCATTATAGTGCAATGAGCTTCGGGACATTGTAGATTTTGCCATGGTTGAAGGTATTTTTCATTATTGGTATATAATCTTCTTCTTCTTCTTAGCGTATCGATAAGAAAATATTGTTCTTGTCATCGTGGTACAAGGATCAGCCAGTCAGCGTCAGGACCCGCTGACTGCTGCCCAGTGTGCACCGGACGTATCGGGTCTTGATACGTCAATAACGGGGGGTCTTTCCGTGCACCCGAACAATAATCTAAAATAATAAATTAATTAATAATAACACATTTACGGATTATGTTACAAATCGAAAGTCGTACATTCATTTAAGCTTTAAAAATAATATCAATTGAAGCATTCGCTTTTGCTATCGGCGCTTTTCATTAAAATCTGTCGCCGTTTGGTTCACGCGCCGATTGATACCATCCAATAAAAATGAAACGATCGTTATTGAAACGTGGAGAGTTAATTGCGTTATTGTTTCAGGAAAAAATGCTTATTTCAGAAAAAAGGCTCTAGTAACTAACACTCGAAGAAAGTTATCATTTTATGTATGTAGATGTACGTTAAATTTTTAAAAATTCAAGTTAGAGTATTAATGATAATGGTATTATTAAGACGTTGGTATTCATTGTCCCTCTTGAATAAAGAGATGAAAATCAAAATCCTATATTTTTTACTATTTTTCTGTATGAAACGATAACTACCTATTACATGCTAAGGTATTTTAAGAATTAATATCAAATGTTAATTATATGTATATAGCTTTTTATAAAGCTGTTTTATATAATCAGTATACAAGAAAAAAAATACTTGTGTTAGTACATCATAAGTGAATTAATTTTAGCACTTTATACTAAAATAACGTAATATAATATAATAATGTCTAGTAGACTGAAAAATGTGTCATACAATATAAATTTTATTGAATCCCGGCAATGCATAAGCTTAACCCCGTTAGGTGCAAGGACGTGTCAACAATCATGTGATTACACGCTTCCCAGGCCGAAATGTGGTTAGTTGGAAAGCACAGCTGCTATGTAACGAGCGAAGTAATGGTTTATAATTCAGTTTTAAAGCTCAGAATATTGTTAACACTTTTGTTATAAGTATAAAATGGCGGTATAAAACGGTAGTGGTGTGACAACTCCGTCGACCACTTGACGGCGGATCTGCCCTACAGTGGGAGTACGACAGAAACGCATTACAAGTGCAATTAGTCAATAGCCAATCCGGCTGCTCAACGTGGCAATTATAACATAATCTGTTTATGATGATTTTATAATTAATAGCGGTACATTTTTGACAATCAATAAGTGAATGTATCGCTCCTACGTTAAATAAAGATTTTTAAATTGGAATTTGAATCAATATCTCGATGCTTTATAGATTTTTTTATTGTACACTAGACTGGACTCGGGACGTTGTTTGCGAGTATTCGAATATAATGTGTAGCAGATACGAAAAAGGTTGTCGTTTGTAATGAACTTTCTCCATATAGTATTTTATTACTAATTTCAACCCTTACAACTACTTTTTTTGCAATCACAAGCAGCCTATGTGCTCTTTTGTAATCGATTCTACGTCTATCTTACTCAATTTCATCGAAACCGGTTAAATGGTTTAGGCGGTTAAGATAGACATAGTTACTTTTTAATTTATAATATTGCTATGGAAAGAATCTTAATGCTCAATTCTGTGGCACTTTGCAAATTTACCTATAAAAAGCTAATATTAAGCGAAGCTAACGGTATACGCGCGAGGCGCCGTTTTGTAGAAAAAACGGATTAATTTCCTCCAAAAAATCCCAAAGATATGTCTGAAGACGTAACAAAATAAGTGACACTGTTTTACTTTTAAAATGTTGGTAGAAATGCAGATGAAATATGATTTTGGTGTAGTAGCCATTTCATTTTGTTCAAGTTAACGAAATCGTCTAAAACTGATCCTACAGTGTTTATACATATCTCCGTGATAATTTGTCTTGAAATCCAATTAATAGATATGGGGAGAAAAGCTTTTCCGTCGTTTCAGTTTTACGGAAGAGCTTGTATTTATCGCGCTCTCTTAAATAGCTTCAGCACCTTTATGTTCAGCACCTTTGACACTTGTACACTAAACAATAAAGTTTCATGTAAATAGATATGAAAATATCAATCTTTTCATACTATTATTTATTGAAAGTTCGTATTCGGATGAAGATCCGAGCTTTCCAGAAGGAAAATACTTTCTCACTACATCGATACTTATTCTTTTATGATTTAAATCAGTGCTTTCAGTACAAAAACTAATGATACATTAGTTTTCTGTGTTCATAACTAAATTACTCTCTGAAATTGTAACAATAACACAAAACCAAATGCTTACGCGACTTGTTTTGCTTCAAAACACACGAAAAGTTTGTGTAAACCGTTGTTGTTAGTGGAATATGTGGGCCTACGTTATTAAACAAGTTTGGGAATATTAATTTGACCCGTCAACTTATAATTTATGTCAGTGCTGTGAAGACAAGTTTGTGTTCGTGGTTTTTGATTGTTATGATGATGGCATTTGTATTCTGTAACTTTACGTTTAACTAGGGCTCTCCTATGTTTTTGAAAAGTCTGTATTGTTAATGCTGGTTAGTGTAATTTTGTTTCAAAATTTTCTCGCACTTTGGTGGTTTATTTGCTTGTATTGTATATTACGTTGTAGGAAATGAAATTGTTCGCCTATAAAGGTAATGGTAACATTCATCTTCAGCCTGCGTTAGTCCACTGCTGGACGTAGGCCTCTCCTACTGCACGCCTTCTCCATTCGGGGGTTTCTGGACCGTATCCCACCACACTGGTCCAATGCGGGTTGGTGGGTGGACCGACTTTTACATGCCTATACGCATGGATCATCTTACTTTTCAGACAGTTGGATGGTCAGCCCAAGTTGTCCTAACCAACCAGAAAACATCGATAACTCAAAGTTGTTTCCCCGCGGGATTCGAACCCACGAACTCCGGTTTATAAATCAAGGGCCAATACCGCAAGGCTACGGAGACGGTCTTAATCACAGCATAGTTATTGTCAGTGATTTGCTTGCAGAGAACTTGACCTGAATTATATAAAAAAAAATATTTACTTTACTAAGACTCTACGTCTCTGTCTACGTCCAATGCGGGTTGGTGGGTGGACCGACTTTTTACATGCCCATCCGACGCATGGATCATCTTACTTTTTAGACAATTGGGTGATCGCCCCAAATTGCACTAACCGACAAGGAAACAACAATGAAAATTTGTTAAGTCTCCGCAGGATTCGAATCAACTCCCGGTTTCTAAAGCACATGCCCTTACCACTAGGCTACAGAGGCTGTTTTTCGCTAAAAATTTCACATAATTATCAGTAAATGTTTCTTCCTACTTTAGTTTCTTACTACAAATCGTATCAAGTTAAAAATATAGACTTTAAAAGTACTGTGCGTGCTATTGATTTATAAAGTAACTTGTTTTATTATCCATTTAAATTATCGTGGTTATTGCTTTTAAAAAATGCTTAAATAAAAGAGGTTGTCTTAGCAAGGCACTGTTAATTTTGATACGTTTCGTTTTTATAACATCCATAAACTTGCAAATTAAATAACTTTATGAAATATTGACGGTTCCGTATTTCAATATTGTTGTTTTACCCTCGCAGAAGCTTGATTTAAAATAAATATTTATAAATTATTAAAATGCCGGTTTCATCTCGAGAAAATCCGCAATGCAGTCTCCCGTTTAATATCATTCGTTTACTGTCATTTAAATGGAAACATATTTGAAATTCATAGAGTTATCGCACAACTTTTCAGACGAACTTTATGCTATTTAATTTTATTTTCTGTGTAGTTTTTAAATTGTAAATGCTCATAATAACATTTTTAAATGTTTTGTGGTATACGGAAATAGGGTATTGCTTGCGGTCATGTGACAAGAAATACACTATAAGGTTGCTATGGTTACATGAAAATGTGAATACAGTTTACAAACATTACAAGAATAAAATTTTAATTTGAAATTATTAAAGTCAATTAAATACGATACTAGTCCATACTTGTTGATTACGTACGTGACTGCATACATTTTTGAACACTTATTTTTTATTTGTAATTAAAGTAAGAAATATCATAGTGTATGATTATTTAATGAGCATCTTATGCACTGGACTTAAATTATAGTTCTTTCCAATTATAAGATGGATTGAATACAGTGTAATATTTTTTTATCTATAGGTGAGGCAAAAGATTTGTAATGTATTTAAAGAACGTAAATCGATTTTGACACCAGTTCCTGCTTTAAAATTCAAATTTCATTTGTTCTAGAAAAACCTTTTAACTATTGGAACTATGACAATTGTCTATAACATGTTCAGTCAAAAACGTGCGAAATATTTCAGTAGTTACATTTCGGAGTATAAGCACGAAATTCTAAAGGAGTTAAGGTAAATGTATATAATATACATTTTCACATATATGTATGTTGAGCGACATATGTATATATATATATATATATATATATATATTTATGTATGTAGCATGTGAAGTGCTTTATAACGGATCCTTGCTATTGTTTTAGCTCTTAGTACGGTCGTATTGTTATTGCTAATTATATACGGAACGCACTTAGCCAAGCGGGACAAGGGCAAAGACATATATCTGAATGTTAAATAGGTAAATTCAAATTTAATTAGTTTAGATTTGGGATTAATATACATTACTGAATTATTATCGAGCGTTATGCGTTTAAAGAGAGGTGTAAGCAGTATTTCAAAAAACATTTACACTGCTTCCTTCTTTCCTTGGTAAAATTTGTATGATAATGAAATTATTCTTTATTAAATATAGTACTCTCTCCGTAAACTTGACTAATCATCAGTCCTTAATGTTGGTATTATTTTGTGTATTGGCCTTTGCAACAAGGTGTGTTCCGGCATTAGGCAACTAAATTTTTGTCGTTATTTACCACCTTGTTACAAATTTTTGTCTTAGGCAAATTTCTTAAAAACACTATTAGAAAAGTCTTATGGTATGATAGGTAATACTTTAATGTAAACTGCCTCCGTAGCCTATTGGCGCTTTAGAAACCGGTGATCGTGGCTTCGAATTCTGCGGGGACTCAACAACTTTTCATTGTTGTTTCCTAGTTGGTCAGGGCAATGCGGGATGATCACCCGTTTGCCTGTAAAGTAAGATGATTCATGCGTCGACTCTATATCGGTCGTGTCGGTAATCCGTTCGGGCTTTGAGAGCAGAAAGATACACTGGCTAGAGGGGAAGGTGTACACCACAACAGACCCTACTTTGCGCTCCTCCAAGAACTTACACAGCGTACCCTTGTGCACTATAATATCCCTTGCGCAGTTGGCTGTTTTATAATATAGATCGGCCGTCGTAGTCGTAAACGACTGGAGAATTATACGACCATTAATCATTTTATAAACGATTTTAAAATAGTATGTTTAACGAACAATCATATAATAATAATACAAACATGACTTTGTCTCGTGTACAACTAACAGATAAACTGCTTGAAATTCTACTAATAATTAAAATTAAAACTTTAAATTTATCGTTCGACTTCTTATGCGAAGGCGTTCTACAATGTGTTACTCAACTTTGTAGTTGAGTTTGCGAGGTGGAAATTTAAGTACACATTCAGTGTACTTCCCACGTAAAAGTAATTAGGGAGTTCCGTTCGCGGTTCGAGTGCCGGCAACCTGTTTTATTACAGCCTAAGATTTTGGCTTAATACTTAATTCTTATATTTTGTTTTCCACATGTAACAGTTTTTAAGTTAAGATTTAAGGCTTAGCTAAATTAGATGGATGTCATTGAATGCGTCATGTCATTGTGACGTTATGTCACCGTGACGTCATGTCATCATGAAGCGACGACATTTTATCGGTCGATCGCTGGAAGAAATCGATAGTTAGCCTACAGTATTTTGAAGGTGCGGCACAAACAGGTGCCACCCCAGTGCCTGTTTCTATCTCAAACAAGTAGTGTATAAAATACTACTGTGCTCGGGTTTGAAGGGCACCATAGTCAGCGTATTTATGGGATAAACGAGATGTGACAATTTATGTCTCACGAAGGTAGCACATTGTTGACACCCGATAGTATAGCCGTTGTCCAATAGTGTTGGTGACGAGAATTTCATCACGTTGCCCTTTTTTAAAAATTAAAAATTATCCCATTTTTACGACGTTTTGTAACTTTTTTAATATTGCAGCCCATTGCAGAGAAAAAAAAATAGCAAAGAAAATTTCTGTTTAAAATATTTAAAATTATATACACTTTTACATGTTAAGCCTTGTGTGTGTTTTTCTAGAATATTAAATCTGAAACGAATTAGTATTACGAACGGCAAAGGCACTTATTCATGATATTTTACGCGCTACGCGTGAGTCCTAAATTATGCTAACATCCCATCCCTCTGGAAATGTTGCCACTTGAACTCAAAACACAATATTTTTCTATCAAGTACAATAAAACACCGTCTTCCCGCCTTTTATTGCGCGAATGAAAAAATAAATAGCAACATTTTCACTGCAAAATACGGCTCTCATTTCGGCCAGTACGTACCTGCCCTACCCTTGGGTGACTGTCCATTAGGTATTTTACCACGAAAATGAACTTTAATACCTGCAGTATAGGGTTTAAAATCAATTCAATGTATCCTATTTCAATATACGACAAATAATACATCATAGTATTTGCGGAGACCTTTTGTATGCAACGGCAAAGCAACATTTTCCATTTTCAAAGTCTCTAAGGAGATTTCTTTAAATAACTTCTGTTGCTCGTTCGAGAGAAATGTTTTATTTAAAGCGAAGCAGTTGACTGTATCTGATTTATGTCGTTAGTCTATGAATATTGAATTTGATAGAGACTGGAACCGATTTCAAATAAATAGAAATACAGTTTGTTATAATTTATGTTTTGAAATATGCCTTTATTTATAGATATCAACAAAGTTTTAGTACGATATAGTTTGATCTTTGTAGACATTTTTTATAACCTTTGTGATTAAAACTTTATCATCATCATCATCATCATCATCAGCCTGTGTTAGTCCACTGCTTGATACATGCCTCCTTTAATGCACATCCTCTCCATTAGGGGGTTTACCGAATCCTACCACGCTGGTCCAATGTCGGTTGGTGGATGGACCGACTTTGCATGCCCATACGACGCATGGATCAAATTACCTTTCAGACAATTGTCCAATTTTCGTGGGATTCGAACCTATTATAAAGCAAGAGTTTATAAAGCAAGAGTCAATACCGCTAGGCAGCGGAATTAACACTTGCTGTAAATTAAAAGTAGAACATCACGAAAATATTTTTTTATATATATTTGTTGTACTTACACATAGATTAAATGAAATCTAACATAGTACCTCTCCTCTCTCTTAACTATTTACAATTCTTTATCTCTCTCAAATAGTATTAATTTACTAATTAAACTAACTAGAGAACATAGCCAAAACGATTATATAAATACCGGTAGGATATTTAGCATTAATATTTTGCTCAATTAGACATGAATATTTAAGATCATATTCTTTTTAACATATAAAAGTCCTAATTATTGTATTGAGAACATGCACATGAATTTATATTTAAGGCAATATTAATTATATTTTGAATAATCACAAGAACATTTATCACAATTTGAGTTTAAGTTTAAGACATTCCAGATCTTTTGTAATACACTGAATATATTCACTCAGATTAGATATGCGCATAACTTCGAAGAACATTGAAAATTCATAGATTTACAACGGTCATGGAGGAACTGATTCAAAGATACACAATAACATTATACAGTAGAAGACGCATGACTTAGATAACATCAATGATTTAGAATTTCGTGAGAATGGTAATGAAAGCGTAGTATATATCAATTTAATTTTAACCCTATAACTAAACTTTGGTCGTATTTCCCAAGTTTTTGTGAAATAGATATTTCGTGAGTTAACGTAAACTATAAAGTATTATCAATTTAATTTCCAGTTTGACTTTGAGTATACCTTTTAGAGCATATAGTTTAAGGTTTTACTGAAATTGAGCATTTTAATGTTCTCGGTGAATTTTGAATTGTGAAATTATAAAAATTGGGTTACCAGACTGATATTTAGAGTTATTTTTTTTTGAGAAAATATACATTGCGTTATGAAGTCTTAAATTTTGATGAAATGCGTGGATTAATTACTGACCGTTTTTGACAATTAATCTCTTTTTTTTATCATTAATAGCGTTCGTCATTGTCTGTTTAATTTTGTCTTTATTAACAGAGTCTCTCTTGCAACTTTTTCTAATCTTTCCAATATCAAATATTTTAATTTGTTCATTCTGAAGAATCTGAAATGTTTACTGGTTTAAACCAAACAGAATTTTTATCTATTAAAAAAAAATGTTATTATTAGTAATTATAATTACGTTGAATTTATGTAGATTAGATACTGTAGTTAAACATTTTTAATTTTTAATTTTTATTGTTATAAAGGGCACCTTCACTCACATTCATTAAAAATGCACATTATTATTATCACGTTTACATCTAACTAATACAAAATTACTACTGGCAATAATTTATAATACTATAATTAATATATTTCTTACCAACTTATGCTACTGATGCTAGAATAATATCAACAAATATTTGCATAGTATCACAACCGAAAGGATTGAATTCATATAGCTATATTTGACGACGACTACTGAGTAGTTAATAAATCTCACAAAATTTGATGTTCCAGAACTGGCCATTCTTCCCTGGAGTGGGGATCGAGAACTCTGGCAGAGTCTTCTCGTGTGACTAGCCTAGTGGATATGTTAGGTGACACCTCACCACCACTGTACAGGGTGTAGCTGAAGCTGCTGCTCGTGATTGGCCGCCACTCCACGGCGTTAGCGTAATTTGGTGAACTGGAATTAGAAGTAGTTTATTGTAAGTGATTAATGTAACTGGTATATGCTTAAAAAGTAATCACGTTTATGATTAAGAGGTTATTTATGTATTATGCTATTTGAAACAACATTGATATTATAGAATACGATTTTGGGTGTACATCTAAAAAAATCTGAAGCAAAGTGTAACAATACCATATTGCTGTCAGTGATATTCCAGGGGCTACGACAGTTTTTATTTTATAAATAAAGTAAGTTTACTGCCTGAAATATGCGTTTAGCTTAAATTTATCCATAAAGGTTTCTATAAAACATTTACATTAGACTTACTCAGTATGAATGAAAGTTGAATAGCGCCGTACTATCCATTGCATGACTGTCCCATCGCTGGGCGTCAAATCGTAGTTCAACAGATAGTTCAACACTCCACCGTGTCTAACACCAGTCAGTGGGATCTGGGGTAGTACCCAGTCTGAGTTGTAAGTTCCTCTATACGTGAACTCGTACAGTCTCACGTCTGCTCTGGAAGTCAAAGCCCTCTCCCTAACACCTCTGATCACCGAGACTAGGATCATTGTGTCACCATGATAGTCCAAGAAATCCTCAATCGTCTCCATGTTTATGCTCCTCTGCGCGAAGTAATATTCCCGGATTGAGTTGATTATAGCGCTTTTGTTTGGGTTTGATGCAATGTCTAAATCAACTTGCACGAAGTCCTCGAAGTTAGCCTGCATCTTCTCTAGCCACTGGCTGTACGCAGCCTCCTGTGCTCTCATAGTCCCCTCTTTGTTTGTATACCCAGCCAAGTAAGGCACGTGGTTGTAGTTGCCCGAGCGCAGGATATTCAACGGGGCATCGGGAAGGAACGTGTTGTTAGCATCCACACCGTTTTCAATGCAAGGTGCGAATAGGGCCGTGTTGTTGAAGAACTCGAAATCTGTCAGCGCACTAGCCAGTATGCTCAGGTCCGTGCTGGCTAGCAAACCTGCTAAATCTTGAGGGTTTTTATCTGTATAGCCCATTTTTTCGCCGAGTGCCTTTGCGTAGTTTATCGGATTGTAAGCAACGGCTCCAGGTGACAAAGCCGAGCCGCTCTGGACGATGGCTTTGTGAACGAAATTATTAGCTAGAGGCGACAGTGTGATCAGGTCAACCATAGCACCAGCGGAACCGTGTCCAAAGAGCACTACGTTGCTCGGATCGCCTCCGAAACCGGCGATGTTCCGTTGGATCCATTGCAAACCTTGTACGATGTCCTTCAAACCGGCATTACCCGGTGCCTGCTCGACGCCTAGACAGAGGAATCCAAATATCGACAGTCGGTAGTTAATAGACACTACGACGATTCTCTCGTCTATAAAGTTCTTGAAGGAGCGCAAAGTAGGGTCTGTTGTGGTGTACTCCTTCCCCTCTAGCCAGATTAATACCGGTTGTGACGCTGTCAGGTTGGCTGTGAAGACGTTGAGGGTCAAACAGTCCTCCACTCCAACTAAACCACGGGATGTTGGTTGGGCGCATACTACTCCGCTGTCGATAGCATGGAATGTACCCGGGTAGGTAGGTGGCGGTGGGGCCGCCTGGAAACCAACCAGAAAGTAGTGTTAGTTGTATACTATAAAGAAAAAAGATTAAAAGTAAACCATAGAAAATATAACTGTCATCTCCGATTATATTCTATTACTAAAGGGCTTCTATGTGGAGACGTAACTAAGTTTTATTGTTGAACAATGACGGCATAAAACATATTATTATTTGCATGTGTATGTTACTGAATAAACCAGTGTCTCAATTTGAATTCGACAAAATTCGAAGGCTGTTTTGTCAGACTACTAAGGGACTATGACAAATACGTAATAATAAAACCGGTTTTGTTATCATCAAGTTTATTTGCACCGTCGAAGGTAATGTAAATAATTGTATGGTATTCACGTACGTTATAATAAGACCGCCATAGCTGTATGCAATTGCATGTTATTTTATGCAATTGACTTTGTGCAGTTAATTATTCGAGCGTGTTTTTATATTATGCATTTGACAAGGACGTTAAAGATTTCATATATAGTGATAATATTAAATTGGACCATTATAATATTAAAGAAAATTATATTTCTTTTGGGTTTTAAAAACGTTCTTTTTTGTGCATTAGATCGCTTAAAGACAACAAAAATTTCGGTAGCTTATTGACTTGATTTGGTTATTAAAAATCGTATATATCTTTTATTACATAAGATGATGAAACTTACTCTTACTTTGAGATAGAAAAATTAGTCATAAATGTATTATTGTTGTGATTACAACATGATTTCTCATCCTACTATGAGGCATGTTGACCAGGGCTGCTTAGTATCATCATCATCATCATTATCATCAGCCTGTGTTAGTCCACTGCTGGACATAGGCCTCCCCCAACAAACGCCTTCTCCATTAGGGGATATTTGGAACGTATCCCACCACGCTGGTCCAATGCGGGTTAGTGGGTGCTTAGTATACCACACCTAAATAAGCTATAAAATGTAAGCAAACTAAATTTTCGCGTGATGTCGGTCATTTTGTGACGTAAATCGGTCGTTTACCTCAAGTCTTAGCGTTGTGAAAATTGTCGTATTAATTGTCAAACATACTATATTATTTTGAGTTTGGTTCTCTTTAGGGTTGACATTTTTGAACTATTGCTTTATTTAAAAACATACAAAATCAAGAAACACATATATGTGTACATTCTGGCAGGATTTCGATGAACTCAAGACTTTATTATTCTTACACAGCGGTTGCCCTTATAATGAGGCGCAGCGCTTTATTCCTTTTTTTATATAACCACTCAACCGGTTCTCTGTGGCTGTGGATGTTGATGTTTTTATAGATTTGTGGATAATTTTGTTAGTTTTAGTACAGCGGGAGTTAAACAAAGGTCAATGGTGTTATTTTTTGCTATGTGTCAGATACGCATAATTTACTAATTGCTGTGCGTAGTAATACCTTTTTATTATTTTTAAAGTGATGGCTCTTTCAAGTTAAAAACATTTGTGTTACATTGTTGTTAGGTGTTAGTCAACCTTAAATGTCTAAGTGAGTTTCAAATGATTATGTTAGTTTAATCGACGTCTTAAATATATATATAAATAAAGCACAATGGAGCTTTAGCAAAATTTGGATTGCATAGATTTGTGACTAAGATTCGTGGTTATTATTGTAATTAATTGTAACCGTTATAATGAGCTTTACATAGTTATTTGTTAAATTATGTGATGATGTGGATTAAATTTCACTCTGCATTAATAAATTAGAACTTAATACTATAATTAATGGATTCAAAGTAAATATATAATTATACCTAGTAATATAATATCAGTATAACGATACATTGGTTTTGATATATCTCTGACTCAATTGAACAGTGAACAATGTTTATGCAGTGAACATAATGATTTATTATATTGACATACATACTCTATTGCTCTGCTTTAAGTGTTTAGCTTTATATAGCTACTTATAATGGTGCTGACCGATGAGACCTTTCGAGCGTGTGTTTAATGTGTTAGTGTATGCCTGAGTATAGTAGGATAAAATTAAATGTTTAAGCACATTGTAGCCATGGCAACGTAATGCGTTTTTCATAAAGCAGTCTCGTTGCTGGACCGTAGTTTAGTTATGCTTGCAATTAATTGACAACCTCATACTGATATTTAACGCAATTACGATCATAACAATTAGGGGAGGGTTATATCCAGCAGTGGATTATCACAGGCTGATGATGATAAATAATAATGATTACAATCAAAAATATAAATGATTTTTCGATCTAGGTTTTATTACGAAGTTTGCTAAACACAAAACTCGCAAGTATATAGTGCTTGTATGTGACAAAAATTCACCTCAAACGTTCCATTATCCTTATTTTATATTAATTCAAATTAGATTTGGATTCAATGTTAACATTTTAACCCATAGCAACAGAGCGGCGACACACGTTTGGTGTTTCTAAAGTAGTATGTCAGTCAGTGTTTTAAGTTCTGATGACAGTTTATCTATCGTGAGTCATCTCGCTACTTCGTTGCTATAAGTTTACATCAATTTCGAACGAAATTTGGCTCTGATACACGCTTCAATGTTTCACGTGTTCGTGCGTAATGCACATTTGTATTCGGCAACGTCATATTTATCCAACAAGCCGTCGCTTCAGTCGCCCGTTCGCGTAATCATTACGCATACTTGTTATCTCGCAAGCGGCTCTCTAATCTGTATCTATGGAAGACACTTCGTATCTATTTTTAAAAAGCCAAAGCGGTTTCTTTCAGTAAAATGCTATAGTAAAATTAAATTGTATAAGGTATAATATAATCGTTTGCGAAGATAGCGATGCAGTTTTGTTATAGATGTCGGGTAATTGTTATTAAATACAATCAGTTATTAATGCAATGCAATTTAGAGGTTATCAAGTATCTTATATGCAGAGTTTTATGAAATTATGTCCATTATGATCTTTAAACGAGTAAATTACCTTAAATCTGTTAGCCCCGGAGACCGAGCCGGCATAATGGAGCCCGTAGAACGCGTAGTAGTTTCCATCAGGCACAACCGCGCCCTCTACCACTCCTTGTGTAGTGTTCACGGTGGGATTCTGCGCACGCGCAGCTGCCAACATACACAGCAACGCACACAGCAACATGTTTCACACGAGCACCGAACGGACGTCCGTCCCGCTCGAAGCACACCGGCGTTATGACCCGCTAGTGTTGTGCTGCTCGATATCGACTATCGACTGATACGATATCAATGAGGTCAGCTATCGATAAGCCATCACACGCACGAGAAAGAAATTGCAAGAATGTCGTTTGTGTGTGAGTGTGTGCGATTCATTTGTTTTTATTTTTTGATTCAGCAAAACCAGTACGGGTTGTTGTAAACATTGTGCCTCGGTCGGATGTTGTTGTAAAACGGTTCATTTTCACACGATGAGTATGGCAACATTTATTGTTATATTGTATATTAATGTCAGTTTATTATGCATTTTTGCACTATATTGGAATCTTTGGCAACCTTTTTTTTAATACTTTGCTCATCATTATATGGAATAAATCGATAATCTCGTAAAATTTCATGAGATATGAACTAATGTTTTACTGTTATTTCATTAAGCTAAATCACCTTGTTTTTATTTTAAATATGGACTGTGATGACATAATAATACTATATTCCAACGAAATTAGTTACTTTTTATTTCTTCTAACTAACTAGTAAGTAAGTAAGTTCTAACTAATTAACTACAGTAAGAACTACCTTAGTACTTACTGTATATGGAAAATAAGCATGTGTTTTAATACTGTAATAACTTCTATACGCAAGTTTTTCAGCACGAATATATTTTAAGGTGGACGTTCACTCCGTTAAAAGAATACGTCACATAACACATGCGAAACTTATGTAGTTTATAAATAGAGATCAGATATATACAGATCGTATAAAACTTCATTAAACCTACTATCATAATAAATTTTTGGTGAAAATTATTTATGTTAAGGTTAAATTTTTATCTATTACGTAGATTTCTGACCACTGGACCAGATCTGATACTATTTTTTTAATAATTAAAAATTTTATTTCATCATAACGTGTCTTTTATCATAAACTAATATAATATATGTACCACATATCAGTCAAATATTGTTCAATATGTGCTATATTATGTGTTTTTATGTATATGTATACTATTTTTATCAATATAATAGTGGTTGTGTTGATGCCATTCAAAGTCAAAGTCAAAATTTAATCGATTGAGAAACTATAAAACAAAGGCTGCTTTTAAATCTAAGGATATCCATTCCAAAATAATTAAATTCCACGGCAGAGCTGGACGGCGCTAGCATTCGCGTTGTAAAAAGTTTATATTTATAATTAATTCTTTTGTTTACGCGAATACTACACATTATTGAATAGAAGGCCTTTGTACGGATATTATCGCATTTTCTTTACATTTTAAATTCCCAAAAATCCAACCCGCGTGGACCCACTGGACCCACTGGACCAGCGTGGTGGGATACCAACCCGCCAAGACCAGCGTGATGGGATACCAACCCGCCAAGACCAGCGTGAGATGATATCCAAAACCCCTAATGGATCGAATTCATTAAGGAGGCCATGTCCAGCAAGTGACTTACAGGCTGATGAAGATGATGATGATGATGATGATGATTATATACATCACAGCTTTTGAACCGCAAATTTGATCAACGATTGACGTTTCACCAGCGTCAATAATGAATTAGCAAACAGTTAGTTAATTAAATTTTTTGAAATTAATAGTGGAACCTTGTCATGCTATCAAAATTGATCTTATGACGTATTTGGGACTGTCATTAACAAATGTTCTGAAATGACTTTTCTTATTATACTTAAGTACATTTAATTTTTGTAATACAATTCATCAAAGTTTTTGTCGAAGTAACTTCTAAATTTACGATTAATACGCTGGTAACCAATAAAAATAATTAAGGATCTATCCTATATTAAGTATTAAATAATATTTTTTAGAATCGGCCATATTTTTTGATGATTGAAGTGGTGGCCCATTTCGTAATAGTAATTTTCTTCGTAACATTATACAAGAAACTCATATCAAAATGACAGTGTTAATTTATATTTATAATCAAACTTCTGACACGATTAAAATCAAGAACAGTAGCCTAAAATGCTCATAGATTAATTATCCAGCAATACCTTTTAGACAGGTTAATAATATATGGTAGTGCATGAGTTAAAATGAATAACACAAATTAATTTAAGAGCGAAACGATCTCTCCAAAATAAATTAGAAACATTATTATAAACATGTCTATAAATACTAAAATATATTCAATAAAAAAGAGATATTATTAAAATACATGAAGCTTACACATTTAATTTAAATATATATGTATAAAAATGGTAAATATTTATATATAAAATATGTTATAATAAATATAATATACACGCATAAATATTTATAAAAATTTTACCGTTGCTAATCTACCACCACTTCCGGTAGACATAAACGAACCTTACGTATGAACTCAAGGTAATTAATAATAATTAGCCATTCTGATTTCCGCGGGTAGCTAGTAGAAGCGCTACCTCGATGACTCTTACTTTTATATGGTCTTACGGCACGAGACTCTGTAGAGATAATACTTTTATGCCGATTTGTTCAAAAACCTTCAGTTTTGCGTTTTTTTTAATTTTCAACGAAGGCAAACGAGCAGTCGGGCCACCTGATGGAACCAGGGGTATCATCCATGCGCTGACTACGTGAGACAGTCTGTTAAGTTTCGTTAACCCACTCTGGCTACGGTGCCCTTCAAATCTTACACACTTCTGTTTTGCGTCAGTAATAGTTACCGCGGTAGTACCGCCCCAGACGGCCTTGTTAAAGGGGACCTTCCACCTTAAGATAAAAAGGGAAACCTGTTTAATGAAATAATAACGAAAGCCTGTCTTTTATGTGAAATTTTACATATTTCATTTACATATATCTCAAATCTAAATTGGCTAAACTGTTGTGATATAAACATTACTATTTATAACATGTATTTCTAAACTTGTAAGTGCTTAAAGTGCAAGTATACTGGCGTCTGAAATCCTAGTTGGCAAAGTTCCAAGCGACTCCGCACTCGAGGGCCGTTTTTTAGCCTCATTTAGCTAAATAAGCCCTAATAATGATTCCGTTACTTTTGATGTAGCTCTTTCTGTTGATCCGTTGGGAGAAGTTAAGCTTAGCTACTCGTGGATGTGCTGATTTTTTAAAATTTGAAATGGGTTCGTGATTGCCATTTGTTTAGTCTACTGCCTTTTGCCTTGGAAGTTTTGTATGTTATAAGAAAGCTCACGCTTTACGTTGCAGCAACATATAAACAATTATCTGTCCCTGTAGCTTAATGATAATGGCTTGCGCTTTATAAATTATAGGTCATGAATTCAAATTCTATAGAGACGACTCTGTTTTTATTTTATAGCAGTTAGGTCGGCGCAGATTAATTACCTGATTTCTTTTATTAAGTGAGTATGATCTTTTAAGCGTTGCATTGACATGTTTAAAGTCTTATTTTCTTTAGTTTCACTTTGGTCTTTGTCCCATTATATTATGAGAGGGAATAAAGAGAGGCAAGTATTTGTAGCTAGCGTTGCAAATGTCCACGAATGGTGGTGACCGCTTGCCATCAAGTTAACTTCCGCTCTCATCTAATTTTTATCTCATCTGAGCATTTGATTTTGTTTTTCAACTGCAACTCGCCGGTGGTGAAATTCGTTTAGTAAATGTTTTATGCAATACAAACAAGTACGTAAATAAGCTTCAGTTACTTGTTACTATTCACTGTTATATTGCCAATTTAATTTTAAATTATATTTTAATATAAATATGTTATATGTTTCACGTGCCTTATACTTTGTATAACTCAGAGGAGACAGTGTGTAACGTACTCTCGCGGTCGGACCCAAAACTTTCTGGAGGTTTACGATGATGAAATGGTTTTCGTGCATATTTAATGTTGGGTTGTTGCTCTTTCAAAAGTAAACCTTCATCATCATCAGCCTGTGATAGTCCACTGCTGGACATAGGCCTCCCCTAATACACCTCCCTTTGGACCGTATCCCTAATATATATATAAGTAAACCTTATATTATGAAATTACTGAGTAGTTTATATCACTTTGACACACTGTCAGTTCTACAAAGAGATAACTTTGCGCCATACAAAGTTACAACGCGATCTACCAAAGCGAAGAATTTCTGGAACTAAAGCGTGTTGGAGCGCTTCCAAAAGATTGCTTTGATCCTGTTCCTATCCACGGATACACGATTTCAACGTTATCCGGTATGTCTTGAGCCCTGAAATTATAACAGTGAATTATATTACCGACCGAGTTAATGTATTTTCAGCTATGTGTATATGAAAGCGTATTACAGTTTGTTCTAAGCGTGGTCAAAAATATTTTTTAAGTTACTTGCAACTATATACATATAAACCACTATATATAACGCCTATATGTCTCCATAGTTTATCGATAAATTCATAATTTTTTACTTAATCGCGGAATTTAAAAACTACAAAGATTTTTTAAAACGGAACTGTATCTATCTTTTAAAGCTCTGTTTTTCTTAGTGGATTTAGGGTTACGAAGAAATAAACTAAAGCAACATTTGTTTGTCGCACACAAGGTAAATCTAAACATATATTGGGATCCCTTTTTATTATCATTCGCTCTGTAGATGTTTCCAGGACACTGAACAGGAATGTCAAAGAAAGGTAAAGGTACGCTATTTATTCTGCGAAGGAAAGAGTCACGTAAGTTACTAATAACGCAATAATTGGATGTTGTCACGCGTTGCCTACAAGCAAATTCAATTTAACAAGCTTTTTCCTGTTCAATATTACGCATACTATGAGAAGGTGGTTTGATTAAACGGTTTTTTACGATAAACATTGGGGAAAATCTACCACTTATTGATGACGTTTTTGTTTCTTCAACTACAAACTCTTTACTATATTGCTGTTTATTAGAAAATTACCAGCCAAATTAATTAAAGTATGTGTTTATATAGTCAGTGAATCTAAGTCAGATTCGCTATAGATATTATTATCACAAACATCTTCTAATGTATTTGGGCTATATATTTTTTTATGTTTATTATATACAGAACAGTTTACTACAGCTTTTTTCTCAAAATTTTCGTAACATGCCAAACAAGTACATAAATTTACGAGAGCATGCTTTAGTATGTTAAACCTAATGGCGCAAACAAAGTAAACGACTCTTCCTAAGCGAGTCTTATCGAGCCTTAAGTTTCAAAACGTGTTGTGAGCGTATTACGGTAATTTCGCTGTAATAATGGCGTTGTATTACTTTAAAAGGTACATAATAATGATACTTAGGTATAGAACTCATGGCTCTATATAAAATTGAAATAAGCTCTTGGATATTATAAAATTATGTAAGGTTTTTCATGTTTTTTAGCATTTTCATTGGTATTTAACTACTAAAAGATTTTACCTTTTGATCATTTTTGGATTTTTTTTGTACTGATAATGTAACTTATTTAATTAATGTAAATAAAAAATGATTTTAAAACCATGAATGAAATTTGTATTTATTGATTATTACCAAGTTATTCATCACGAAGCGGCATATTGCAAATCTATACTATTATTATAAACAAGAAAGATTGATATTTTTGTGTTTACGTTTGTATTAAATAAACTCGATAAGTTATGTGCCGATTAAAAAAAACTATTTCGCATAAGATAGCGACATTTACCTTGATTAAGATAGAGTAGCTTTTACCCTAGCAAAATACTTTTAAAAAATCTAAAGAGACCACGGGCAGTGCCGGGGACGGACTACTAGTTACAAATAAGGACGACACACGACACCATGTTGGTCCTACAGTTTACACTGTTTATATTAAGTCAACTCCCTTGTTGGGCTTGAAGGTCACTGTAGGTTATGAAATTTGCTACATGACTTAATAGCTAAATATTTTTACTTGATTCATATTTTGTATACTATCATCTTTTAGTATCTTTTGATATAACTAAACTCAAAATTAAACTTATATGCACAGCACTTGAATAATTTGAAAAAACGACTGTGATATTAATGTGTTTTTTATTGTGCACCTGTGATAATATATGTGGCATTTTAAGGTCGATACGTTCATCAAGAGGTCAAGGAAGACTGGCCGCTTATAAAAGTGGTCCGAATACGTATTGAACAGAGAGAGATGAATGTATTTTGGTATTATATAGTTTACGTATCAAGTGTACTCCCGAGTTGTATGCCGATACAGTTTGAAACACGCGCGTACTTTGTGAGAATTGCGAATATATTTTGCTTCATTTACTACTTACTTGGGTATATAAAAGTAAAATTATGTTAAATTAATTATAAACAAGCCGACTTTGCCTGTTGTTGGTTTTACGCGTCTGTTGGGTTTTGGTTACACTAGCTTAATCTAGATTAGTGAAGAGGTTATTTTTACGTCGTCTTCACATTTGATATTTTTAAGTTTATAAAACTAGTTCTGTTTGTGGCAAATGTTTTACGATCAAGCCGTATGGATATGTGCGACGGACTTGTTAAATATATAAAGGTAATTACAGTTTTTTCTGTTATTGAAAAGTGTGAGTTACTGAAATGTTATTGGTAATAGTAAAGTAAAGTTCCGTTTTGATTACAGTTAAAACATTAATACAAACTTTCTATTTAATATTTTATGTTGAACAATTAAAGCAGATAGTAAGTTTATAAATAGAGTAATGAATTTTATAATAAAAGTTTATTTATGAATGGCTTGCATTTCCATGAAATCCATACTGTTTGTATGGATTTTGTAAAAAAAACGCAGTTAATTTTTTGGTTTAATGCCTTAAATTCAAAGGGAAAGGCACCTGTCCGATCTTCAGAATAGTCAATTATCAAAGTACCTACGTATTTTAAAATGGAAGTCTAAAAATATTTTACTAGTAGTTTATTATTTTACCAAATAGTTCATAGTTCAGATTATTTTAATAGAAACGCAAAAAAACATTATCACTTTAATTATATAACTTCTAAAGGAGGCCAAGAGTTTGTTTAAACAGTTGGTGAAAATAATAAAGATGCTTTAGTTTTTCCTAAAAAAACCTTGTTCACATGATTTGAAATTACCAATAGTTAACTGCTAAATTGAATGATTTAATTTCATATGAATTTGTGTTTTTCATTCTTACTCTAACAACCTTCATCACCATTACCACCATCAGCCTTTGATAGTCCACTGCTGTACATAGGCCTCCCCTAATACACCCCTATCCATTAGGGGGTTTTGGACCGTATCCCACCACGCTGGTCCAATGCGGGTTGGTGGGAGGACCGACATTTTACATGCCCATCCGACGCATGGATCATCTTACTTTTCAGACAATCGGGTGATCGGCGCAAATTATCCTAACCAACTAGGAAACAATAATGAAAAATTTTGAGTACCCGCAGGATTCGAACCACGACCTCCGGTTTCTAAAGCAAACGCCTATACCACTAGGCTACGGAGGCAGTCTAACAACCTTAGCTAAATAATAAGTATTATAAAGTTCGTGTTTTGTTATTACATTAATTTCGTTCTTAATTTAATATATATACGTACATTTTACAGTTATCATTACATGTAGATTTTACGAAAGAATCAATTTTAAATACCTGTTTAGTACATTGTGAAGCAATCAGCGACATAAAAAGAAAATATTTTCAAAATTGAATTTGATATTTATCCTTCTGCAGAGCAAAGTTTAAGGATAGCTAGTATATTTAAGTCACTATTCGAACAATTAGTTTTACTGTTGACAGCTCTTTCAGTGTATAATCACGCTAAGTAATTAAAGTCCCTGATTAAACAGAAACTAAAGGTTCGCTTGACCGTTGGCGTGTTATGTAAGGTTGATTGTTAAACTACTTCCAGTAGAAATCGATAAAGTTATCGCTCGTCATTTACTTCTAGAGAGTTAGAAGTGGAATATTACTTAAAGCTTGCTTTTAGAGTTTATAAATGTTCCTAATAACTATATTTTTAACCTTAAACTGCCTTCGTGGACTAGCAGTATTTGCCCTTACTTTATAAACATGAAGTCGTAGGTTCAATTCCAGTAAACCAACTAGTTGGTTAGGATAATTTAGGACATTAGGAAAACCGTGTCCAGTACTCGACTAAAGATTGATCTTGCATATAATATTCGTAAGAATGATAATTAGAAATGTGATTTTATCTTAACTCTTTTGAAAATAAATACAATTGGATCTGATTTTATACTAAAACAACCGAGTTTTAAATGAGTGAATAGTGATATATAACCGGTACATTAAGCGATATAAAATTTACAAAAAATCTATCTGCCTGTCGTTCGCCTGATTTTTCTAAGCTGAACTCAGCAATAGCTGATTTTTGACGGTAATTGACGGGACTTTTACTGAAGGATAGCTCATATTGTTATATTTGTGCTAAGGAATAAAGTAACTAAATGGATTAAAAAGATACGTATGTTTTTTTTATGTATAATGTTTTACCGTTAATGAATGGCATCTTATACTCTTCTGTGTGTAATCTTATTCAAAATCGAAAACTGCTTATTATGTATTTTCTAAAGATAACATTGAAAAATTTATCGATGTATTTGTATACATAAGTGATTCACTCAGAGACGTTTTTGTTTGAGTAATATGTTATTAAACAGATGAATATTATAGATACCAGGAAAAAATTGAATATTTAGTATGTAACTAGAAAACTATATGTCGTTTTTGGAATAACAAAAAAATATGATTTTATCATTATGGTCTCGACACTATTTTTAAAATTATTATATATATATATAGATATTTAAGGTAAATAGTCAAAGTTTATGTAATTTGTGTAGAGTAGTTATCAGCAAACACTACTTTTATATATACTTATGATTGTTTAAATAGCTCCATAGCTGTTGTAATTGAATCATGAGGTTTACGACTATTATAGACTTGAATATAGACTGTGTGTATAGACTTGCTAGCTGTTATAGACTTGAAAAATAAAATAAACCTCGTGTCTCAGGTGACGGGCCGAAGTGCTTCATTCTTATAGGGGGCTCTGATATCTCATACCGTCCCTTTTTCAGTTTTAAAGAGATTTTTATTGTAATACTATTTTAGAGTTCGAAAAATCTCACAATATTAAAAATTTTGTAATTTTGCCCTTTCAAATTTTGTTTGCGTAAAAGTCTTGTTATTGTGCTTTTTCTCTTCAGTTTTTAAAGACTAATAGAATTTTCTATTCTCCCAATAATATATAGTAAAATTTATTTTTAAAGTTTCAGTTATATAGGAAGTGCACAGATATCAGTAAATGCTTAAACAATTGACAGCATATGATAACAAGTGTAGAATAATATTTTCTGTGGAAACAATGAATGATTTAAGATAATTTTATATAATAAAGAAAATGTGCATACTTAATAAATAACATGTCTATTGTTATTTAATTTACACAAAAACTGATTATTATTAATTAAACCTTGATATTAAAATATCGTAACAAGAGATACTAAACGCGATTAGATCTGTAAAACTAGGTATAGATAGCTAAAAAGTCAAAATAATTGAAACTTAAAGAATTTTGATAACACACGTTTTTCTTTTCATAGACATAGCGTACTTATGCATTACCATAGGCTGTAGTTTCTCCTAGCCTCCATCCAATGAAAAAAAGTTACGCTTTGTAATCATATTTATTAGCATCCAATACGTTACCGTAGAACAGGAACCGTTGCTCAATGATTACTATGAACTGATTATGATGATATGTTTCGGCGAAAGCAAGCTAAACTGATAAGGGCTTGTAGATAATGATGGTTTATCCTTCTTTGATGGTTCATGTACTTTTTGGTTTGAGGTATGCTTTTATTTATCTTGGCCCATAATATTCGAAATTCAAGCTTGATTCATGATCATCATCAGCCTGTGGCAATCCACTGCTGGAGATAGGCCTTCCCTAAAGCGAGCCTTCTCTTTTTAGGGGATTCTTTGGACCGTTTAAAACCACGCTGGTCCAATGCGTTTTGGTGGGTGGACATACTTTTTACATGCCCATCCGCCGCATGGACCATCTAACTTTTCAGACAATTGGGTGATCGGCCCAAATTGTCCTAACCAACTAGAAAACAAGAATGAAAATTTGTTGAGTCCCCGCAGGATTCGCACCAACGACCTCCGGTATCTAAAGCACATGCCCTTACCACTAGGCTACGGAGGCAGTCAGCTTGATTAGTTTGTTTTAAAGAAACTTAGACTATGTTAAAAGTAATCTTCTGTACGCGTTTGATCGTCGTAATATAGTTACTTTGGGCATTCATTGATGTTCAACTCGTCAAGTAGAAGGAGAAAATATTTTGCAGCGAAACTTTAAAATAAGAGAGAACTAGACTTTCAAAGCATCTTTCAAAGATGGATCACCACTAGTTTTGTATAGCTTTTCGCAATCAATTGACTTTCAAGCGCTTAAATAATTTTAAAGATCATAAATTGTATATATGATCTTTAAATCTTGTGAACTTTCCTGAGATTTCCGTATATCAAACAGAATCTTCAGCTTAATTATGTCGGTAGCGTTTTTATATTTAAGCTAACAGTACTAGGTTGTAATATTTATGTATATGTATGTCGCTTACATGAACCGTCACCGCAGGTTATTATAAATAGCGTACCCTAATTAGTTTCGTATTGCGAACTGCGAAAACATTAATTATGTTTTAACTATTAACTGCATCGGTTGTTAAAACTTGCAGTATGGTAGGAAACTCCGTGGTTATATTTAACATTAACAGTAGCCGATATTTTGTATGTTAAATATAAACATTACATTAGAATTATTATATGTTTATTTATGAGCATATTCAACAGACTACAATATAGATTGATTAATTTTACACACACACAACAAAAAAAGTCGATATCAGCAGGTAGTTCACTTGGAGATGTGCTCTCTTATTATGACCAATTGGATGATATATCTTTACGCATCAAATGCTTGAGCTAACGATGATTTTCGAGCCTAACACTATTATTTGGCTATTTTTTGGTCAAAGTGATGATATTAGCCCCTGGTTGGAAATGATCCCTGCCCTGCCCATAAGAAAAGCATCGTAAGACGTGACAAATTCGCTCATCGCCCTGAGACATGATATACCATGTATAGTTTACCCGGTAATTGCTGTAGGAACGCTGTCCTTCTGCGTTTTTCTTTAAAACATCATTTGACAAAATTATGCATTGAAACATTAACCAATTAAAAGTTTTGACGATATTTGTCATAAAAACGTTAAACATTTCTGATTTTACACAAAATTTTACGAGCTGTATAACGATGCGTCGTTTTAAAGCTCTCGCAAAATATTTATGTATGTTTATTATCATTCTCTTTGTCCTTTTCGCACACCTGGTGCGAGCAAACGGGCAAAGTTATTGCGTTTAATATTTTGCAACCTTAACGAAGTAGACGCTACGAAAAATGTTTGAACAAAAAGTGAAATAAATAAAATTTAATTTTGTGGTATGATTTAAAATAATATTATCTTGATTATGCATTTATTAAAATAGAATTATTTATTAATATAATTGTTTTCGTCGTTTTCTGGTTGGTAAGGACAATATGACCCATACTGTCATTACCAACCAGTCCACCCAATTTTCTGAAAAGTTAGCTGATTCATGCGTTGGATGGGCATGTAAAAGTTCGGTCTCAGTGGTCAAGACCATCTTTGACAGTCATTATAGGATGTCAGTGCTTTCAAATGTACTGTCAACTAAGTGGAGGTCAGATGCCAGTCGCTCTGCATAAAAACTGTTATTCAAGTAAATCTGGATGAATTAGAAGCCGACCCCATGATAACTTCGCAAAAGTGGCTAGGTCAAAGAATAATTATTTATTAAGGGACAATTTGGATTAAATATACTCGTTTCATAACTACGATACAAATTATATTATTCTGTGTTTTTTTTTAAGTAAAATATAAGAATTATAATTAAAATTACAAATTTAATTAAATGCATTATTTATCGCGATTATAAAACCTCTTTCCAATAATATACATCCTTTGATTCGGCCACCAATAACTGTCAAATCGTATCTCGTTATTATTTGCATTTCAATATCTGTTCAAAATATAAAAATAAAATTATTATCACTGTTAAACGCAAATTATGTATAAAGGAGGTAATGTCTATTTGCGACAGCCAATCTATTTGCATGTAGTTAGCATTAAAACCGATCGTAAGTAAAGTAAAAAAGATCTCTAGAAGAAACTTGTTTAAAAAAAACAGTAAAGTAGAGTAAGATGCCTAGTACTACCAGTGATTTTAGAGTTTTATACAGTTTTATACATAATATTTGCTTAATTTTCTTTTCAAATTCTTTTAATGGGTAACTAAACTTTTTTAGTTCTGTCATAAATGTCTAAAGTATTACATGAAGGTTCTTTACCGTTTTCTTATCGAAAGGTAAAGGTAGGTAAAAAGATACAGTACATATTTAGGATTACAATTTAAGATGGAGTATTCTGAAATCTTTAGTTGTTAACGTTCAGTATTTCATAAATTTAAATAAAAGAGCTTCATGACGCCAGAATAAATATTTGTAAAAAACTATGATTATTGAAAACTTCACAGGTTTATCGTTGGTTTCACTGTGGTAAAACTTTTGTAGTATGATAAGACAACAATGTTTTTCTCTAAATTAATACTGCTTTAATTAATCACTTTTCTCTTGTACTTTCATATTACGTCTGGCTTTTATTCAGGCACTTTCAAACAAGAACATGTTAAAAATCAGTTGTTAACTTTAGGCTCTCACGGTGCCCCTTTAAAAAGGAACATGGTGATGATAATACGTTCATGCTTAGTTTTAATAAGTTCTTGATACGGTCATCATTCCACATTTAAGTATATTTAGTACTAAGCGCCTGTCAGAATGTTTAACGCAAATTTTGTTTTCCCGATTATCAATCGTCGAGCATCATATCCTGAACATCTAAGTTTTCTCGACAAAAACTTACAGGTTTGATTATGTTGTATAAAGTGGGTCTGAACATTTACATTAAAATAAACAATTATTCTCCGTTGTTATACAAGTAACAAAATTTTAATATATACTTTGGAATATATTAAACATAAAGCACATTAATTTAAACACACAAGCTAAGATTGCTCGACGCCTTATTATAATTTACGTTAACGAATGTTACAGTCATTCATATTTCATACCGACAGAACGGAGAGACGTATGACGTAGCAGTTACTCTCATAAATAGTAAAGACAACGGGACCAACTTTTGTCGCAGGGGACTTCAATCTTTTTTGTACTAAAAAGGCTCTTATATTTAAGAACACAAGGTTTAAAATTGAGTATTAGGTAAATATTAACTGGGATGAGGCATCTGCGTTGAAAATGATACCAATGTATCGGTAAGTAGGTTGAAAATATAAATTTTCATCCCTGGAAATTTGTTTCTTAACGTTATCGTTTGAATTTATGCAACACGGACCATTGTGAAAGATTCTTGAGTCGATTATTATTTAACTAGGAATTTTAAATCTATAACTCACTTATATCTATAGCCTAGGCCCGCGATTTTTTACGGTTTCCTACGCGGTGATTGTAATTTGTGATAATAATCATTACACATTATATATTTAGGGCATTTCACGTCAAGTGGACAACCAAAATAATATGAGGTCGTTAATTTTGTTTATATTCTGGTCAATTATACTGCTTCGCACGGGAATAGCCCCCGCTAGAAAATATTCCTCCAATATTAAGCATAATATGGTTATAACATATTATAATTAACATATTATGTTATAAAAATAAACCTTCCTCTTGGAACACTCTATCTATTAAGAAAGCCCCAAGGAAATCCTTTGTGTAGTTTAAAAGATTTAAGCATAGCATAGCAAAAGCGGACAAAACTATTTTTGTATCATTGGTGTAGCTTACCATGTTTACTTTACTTAGTTAGGGTTCAAATTATTTAGTTAGTGCTTATTTTCAAACCGGTGGGAGGTCCCCTGTTTACAGGAGACCGTCTGGGTGGGTACCACCGCGGTGCCTATTTCTGCCGCGAAGCAGTAGTGTGAAAACACTGCTGTGTTCCGGTTTGAAGGGCACCGTAGCCAGCGTATTTACTGGGTAAACGAGATTTAACACCTTATGTCTCACGGTAGGCAGCCCTTTGGCCGTACCACTGGTATTGCCAATGTCTATGCGACGGTGACCACTTCCCATCAGGTGGCCCGACTGCTCGTCTGCCTGCGTGCACTTTAATTACATTTCCCCTTGATATTTCAAAGTTTTATTTTTGACATCATCATATTTCAAATCTACTGTAAAAAGGGGACCTACCACCCGTAAATATGAATTTTCAATAACGCATTTGTAAATAACTATATGTTTTGTAGTGAATGTAAAAGACATTTAATTATAATCCTGTTAAAACTGTCCGTTTTCGAATATAATACACATTTTCTGCCGTCCTTTTTTATCACAACGAACTGTCCGACAAATCCACGAACAAGCAAAGTTTCCAGTTACCGAAGCCATACTTATTACGAACATCGGGGTCGTATTTAAGCTGCCGGGGATGCAATAAGGAGAGTTTCTTAGAATTCCAGTTGCGGGCCCGAGACGTTTGGAAATAGAGGTCGCGTCTGTATGCAACTTTGCAACAATGGAAAACAATGTTTTTAATCGTTAGGGAGGACTGAAATTTTCAGACATCCTCTTGTGTCGTTTTGGTTGTGTGCCCTTGAAGTTATGTCTATAGAAATTAAACTGTTTAGTGAATAGGAAATATATATATCTATCTATAAAAAATATAATAAATAATATGTAATAAATATTATGTATAATGTTTGTGTAACTGATGAACATTATTATATTATCCAATATTTTTTTTTAATTTACAAAAAAGCGTAACGATCAAAATGAATTGTAAGATAGAAAAGTTATCATTTTTTATAAGATAAAACCAAAATCGGCGCTCAATAATTTTTTGAACGTACGCGTACATTAAAGTAATAGATTTACAAAAATATAAAAACGTTTATTGTTTAAAGAAGGGTAAATTTTAAAATACTGTACGCGCACAATAAATATAGTAATATTTTGAAATCAATAATTGTGTCAATTTCATAATCTCTTTGCTATTCTCAAATTAAAATTCAAGAAATTGTACAAATACACCCAAACGTCATTGAAAATGTACCCATTTCCATTTCAGTTGTGGTCAAATGTAGCAAAAGCCAATATCTTTCTAAGAACACGATTGTTGAAAAAGATTTGCTTATCCTTTCTGAATTAAAGGAAGGATAATTCCCGTTCATTTATTTCGAAGACGTTATCTTCCTCGAATGTCCACTCTGGCGTTTAATTGCCCAAATTATCACAAAACGCCCAACTACATAGTCGAAGATCCCTTTGAATCCTTAATCCAAGGACCAATGGTCATCCGAATGGAAAATCTTTCTTGGTATTAGGGTGTTAGATTCGACGATATTATTTATTTAGGTGGTTATCGTTCTAAATTATCAGAATACATGAATCTGAATAATATATGGAATATATACTAATATATAGAATGAAGAAATGAAGAACTTATTCACAGTAACATAGCTTAACGGTTTTGCGTAAGTTCTTCAGAAGAATTTAGTATTGATTGTAAATCATTAATATTATGAGGAGGATTGTTATTTGAAAAAAGGTTTTAGTGTCCGTTCCTAATTTTTGTAATGTGGTATTTTTTATCGAAATATTATTTTCGCCAAAATAATCCAAAATGCCAAGCAATCGAAGCACATAATCTCGATATCATTTTATCAACTATCCCTAATTTTTCTTACTTATACATATATTGCAAATTAGCATAAAGCAAGTTATTATATAGTTCATATGAAAATTATTCATGAGTTCGCCATTCGTAGATGTCACCCGAAAACAGTGCTATGATTTATTGCTACGGCGTAGCGTTAGGGCGATCCGATCAGAAGGCTGTTTTGTGTTTATGAATCCTGATCAGTTTGTGATTTCCCATGGGGTGGTATTATTGTGCCTTTTGAGTAATACATTTGAACCGTTGTTTGCTGTTATGGAATCGGGCAAATAGAAAATATATAAGAAGTGAGAATTTTTGATTGGTTGGTAAGTTGTGGTTAATGTTGTCAGCTAGACAATTTTGATATTATAACGTTTTTTTTATAATATATTACGATATTTATCATTACTAAAGTTAACTAGATTTATCCGTTTATATACTACAACTTTTTCAAGCTTCTAATTGAGTGTCAGAATCAAATTTTAATGTTCTAAATGTTTGAGGTTCAATTTCGTATACGTTATAACATTAAATGCTTTTATAATTTAGTACACTTATCATTCATTGGTTATAAAATATCCAAACTAAAAATGTTTTTTGGCTTTTTCTTACTTACTTTACTTACTAGGGTTGCAGAACTGTGCATGGTTAATTATTTAAATAAGATACTTTAATTAGAGTCCTAGGCACCTCAAAACTTTATAAATCGTTTTAATTTTTATACGTAACTTCCAGCCCGACCGCGCGTATTTCTTTTTGGTACGTTATAATGTGACTGGATTTTTTAATTATCTTCCGTTGCAAATGCCTCGTAAAATACATCCTTGGTGCGCGTAATTCTAGAATATAACGCGGTGATAAAGCACATACAAAATACTCGTTACGTGGGACGATATAAAAACATAAATTATAACGTAAGTGAACGCGATTAAACCAGTAAAAGTGCTTTATTCAATAACTAAAGCTAAAGCTAATTCAACTGCCTCTGTAGCCTAGTGGTGGTAGGCGTGCGCTTTATAAACCTGAGGTCGTGGGTTCAAATCCTGTGGCGACTCAACAATTTTTCATTGTTGGTTAGGGGATTACGGCCGATCACCCAACTGTACGAACAGTAAGATGATCATGCGTCGGATGGGCATGCAAAAAGTCGGTCCACCCACCAACATTGGACAAGCACAACACCGCATTGGACCAGCGTAGTAGGATACGGTTTAAACCCTCTAATGGATACGGGTTTATTAGAGGACCTGTGTCCAGCAGTGGACTAACACTGGCTGATGATGTTGATGAAAGCTAATCTAAATGGATGTGTCATTTGAATGTCAACTGTTGAAAAGTTGTTCTATTTTATTTAAGTATTCTATTATGTTTAGGGTAAGTAAATTTATAGTTTTGCCTGTTGCCTCAGAGCGAATTTCGTGTAAAGAAAATATAAAATGCTCCGCGCTTAGAGAGTGCTTCTGACCACGCGACATAATGAGGTTATTAATTAATAAACTTTTTACATATTTCTTATGACATGCGATATTTAATATCTGTGAGTGTTCTTTTCAGTGGCCTGTAATTTTTTGATAATAATTCAGCTTAATTTATATACGAGTACATAAGAAATGTGTTACTTTGTCGTCGTCGTATACGTCATTTGATCATTCATCATAAAATGTTACATTCAAATTTATGTTTTTGAAAGAGGCAAGTAAGACATGAAATTTATGTTTTAAATATAAAGCGCGTGGTAAGATATAAATAGAAATATGTTAGTTATTTAAAGTAGCATAATATCTTACTCCCGGTTGCATAAGCTATTTTCTATTGAAACTCCAGTAAAAATCGGACCAGCCATTCCAGAGAATAGCCAGAAGAAACAGACAGACAGACAGACAAAATTTTAAAAGAAAGTTGTTTGTAATATGTACTTATTATACATGACAATGTAATCATTTAAAAATGGTTATTTTGATGTTACAAACAGACATTCCAATTTTGGTAATTTTTATAGATTATACCTGACGTTTTAAATCTTTTCCGGGGCCCCTTGTCACGATAGACTTAGTATATTAGTGTAGTAAGTATACTAAGCTGAAGTGGCAGTGGGCCCGTTATATAAGCCGTAGAATTGACGTCCGCTGGAGTCGGAAAGTTCTAGAGTGAAGGCCGTGACTCGGCAATCGCGTGTTGTGACGCCCTGCGGAAAGATGGAGTGACAATGTTCGCAAAGTGGTCGGTGTGGGAATAGCTGAGGATCGGAAGCAATGGCGTGCTCTAGGAGTGCCAGCAGTGGACTATCACAGGCTGATAATGAAGATGATGATGTTGATACTAAGTATATATATATATATATAGATTCCAGAAAGTGTGTACCGTGACGGCGTACTGTTTTAGTTATAATGTATAGTATTTGCATAAGCAAGAGAAAGTATTATGACAAATTTATTAAAATTTTCGTGGCGTGCGCTATTTTCGCTGATATACATTAGTTAACAAAGTTTAAGCTATAAGCGTTTTTCGAATTGACTATGTTAAGTATTAAGTTTCTATAAGTTACATTTACAGTATTTATTATTGTTTGCGGCGGAATTATGATTTCTTAAACACTAACGATTTCGTTTTGTTTTCAGGTAAGGCATAACAAGAGGCTTTGAGTGTCTGTGAGTAATTAATACAACAAACAGCTGTTATCAATTTTCGTTGCTATTTTCTTCAAATTATAGTGCATAATTTTGCGGTTTCGTGATAAAACTATGCACATGAAGTTCTTATTCTCTACCCAAAATTATCCTTGCTTGAAAAAATCACACGAAATTCAACAAGTTATTTTTCTGAACAACGTTAAAAGTTTAACTAGGTATTTAAAAAAATGAACTGTTTTTATATCTGTGATATAAATTAAATGTTTTTTATAGCTGTGAAATAAATTAAGTAAGTTACAAATATGTATTATGCAAAAAAAAACGATTGTAAAAATTCCTAAAGTAATAAAGGCACTATGGCCTCTCCCTTTATGTTCTCCGTATCCAGACATACTGTATAGTACCTGTACTAATAATGTAATTGCTTAAGTTTGTAAGGCTGTATGGTTGTTACTCAAAAGCTACTTGATCGATTTTAAAAATAAAAAAAATTACAATTACATAGCTTATATACTATAATAACTCATAGGCTGTATTAAATGGGATATAGTGTTAGTTATTCAAAATATAAAAAGAGTGGTGTAGGATGTAGCAAATAATCTTATGAATGTAAAGTTAGTAATGGTTATTATCACAAAATACTATTAACAAGCAGGTGAAACCGCGCGGCATAGCTAGTAGTGCCATATTGTTTTGGTGTCGACTGCAGTATTTGTTATTGGTTGCTAAAAGTGAATGTATAAATGGTGGTGTCCTTGTTGGTTCTGCTTTACGATTAATGGCTTACTCTTAATAACTTAAGTTTTTGTGAGAATAGCGGATATGTGTCGTATCAGGCTGCGTTTCTAATAGGCAGGGCGTATCACTTATCTTATGGTGTAAACTGTCATTTTCTTTTCGCTTCATTTATTTAAAATAAAACACAGATAATACAAAATTATATTTTGTATTGAAATGGCCGCGCGTCAACACTACTTAGGTTGTTTGTCTCCAGCTTTAAGATATTAAGCTCACGAAAGTAAAATACTTAAAGCTTGGGTTGAAATCTTTATGATTAATCGCATTTAAGTTCAACAGCCTGTCCTTAATCAAAATTTATTTTGCATTTACTTACGAAAAGCTTCTTTCCCTAAATACCATTTGTCGCTGCGTGTAACAGGTTGGAAATATCATCGATTTAGATCTCCGTTTAAAACGAAATCTTCTTAAAGATAACGTTGTAGCACTGAAGGGATTTAAATTTGAATAATAGCTGTTACAAAGTCGCCGAAAAACTAATTATTTTTCAATTTACGTGACAGTCGTTTGTAACCTTTAAAAAAATTGTACCGTGTAATATTTTATTTTATTAATTTAACAATTATATAGCTTACAGATCAGTATAAACTAATCTTTCATAAAGATACTGAGTTTATTTATAGGTATCTTTATATATATGTTTAACTTATATTTAACGGTACCTTCTTCTTTTTATTTTATCTGCATCCTCACTATTATCTCTGCACCACCTAAGGTTGACTGGAGAAAATGCCTATGGCATTAAGTCCGCTCTATGTACAATTAGTGCTTAAAGTGTAAATAAATAAATAAATAAAGTTATTAAATATAGAGCCGGGATTTAGTAGATTAATCTTTTATAGTGTTAACATTAAAGACTTTAGGAATGAAATGACATTTGTTGTTATTCTTTGCATCAAGATGAATACAGTAATAAACGAAGCTCTTAATGCAAAAGCTCCACCCAATGTAAAGCCATATTGATTGCTAACATCGGGAATGTATTTAAGCCGCTCTGGGATGCAATATAGGTTTCTTAGAGTTCTAGTTGCGGGCCGAGACGTTTTGAAGTATATAGTTCGCGCCTGGGCGCTGTAACAATGCAGCGGACTGTGCTCTTAATCGGTGGGGGGAGGGGGGGGACTGAAATTTTCATATCTCCCCCTTTCAGATATCCGCTTGTGCAATTTTCAGTAGAAAAAGGAAATGTTACTACTTTCCGAAAGTCAAAGACCAAGATAAAGTACATAATTATTAAAATAAATTGTTGGATAGAAAATTAAAACGTTGCAATTCAGTCCGGTAATGGACAGCCTGGAGCCGACTGAAACTTTTCTGTTATTTAACTGACAATGTGATACAAATTTACATTGTCAGTTGAATAAAAGAAAAGTATCTAACAAGAATAGAGATAAAAATTCAAAACGAAACGAAGTCCTGTTGAGTTTCTTTCACCGGTTCCAGGTCAGATGCGTTTTAATCAGAGCCGTTTGTACCGTAACACTTATAAAATCATTTTTCATAATTCTACTGAAAACGCAAAAAAAACTACTGAAACTTTTATAAAATAACTTATAGGCTATAAAATAAAAGGTTTGATTCATTACTACATAGTATAAAACAAAGTCGCATTCTCTGTCCCTATATCCGTATGTATGCTTAAATCTTCGATACTACGCAACGGATTTCGATGCGGTTTTTTTTAATAAATAGAGTGATTGAAAACGATGGTTTAAATGAACAACACATGCTGAATATTGTAGGTATATTTTCTATTAGAATAGCTCCCGTGCGAAACAGTGACGGTTTGTTTTAGATAAATACAATAGTAAGATATATAACTATTTTAGACAAAGAAAATTTATTAAAAATATTTCTATACAAACGAGAAACTTAAACAGATAAAGTCGTATAATTTTCCTTAGAATTTTAATAAATATGTTGTAAACCTAGATGTCTGTATATAGATACGATTACAGGAAAAGATTTGTTTACCTATATAAAGGAAGGATATTAGCTCCCGTCCATTAATTCCGGAGACGTTATCTTCCCCAATGTCCACCCTGGCGTTTAATTGCCCAAATTATCACGAAACGCCCAACTAAATCCTTGAGGAAATCCTCAGACGTAGTCCTTTTGAATGCTACAAGTTGTCGTTCAAGCAGAAATTGTTTACTCGGCATTTGGGAGTTAGTTTACGATGAATTTGTTTAAATTATTTGTGAATAATAAAGAATTTGAAGGTATTTTATTTATCAAAGAATGTTTAGTCACCGTCCCGTTTGTTTTAGTTACCAAATACGTTTATTTAAAAGGATTTTCTTAATTTATTTTTTACAATGCTAATCCTCCTAATACTATAAATGCGGACGTTTGTGTAGATAAATTTTTGTTACTATTTAATTCAAAAACTATATAAAGGATTTTAATAAAAGTAAACAATAATATAGCTTATATATCAGATTAACTGTTACAGCATAACATAAAAGGATATAGTGTACTTTTTCAGAATGAAATAAAAAGTGTCATTCAATTAAAAGAAAATTGCCATCAGCGACCTAATTCGGCGCGAACCGCAAAACCTTTGGACATTTAAACGTGTAACACGTATAGATAAATCAATCACCGTAGCCTAGTGATATAAGCGTGCGCTTTAGAATCGGAGGTCGTGGGTTCGAATCCTGCGGGGACTCAACAAATTTTCATTGTTGTTTCCTAGTTGGTTAGGGCAATTTGGGCCGATCACCCAATTGTCTGAAAAGTAAGATGATCCATGCGTCGGATGGGCATGTAAAAAGTCGGTCCACCCACCAACCCGCATTGGACCAGCGTGGTACGGTCCTAAACCCCCCAATGGACAGGGGTGTATTAGGGGAGGCCTATGTCCAGCTGTGTACTATCAAAGGCTGATGATGATGAAATCTATCACAATCACCACGCAGGTGAAACTACGGGGCGATACTAGTATTAAATAAACTAATGTTTTTAAATTAGTTCTCAATCGTAGTACACTGCATCGATATAATGATCAATCTTTTCGTTCAATCAACATAAAGCAGGCAATGGTATCCGTGTTCAATTAAAAATTATTTTCAGCATTTTTAGACGCATTTCATAGATTAGTTAATAATATATTATCCTTACAAACAGTAAAATTTGCCTAATTTTATATAACATTTTAATTCTCCCATACTGAAATATTATGAAGGTAATTATGGTGTTCGTGATAAATGTAGGCAAGAAGGCAATGTACGGCGGTGCGTGTTAGTTTTTTGTTAATTTTAATTTTTTCATCGTCTAAATTTATATATGTACAAAATATGATTTACAACTTATTAACATTGCGTGGTAAGGCTTTGTGTTATTAAAAATATAATAATAATAATGATATTATGGTAGTTTTCATGCTCGCTTTCAACTTACTGAGCATTTGTTTGGTATTCGTTATACTTAATGACTTAAGCAAAATGAATATCTTTCTTTTCCGGTGTATGTTTTAACTAAAAGTGTGTACTCACCGTTAAGGTGATAGATGTTCGTGTGATGTTTAGAAGAATATCAATAACCTTAGTTATATTTTGTGCATGTCTCTTAATTTACGATTAGTAGCAAATGTAGTGTAAATGCTGGTAAGCATTTAATATTATGTTTAGTAATTAATAATAGTAGTGATGCAGGTTTAATTATTTTTATCAATACGGAAAAGTACTTTTTTATTATTTACGAAGCCGAATCTAGCATTTTTAACTTCATATATATTATGCACAGATTTTGTTGAATTCAGCTTGTGAAGGAATGCCCTAACTAATTTAAAGATCGGACTGTAATTTTTACCCATTTAGTCCTAGTGTGAGAAAAAACAGTTTTTAGTATCCGTAGGATCCGTACGTACATGCAGGATGGTGAGCAGAATGGATATAATAAAATAAATATATTTATTACACCACCCCACATTGGACGAGCGTGGTGTGATACGTTCCAAAAACCCCCTAAATGGAGAAGGCGGGCATCAGGGGAGGCCTATGTCCAGCAGAGTCCTTAACCCAGGCTGATGACGATGATAAATATATTTATATAAAATTTTAAGGGGGTGGTAGGGCCGTCCGGGACAGCACCACCATGGTGCCTATTTCTGCCGCAAACCCACCGGAGCCAGCGTATTTACTGGGTAAACTAGACATCACATCCCATGTCGCAAGTAAGCAGCGCATTGGTGATACCCCTGAAATTGCCGATGTCAATGGGCATTGGTGACAACTTTTCTTACTTTCACAAATGCGGTTACGAAGACGTGCGACTGCACGTCTGCCTTTGTAGAAAATAAAAAAAATTCGCTGTTGTCAATTGTTCACCATAATATCCAAAGTATATCATGGTAATAAGAAAAACAAACATTACTTTTTAATATCTGGTATTTTGTTTGGTGCACAAAAATCGATTATCAGCTACCGTAGATTTCAATTGAGTAGTCAATTGTAACTATAAAATACAAAAATACATATATCTTTTGGCTAAATATAGTCGAATGAGCGTATGCCATGTGAATTATATATAAAACACGATGCTAAGAGACTGCTCCAGGGCACGCAAGGTCTTATGGGGTCATTTATTAGTAACCTTATTGACATACCTGAGCTAACACGTTATTAAAAGTAATAATCGTGAGTATTTTTCCCTTTGCTTAGTTTTTTTTAAGTCGTCAAGGCATTTGTCCCCTTTTGGTTTAACGACTTGTTATATATTATTAAGCTCTTTACAGTTTACTATATTTTAAATCTAGGCTAACATTTAAGAAGCCTTTCAGTGCTAAATCAAAGATTGTCTAGTGAAATATCTTAAAAAAATATTTAAAGAATTTCTTGTTACGTATGAAAAAAGGATTTCTCCCTTTATTGCACACTACTTCACTGCTGTAATTGAAAACGGAATTTATGATTGCTTACTACAATTTTATTGTTACCGCAATAGAACCCTTAAACTAGTTCTCTTGAGCACTTCAATTACACGCATTGTTAGTTGGTATGTTTGGTGCTGTTAGCATGCTAACAGGCATATAACACTGCCCAAGCGGAAGGTTTTAGTGTTAAAAAATATTTGGTGATTTAGTGGATTATGTCAGTCGCTAAGAATATACTTCAATAATATTATTCGTTTGGTCTCCGCCTTATATTTTAATAGTAGGTGAATTTTTCTTCCCAGGTGATAAATAGTTCTATAAGTATGCGTACTTTCTGCATGGTCCTTTTATCAATCAAGAATAAGCTTTGGGAGTACCAAAGCTAACTTCACAGACATTATTATTTAGATCGCTTGAATTGAAAAGCTGGTGCCGGTATCAGAAATTATTGTTGAGGCAAGATCAAATAAGACTTTCAACTTTTTTAATTTTAGTTCGATCTCGTCTTATATTTCAAGAGTCAACAAAACTTTCTAGTTTTACGGCAAATATTTTTATTACGTTTTAAAGGCTTAGCTGTAATCTAATACTAAATTGATATTTACTTAATTATTTTTGTAATTTCAACCAAATATTCTAAATGTAGTTTTAGAAATTTAAGGAGAATTCCAAAAAGTAAAAATGATAACAACAACTGAACGTCTCTTATACTTAAAAACATTAAAATGGCGCATTCAGGTGACCCCGACAACAGCCACCACAGATGTTTGGTACGGACGAGTCGATGCGTAACACCACTCAACACAGCCACAATATCACAGATGCACAGCACTTATCACACACGAAGAAAGTTCGGTCCAGGCAGCGGCTTATAGGACGCTGTCTCGCTATATTTCAGGCCTATCTTTTATACACGATCGCAGAGAGACAAAACGTCATTATCGAGACTCCTTTTCTCAAAGTACCCGAAATAGAAATTGTATTTTGACTGTAGTCTATTTTTATTTCTTGTTCCGTATACGTAAATATGATCTTTGTAGCCGATTTAAAATTTTAGCGGATCTCTCTCATAAAGTTTACATTGTGTCCTGTCGATACCATCATGATCATCATCATCAGCCAGTGTTCGTCCTCTGCTAGACATACCTTCGTTAGGGGTTTTGGACCGTACCCAGCAGGCTGGTCCAATGCGGGTTGTTCGGTGGACCGACTTTTACATGCCCATCCGACACATGAATCATTTTACTTTTCAGTCAATTAGGTCATCGGCCCAAATTGTTCCATCCAACCAATGATTTCCTGTCGATAAGCCCTACCGTTTTTACAAATATGCAAACAAAGAACCTGCAATTAGTTTTAGTTCATTTTTACAAATATAAAAGAAATATTTGGGTTATTTAATAGCCAAAAAAATTGAGTAAGAAAAAAACCTTACGGTCGACTGGTCCAAAAATTTTTAAGTAGCTCAGTTGGCAAAGAGGGCTATGTTTAAGTATCTTCTGAAGGACCACATCAGAAAATACGGATCCCATCAACCAGAGTCATCGATAAAGCCCACCGGATTATGTTGGCGGTAGTGGCGGCCCCAAGCCGCAGAAGTACAGTCGCCGGAGTCGGAAAGTTCAGGGACCGGAGGTTTCGAAAATCGTAGTGGGTCGCCCTGGCAAGATGGGTGACATTTGTATGAGAATAGCCAAAGATCGGAAGCAGTGATGTGCATTAGGGGAGGTTCATGTCCAAATGGGGGACCTTTGAACGCACAGATGATAAATAAGAACAAAAACAACCGTAAAACCGGTACTTTTCATATCTGAATTATTAACGTATGGTTTTAATTAAAACATACGACTCGTCTTATTTTTAATTTTCGTTATTGGATCTTTACAGCTTTAAAGGCCATTCCGACAGAATAACGGGAGACGGAACATAAGGTTCCTTTTCCAAACACAAGGAACCCTTTGTCAAGGGACTATTTTGTTGGCAACAAAAGCATACTTATTATAATATGGGTAATGCTCAAAATCGAATAACATGCGAATTCTGTTCACTTAAGTAAGCTGCATTCAAAAATAATATCTATAGAACTGGAACTAAGTTGAAAATTTTTTAGAGACGCTTTCACACCGAACGCATTTAATCTGCAAATTGGTTAAATTAAGATTTTTAACTAGCGTGAAAATGTAGTAAGCAAAATGTGTAAAGGCATTCTACAAGCTTGATGAAAATCTTTTTTAAATTAGAATTTTGTATCTATAAAATATTATTTTTCGGTTAAGTATGAAAGAGCAGCTTTTAAAACGTACCCGCTGTTATAATAACAAACATTTATTTATCTTGAGTTAAATCATTATTACCTTTACTTATCGCTTTGATTTGCACAAATTTAGATCAACGAGTATATTTGTCATCTGTACAGGATCGTGGTAATGGTAAGTTGCCATAAATAGTGTATTTGTTAATAGCTGATTATCGCAATCACCAAATGTATATAAAGAATACCTGATATGTTGACTGGAATAAACCATTTAATTATACTTATCGGAAAAGTTTATATCATCATCATATCATCTTCAGCCTTTGATAGTCCAATTGGACATAGGCCGTTCCCAATACACCCCTATCCATTAGGGGTTTGGACTGTTTCCACCACGCTGGTCCAATGCGGGTTGGGGTGGACCGACTTTTTTACGCCCATCCAGAATTATCTTACTTGTCAGAAATTTGATCGGGTCCAAATTGCCCTAACCAACTAGAAACAACAATGAAAAATATGTTGAGTCCCCTGGGCGGATTCGAAAACCCACACCCCAGAATTCTAAAAACCGCCCATACCACTAGGTTAAGGAGTTGAAAAAGTTTCAAACTTTTATTGTAATAAAATGATTTATTTATTAAATGACTATACTAATACTTAGCGTTAAATTTTATTAAATTTTAAACCAAAGATGTTCCCCAAGATAAAAAAATTTCTTGCCAAACGGAGAGCTTTTTCCTTTCCAAATACAATTTTTCATTGTGTGTAACAAGTTGGAAATATCTTCAATTTAGATTCACGCTTAGGAAGAAATCTTTTCAGGAATTCCGTTTCCCCGCTGAAAGATTTGAAATTAAGGTAATGGCCGGTAAAGAGATGCTGTTTATGTTGCTTTTTATGTTATTATATCCTTTTTTAGATTCAGAGGTTTTAATACTTGATGAAAAATAAAAGAATAAAATGGGTGGGTTCATGACGCGCGTGGAGAAGTTATACTTTGGATCATTTAAAAAATTAATATATTTATATAATATCAAAATATTTACAGACGGCTTCATACTGGTTAATTTTAGGTCACAGGTGCGCCCAACCAAAATTTCACCCAAATTTTTTTCATAACGCGCCTGAAGAAATTCAAAACAAGCAAAAAACGAACCTTTAATCCCAACAATGGCCATTTGCAACAACTATCGCAAATAAAAAAACGACAACCCATTATCAATATTAAAAACCAACCTTATCACTATGTAAAAGGTCCATTTCACCGTTTCATTATAAAACTGTTAATTTTAGAAAATGCCCGGGCATCTTAAAAAATTCACTCCATCATTTTTTCTAAGGCCCAAAGAAAATTCAAAACCCGGGAGATTTTACTTGTAATGGCGGAAAAATTAGGAGTTAGCCTAAAGTAACTATAAAAACTACTATACTATACAAGTCGTTAACAGCAAAAACCATACGTACAAAATCCCTCTTTACTATGGGTTTCCATGGTTTGATCCTTGGGTTTCAACATTTTAAAATTATATTTTTTACGCAAAATTCGATACGAGTTCCATAAATTGCCAAAATGGCCCACTTAACCGGTATCCAAATTATATTTCTTTTATTATTCGAATAAACCATCCAAGCAATTTCGTTAGAGGGTTTCAAGTTTTGGGCGCTTGTTGCGAAGCAAATTTATTGGCGAACGTTGGGGAAGTATTTCCGTCGCTCCGGGTGCAATAAGGGGAGTTTCTTAGAATTCCAGTTGTGGCCCTGAATCCCAAAAAGGTTTGTTCGGATGGACATTGCAACAAGGGAGGAACAACCTGCCTTTTTATTCGTCCGGGGGGACTGGAATTTTCATAACTCCACCTTTCAGACACATCCGCTTGTTCAGTTTTCGGTTTAATGTTCGTGAGAAAACTTTCTTTCTTGAAGAACATTCAGTAATATAAAAATTGCAAAAAACAGCGTAAAATTTGGATATTTTTAATGATGGGATTCCTGCAAGTTTGTTAATGAATGAGGTTATTTCTTATACTTATGTGTATGGTATTTGTTTAGTCTAAGTTAAGATACTTTAGATTTATTTTTTAAGCTTTATTTATATGTGGTTATGTTATATTTGGGGAGGTATTGTATATATATATTTGTTCGTTTATAATTATATCGCAACATCGAATAAACAACAATTTTGTTTTTCGTTTTTACAAATTAAATAGAACAACTAAGTTTGGATGGTCTAAGACACCGACCAGAAATTTGGTAATTATTTTATTTTATATAAAACGATTTCAAAATAAGAGAATAGGAAAAAGAAGCGATTGAGTAAGTAAGGAAATTTAAATTTTTTTACAATAGATTCAAATTAAAAAAAAATATTTTATTTAAAGCCGTCTGCCCAGTGTACCCTTAACGAAGGTAAATCTGCAAAAATCATCATGACAATGTTAGATAAATTGGAGTAAAAAACGCAATGCTATTTTTACCCCTGGGTTCACCCTTTTAAAGGGAAATTCGTGTTTATATCTTTATACGAATACGATTGCAGGAAAATATGCTGACCAAGCACAATCAATCAATCATGAGACACAAGCGATCGAGACGGATAATGTAGTCCACTAATTCCAAAGACGTTGTCATCCCTAATTAAACATTGGCGTTCAATTGCCTAAATGATTACGATACGGTCAAAGATCCCAGAGAGGGACTTAAAAAACGGTTCTGACACAACACCGAAATTAAAATTGAACTGTGCCGAACAAGTTGCAAAATTTAAAACATAAAGACGCAAAATTAAATACAAGTGAGCGCGACGCGACATTTCACGATATTGACTGGCTAGCACCATTGCCCTTTAAATTTTCAAGGAAAGCAAAGCCATAGCTGAAAGTAATTTTATCTTTTCACCTTGAAAACAAATTAGTTCGAAATTTAAGGCCTTAAAGACCAAAATTCTAAAATTGTCTGTTTTTATTGTATTTAGTTAATAATTAAACATTGTGATTATTGATTAGTTCCTTAAGGCCCTCAAATTAAAACAGAATAATGTCCTCATAAAATTTTAAAACTTTTACCGCCCTTAGTCAGACCATATGTCTCGCGGGTAAAACAGGTGCCACCGGGCCAACAATTATTTGCCGTGGCGTTAGATGGATTGATCAAAAAGGCTGATTTTGTGTATATGATTTGACGGTATGATTTCCCTAAAGGGTATAATCGTGAAACTATGGTAATAATTTAGGGGCCGCAATAATTTTAGGGGCTCAAATACAACGATGATGGAATTGGAGATTGGGCTGCCGAATATTTTTTGCAATTATTTGTTCCTTTGTGTTGTAGTAACGTGCGTCCTTCTTTTGTTTATTATGTCTACCTTTTAGTTAATCTCTTAGGATTCAGGCCTGTTTATAGTATAAGGCAGAAAATATGTTGTAATTAAGTACTATATTTTTTAGGATTTTGTAAGAATAATTTGAGGTATATTATTTTACAAGAATTCGATTTAGTTTTTTATTTTACAAGATAGTTTGATGGTTGATTTTATAATTTTGTAGAGACCATAATTTATTAGGTGTATATAGTAACTTTATTTTAATGATTTTATTTTATGATAATAAAATATAATATTTAGAATTAAAAATCATCTAGTCCCAAAACTGCAAAGTTTGTTTTATAACCTAAATTATGTACTTAGCCAGGTAAATAAATTCATTATTAATTATGAAAAAGGATTGGTGATTTGTTGGTTATTGTGGATAATGGTTGGTTGTTGTTTTGTTATTTCTGTAACCATTTTTACTTTGTAGGTCACATAAAATGTAATTTTTTGTTATAAACTTTGGGACGCAGTTTGATGAAATTAAAATTTCGTTTTTACAACGATAAAAGAAACTCGTACAACACGCAATAGAAATTCATCAGTTTTAATATTCATAAGTAACCGCCAGCGTAACCTCGCGTTTTTCCCTTTGTTACGTAATAATATTTCAGGATTTTTTAATTTCACTCCAGTGCAAATGCCTCGTGAAGCCGCCGGCCTTGTTGCGTGTAACTTAATAATTTAAAGAGCACGAGCCGACTTTCAACATCACGGAGTTCGTTTTAAAATTCAGCTGAACAATTTTTCAGCTTGCTTAGACCTGAAGTACAAAAACGGTGATGGAACATTAACACAGACGTCAGATCATCATCTTAGTATCATGTCTTAGTAAATTGTTTTTGTTATTAATTATAACAACAGTCTTGCGTTTGACGAGAGGCGAGGTTTAGTGCTTATTAATGTCGAGTTGAAGTAAATATCGTGAAAAGAAAATATAAAAATCATTGTTTGCTGCTAATAGTGGTACGAACCACGAAACCTTATCGGGTCATTAATTGATAAACTTCTGACATTCCACTGCTTGACATGTTATGGAAGGTAGCGATCCTGAGAATTGTTCTTTGTGACCAGTTATATTTCGATAAACTTTAGTAATGATAATATATTTTACGTCAAGACTTAGTACTGTTGATTATAAATAATTATATTGATACAAATTATATATTTTGTCAATGAGGATGGATTAAATTTATATATTGGATCAAATTCAGACGAGTTGGACGAGGGATAGAAATCCAATTTCAAAGTGTCAGATAACATTAGCCTGTATTTTTATTGGTTTAACATCCCGTTTCCTTTTTTTATCCTTGACGTTATGCTTCCAGACTCATGTTCCTACACCTCCCGTACCCACGAACTAGGTACCCGTTATAGTGGTCGTAGACCAATCATTGTTCTAAAATATATATTAAAAAAAATTACTTTATACCTTTATATATATTTATATATTTGTTTATATGTTAAGTGAAAGCCGACACTTATATTAAAAAAGGTCGAACAAGTGGTCGTTTATGATCTTCTCCTAAGCACGATACTTTTAGCAATCACATAATTTATTACTAGGTTGTCAAAAATATTAGCCGCCCCCTTGTGATGCAGGAAAAGTCCTTGGGTAGCAGTTGGTTATATAATATAACAAGATGGCCTCTTTGCTAATGGAGAAAGTGCGTGACCTGATCGATAAAAATCTTGCAAAAGATTATAATAGACATTTAGGCATAGATTTTCTTTCAGCAAACTCGCGTACCAAAATGTTTCCTTTAATAATTTTTCACAGTTGATTCTTATCATATTCGGCCATAAGCCCATGATAGTGTAACCATAACCATAATGTGTATGTAAAATATTATTGATAAAATTTAATGTGCTATAAAAAGTGCGATAATATTTATTTTTGTGTAACTCCAGAACGATTACATTTCTATTCAGTATTTAGGTAAAGATTTTAGTCATATTGATACATTTGTTGACTTTTTCGAATAAATCTTATTCTTCCTCTTGAAGTAAATTTATATGAAATAAGTTATTGTATGTATCTAGTTGCAAGAAACACTTTTGAGAGATACGATTCTGTAATAGATTATCTATTTTCTTTTCTTTGTTAAGTTGTTTTGTAAAGTATAGTACTTACATGTATAATGGCAAATGCTGTGCAATTTGTCGAGGCAAAGGTGATGTACGAAATGCGTAGTTTTAATATTTTTAACTACCTCAATTTTTAGTTAAGTATTATGAAAAGTAAGTCTTGAAATTATTTGTGTTAACTTCTTGTAATGAACTATTAGAAACTTAAATATTTTCCGTGTTTAATTATAATTAACTCGAAAATATTATTTTTATTTATAAATAGTTTCCAGAATGTAGACATGTCGTGATGGATTCTAATTACTTTTAATTGCTTTTACGGACCTTACCGCTTTATTCGTTTCGATGAAGAAAGTAGTTAGTTATAATAGGGTACAACCATCGTAGTATATTTTGTTTTGAATTAAACGAATGTTGTAAGGATATCTTTAAAATAGCCAAAGAGGTATAGGAGTATTAATGACAACTTCTAAATGTGCTATTCTATGATCCTTATAGCTCTTTATTTGGTTTGATTTAGTGGCACCTTAGATGGTATACGTAATATCAAATTTACTTTGTGTTTAATCACTATAGTTCGTCTTTAGCGGTCTTTTAAGTCACTTAACATTGCAGAAGCGTCACAATAATTTATAATGCGTATTGAAGATATCTGCGGCGAGATGGAGTGACGACATTCGCAAAGTGGTCGATGTGGGCTGGATGAGAATAGCCGAAGATCGGAATCGGTGCCGTGCATTAGGGTAGGCCCATGTCCAGCAGTGGACTGACACGGGCTGATGATAATGATGATGATGATGGGAGATATCGATAAAAATGTCAATTTGTTGTTAAGTGAATGTATTTGGTTTGTTTGTAAAGTTAAATCTTTCGTTTGGCGCAGAGTTTGACGTTAATAAAAGCACAGACAAGAATGGACTGTGTATTCATCCCTTTGTGCTCTAAAGGAAGTACGTCAATTAGAGCTCCCGTGCATTTTGTTCAGCGAACGTTCCTTTTTGAAGCGGCGGGATTCTTCAAAACTTGTTAAGAAGCGTTTCTCGCATAGTCTCCGCAGTTATTTACTAAACGAGGTTTTTTAGAATTGTTGTTGTAGTTGTTATTTAGTAGTTTACTAATTTTTTTAAATGATTGGGGAAAATCTGCATATATATTATCATACTTACTGTGTTTTATTTTTATGTTATATATTACGCTGTCTATATACCTATTGAAAATAATCTTCAAAAATAACATAAAACCGTTCTATTACTTTTGTAAAAATACAAATTGCCAATTAGACAAAAAGTTCAATAATTTGAATTTTGAAAGTCGAAACTTTTAAAAGCGTTCGTTATCATCTTGTACATGTACGCGCCACATATACGTCGACGTTAAAAGCCAGCTCTGGTATTTTGGCGCGTTTAATGTTTAATCCGCCACAAGAGCCCGCGTCGGGGTCCATCCTAATTAATAATGCAAGCACCGAGGCCGCTCCCTGAATTCGTCATGGGCCACGGCCTGAGACGGTTTCATTAGTGGGCTACAGGCTGCGACTGGTTGTCGGGTGCCCAAATTAGTCTGTTGTTTAATTGGCATTAGTTAGTGTAGCTGGTCGGTTAGTAGCCTTAAGGACAAATAAATGTGATTATGTTTTAGTTGTTTTTCACAACCGTTAAAGAAGGTTCTTAATAGTTTCCGCAGTGTAACACAGAAGCGACCGCGAACTGATCCCAATCCAAGTAGTTTCGGAGCTATGTGAGGTCTTTCATTAGAGTCGCAACGTGCACCGATTCTACGTAAATTTGTATTATTTATATAATAAAAACTGTACTATTTATATAATAATTAGTGTCCGACCGAACTTTCGGTTTCGGTTTCGGTTTCGGCCAAGTTTCGGCCAAAATCAAGTTTCGGCTGCAGTTTCGGTTTCGGCCAAATTTGGCGAAACTTTTGCCGAAACCGAAACTGGTTTCGAAGTGTTTTCAATTTTAAAATAGTAGAGAAAGTTAAATGTATCATTGCTACAATCGAGCTCAGATCAGTCGATTTTAGTTCAGGCAAACATTCCAAGTTTGACAAAAGAAATTGATGATTCTTCTAGAAAAACGAGGAGGGAACAAATAGTAGTGAGAACAAAATATATACTCCTTGGTAACCAAAAAATAAATAAAAATAATACTGGAAAGTGTAGCTCAGATATTTGTTGTGTTAATAAAAAAATCTTCTAGCCTCTTTAATTTTTTTCTGAATGTAATCATTTGTTTGCTATGTGTTTGTTTGTAATGTTCTCGAAAAAACCTAAGTGCGATTAAAAACCACTGTTATAAAAAGTTAACAATGCAAGAGATTTATTGCGGCTCGAAGGCAACATGAGAAGAGACTGCTCTGTTATAACCAATTGTTGCAAAGTGGGCTTCTTAATTTCGAGTAGGGAGAACGTACACGGAAGACGAACATAAGCCAGTAATCAACAAGAAACAATAAGAATATGCTGCCATATTCGAAAAAACTGTTTTTAGCGATTAAAGAAGTACCATCTGATACCTAATCCAAGGAACGAGCATTTCATATAGAGGTACTCAACGCATATTGACACAAATTTTGAATATGAGAAAAGTCTCCGCAAAATGGGTGCCGAGAATCAGAAACAAAATCGACTTCGAAGATATCGCTGGACAAGTTTTAAGAAGATTCTAAAAACTTTAAATATAATTTTGTGGCAGTGGACGAAACACGGGTTTATCCCGAAGGATCTTCATGCCGTATATGGCCTGGCCGGGGTAAGGCCTCAATATTTTGAGAAGTGATATTGTTGTTTGATTACCCGGAGCATGGAACCATCATTACAGATTATGCAGCTAAGCATCAGCTAAGCATCAGCAGATCAACCTCGGTATTACCGAGGTTGAGAAATGCCGTCAATGATAAAAAAAGAGGCAAACTTTGAACGGGCGAGCTGTTTCATCTTGACAACGTACCGGCGCATAGGTTGGCATTAGCGATGGCCACCGTTCAGCATGCTAGCGTACAATTGGTTGAGTATCCCCCTATTCACCAGATCTGGCGTCTAGCTATTTTTCATCTTCTCTCCAAATTGATACAATACTTAAGAGGAAACTTGTGTTAAAACTATATATAACAAGTAAACGATGCCGTGGTGACCTTTTGCAGGACCAAGACAATCCTTTTTTAAAGGAATTGAAGCATTGGAAAATTGGAACGCTGGACTTGGCGTGTAGATGGACTCGAGATTATGTAGAAAAATGAATAATTAAGCTATCATAGTCATTATATTCTATCTCATTTTTTTTTGATCTCCCTCGAACTACAAATGCAAACCAAAGTATTAATTAGTAAGATTTCAAAATACCAATATTAGTCTTTAATGCAACAGTCACAATTATTAATTTATTTATTAATAACTCATATTGCTATAAGCTTAATATTTTGTTCATCATCAGCCTTTGATAGTCCACTGCTGGACATAGGCCTCCTAATACACCCTTTCCGTTGGGGAGTTTGGACCGTATCCCACCACGCTGGTCCAATGCGGGTTGGTGGGTGGACCGACTTTACATGTCCATCCGACGCATGGATCATCTTACTTTTCAGACAACTGGGTGATCGGCCCAAATTGCCTAACAACTAGGAAACAACAATGAAAATTTGTTGTGTCCCCCAGGATTCGAACCCACGACCTCCGGTTTCTAAAGCACTCGTCCATACCACTAGGCTACGGAGGCAGTTAATATTTTGTTACATAAAAATATTATTAGCAACTGAAATAAACGATTACCATACGTTTAATATACTGTCTCCATTCCATGACTAAAATAAAGCAAAATAATAGGCATAAAAGCTCCATATTTTAGTATTTTAAGAATTTTTATACTTGATCACGTGAGTTTCGGTTTCGGTTTCGGTTTCGGCCGAAACTGAAGCCACGGCCGAACTTTCGGTTTCGGTTTCGGTTTCGGCCGGAAAAACAGTTTCGGTCGGACTCTAATAATAATACACTATAACAGTGTATTATTATATAAATAATACAGTTTTTCGTATTTCATCGCGTCTCATTCTCATATTATTCATACTATTTATATAATACTTTAAAATCATATAAACTATTATTTCATTACAACATGTCAAACAAATTTGAATCGTTAAAGTAGGGTTGCATGTTACTAATTGCAAGTTTAATCTTTAAATTAGTATTAACAAGCCTGTTAATGATTTCTATAGCAATAGCATTCGAAAAAGTATCATCTATTTTTATTAGAAATATAAGAATTTTCCAATTTAAATTAAAATTTATTGTAGAATATCTGTACAATTGGGCATGTAAAAAGTCGGTCCACCCACCAACCCGCATTGGACCAGCTGGTGTGATACGGTCCAAAACCCCTAATGGGTAGGGTATATTAGGGAGGCCTATGTCCAGCAGTGAATTTCACAGGCTGATGATGATGATGAGTATAGGTAAACATTGATAAATATTTTTATGTGTATGATTTACTAGAAAAATAGTAAATGGATGGAATATAGGTACATTTGGTTTTTAATAAACATTGCCACTAATTTTACCAAAACAAATTTTAAATGGATCCAAAATTGTATAATTTATATTTATTTCTTTTATTTACGCAATTATTGTACATATCAAAACCACTAATTTACGGATTCTTCGCGTAAGATATATATATTTATAAAATTTTTATATTATAAAATAATTTTAGATATTGAAAAAATATTTATAATATATAGAGATACAGACCAGCTTAGTCTGCCCGTGATAATGGATGCTAGAAAGAGTCCGATACGTCTGGAATAAATATATATAATGAACACGAAAAATCCGTAATACGTATTAAGTAATATTTATATTATAAGTTATGTTAAAAACCTTTGACTATACACTTAATTCACCTTCATAATCATTTCCGTTAACCGTTTCGTGGTAGTTCCGGAAGTGACGGGAACATAACCAACGTAATTATCTCTTACCACCTCAATAACAAGCGCTTCAATTTCATTGGATTGTATCAATCGCGTCGTAATTTATTCGGTGACAGAATTTTAATGGAAAGGACTGATCGTGTAAAAAGGAGGTCCAATTTAAATGATTTACTGGCAACCTTGCAAACTTCCGAATGGTTATCATTATCAGCCTGTGATAGTCCACTGCTGGACATAGGCCTCCCTAATACACCTCCATCCATTAGGGATTTTGGACCGTATCCGAATGGTTATACGTGATGAGATTACTACGATATTTTTACACTGTTCGACTAACAATTACATAAGCTTAAAGGAATAATTTGAAGTGTAATTAATAAAGACATTTGCAGGGCGCTTATTATGGTAATCAAGATTGCAGAAATGAAAGTATCATAACTTTTAAAAGAAAACAGGTAGAAGAGCACTTGCTTAAAAACTTGTCTGCAAAATAATAAAAACAACATATAATAATATAAATAATAATAGTTCATTATACTAGTGTTTGTACTAAATAAATTGAAATTACAAAGTTATACTAATCTATTCTTGCCAATTTGTTTACAAAGATATTAATTACTCCTTTGTTAAAATAAGAAGTTTAAACGAAGTTATTAAAATTTTAACATCCAGATCTTGATTGGACTACATTCCTGATTTTGCATTAAAGTTCATAATTCCTACAAAATGTCTTATCCAATTTTGAAACATTTCGGGCTGAAACTAAACTGAAGCTAAACTCCGTTACAATTATGAAAAAAGTTACATAAAATAAACATGTCCTCATAACTAAATTCATAAACGATATTTAATCCATTACATAACAAATATATTTAATACTTACTTAATACATATGTCCGTTGTTTTTATTATTTTGCAGACAAGTTTTTAAGCAAGTGCTCTTCTACCTGTTTTCTTTTAAAACGTTATAATACTTTAATTTTTTCCATCTTGATTACTATAATAAGCGCTCTGCAAATGTTTTTTATTAATTACACCTATTTGATAAAGTATTCTAGTAATAATAGAAAAGAGGTAAAGCGAGGGCCAAGGTCGCCTGAAACTGAATTATTCGTATTTATTAGTGTTCATAATTCTAAGTATAAAATAAGTTGAAGCACGCAAACTGGTAATTAGCTTAGTGATCTATATAAGTTAAAACGTTTTATCAAGTTTACAAGTAATAATATTTCACAAATGACAAATATCTATAAATAACCTTGGTTTTTTCAATATAATGTTATCATTGTAATGGAATATACTCAAAATGTTATTTGTAATAGCAATATCTACATTTAATAATAGTTTATCTTTAAAACAATAATAGTTCTTTTACTGCCTCTGACTGCCTCCGTAGGCTAGTGGTAAGGGCGTGTGTTTAAGAAACCGGATGTCGTGAAATTTTCATTGTTGTTTCCTAGTTGGTAAGGGCAATTTGGGCCGATCACCCAATTGTCTTAGCTTTAAGAGTATAAAGGAACAGTACGCGCACACTTATGCACTTTAATATCTTCTGCGTTGTATGTATCGATAAAGATCGGCCGCCTTAGTCGTTATCGACTGGAGAACATTCTTATTATTATTAGTTCTTTTAGTCCGTCTATCGCACTAAGAAATGATATTTAATAAAAATTGTTGTAACAACTTACTTAATTAGCTAGAAATTAGCTAATAGAAACCTGGTATTTTGTGATTAACAATCGCGCTTATTAATTTATTGAAATAGTTACAATTTTTAAGCTTGAGCTCAGTATAAACTGTACCTGGACTACGTAAGTACGCTGAGAAATCGTTACATAGAACATAATCGGTACATACAAAATAAATATAAAAAGAACACAAAGAACGTACTGTATTCTTGTTAGTAGAACTTAACATAGTGATTGAGAAATTAAAAAGAGCTTTATATGTTCCTTTGCGTATCTATGTGATACTTATCGCTAAAGTGGCATAACCTTTTTTAAGTCTAGTCTTCTCACAATTTAGTATATTTAGCACTGTTTTACTAAAAATCCTCAGCCGTCATCAACACGTGTTTGTCCAGTGCTGGACATAGGCGTTCTCTAACGCACGCCCATTAAGGGGTTTTTGGGTCGTATCCCACCACGCTGGTCTATATGCGGGTTGTTGGGGGGACCGACTTTTTAGATGCCCATCTAAAGCATGGATCATCTTACTTTTTAAACAATTGGATGATCGGCCCAAACGGTCACAACCGGCCAGAAAACAACGATAACACAAAGTTGTTTCCTCGCGGGATTCGAACCCATGACCACCGGTTTATTTCAAGGGCCAATATCGCTAGACTGCGGAGGCGCTGCGGCTATGTACATCGTTACTTTATAAGATATGTTTGAATCCTGAATACTTATCAAGTAAAAACATCCGTTCGCTCTGTACTTTATGTCAGTAATAAATTATGTTACATATTTTCATGTGCCTGTTCGTAACGCGTCAGAGGATTACTTGGTTGTGGTTCAAGCGCGTTGTAAAATTTATAACATTTTTACTCGTCCGTTTTACACCCAAACGAATAATTAAATATTCTACGTTCTGTTTTAAAATCTGTTTGCAAATTTTCATAACAAATTCAACTTTTCGTTTCTGGGTTTTATGCCGGGCATACATAGATATGAAATGGTTTGGTTGTTTCGTAAGTTAAATATTATATAATGTTTGATTATATTATGCGCTATAATTTTGTATTTCATGACAGCTACTCGAATCTACTAAAATCGTTTATTTTTTGGAACAGCTACAAAGGTTGGACCCAATCTCCGTTAAAGTTATTAAGAAACCTTAAGTGAGCTATAAACAACGTTTAATACACTACATTCTGTCCCACATTATTACTCTTAGAACCCTCGTTTACTTACTTAATGTGTAGTTAGTGAATGTTATACGTTCCTACGAAAACGCTTAATTGTATTTACGAAAGTTAGTATGATGGGGTGTGTCATATTGGGAATGTATAATATTTTTATACACCGAAGGAATTGCGATTGCATTCTGTTTCGTTATAACCTGGTGGTAGGTTTTTTAAGGGCACCGTCTGGGTTGGTACCACGCGGTGCGCCGTAGCTATGTCTCACGGTAGGCAGCGCTTTGGTGATACCACTAGTATTGCCGATGTCTATGGGCGTCGGTGACCACTTCCCATCAGGTGGCCCAACTACTCGTCGGCCCTCGCAGGCAATTTAAAAATAACGGATAATATCTTTTGTATAAAAGAAGACTAATATAAATGAGAGACGCCTCAATATATGGTGTTTGTTTTACATTTCAACTAATTAAGGCAGGATGGATTACTTCAATCCATTGAAACCAGTATTACATTAGTTTAAAAATGAGCTGAGCATTTAGCGTCTGACATATATAACGAACAGAAGGTTTTAAAACCGGCAACAGCTTCCGTCTCACTATCCATATAAATATTTTATTACAAACACACTACTTAACTTTTAATCAGTGGACACTTACACTTGGGCGTAGGTTAAACGAAGATGTAAAAGCATTAGCAAACAGGCTAATAAACGTATAACTTTGCGAAGTACTCCTAAGTGGCACAATTGGATCGCAGTCTTGCGATTATTTGTGCTTGAGTCGAAGTCACCGCAATGCCTTCCGTTTCGGAAATTATATGGGAAATGCGGACACGTCATCGGTTCACGAACTTGAATTAGATTTCCTGCTTTATTGAGCGTACCCGCAGTCCAATAATATGCCGTAGGAATGGAATAACTTATTGAATTACGTCCTGTAGCGTATTTGTCATGTTTATGTAAGTATATAGTTAATATTTGCTTTGCTAGATAAATTTTTTCGATTTCTTTGTAGATTGTATATTCTTGTCTTGGGAGGTTCTTCCACAGAATAAATCTGTTCCATTAAATTCTATCCATGTTATTGACTTTTCTATTCGCCTTTTAATCGATTGTGCCGTATAAAGGTATTAAATTATTGATGAATATTATTGCCTTAAAGGTTACGCGAAAACTTTGCATTTTAAATTATGGGTCGTTTCAGAAAGCTCCAATGAATATATTCCATAAATTTCCAAGCGGTAAGAGCTCACGCTTTACCAATTTGAAACAGCGCCCCGACCCAACCGTTGAATTAGCAGAGCTGTAAATTTGAATCTATATTCTGTCGCCCAAAGACTATTATTCTCTGAATTATTGCCAAAAGCGTTGACACAGTTATAAACGGTTATCTGCCAAGTTAAATGGCGCTCCATGCTTTGACGAGAGACGAGTTTTCTTCCACATAAATCGGATGTAATATCCCGAAGAGAATGTAACTAGTTTCATTGCTCCGGTATGTTTGATCTGTCGATATAACTTGGTTCTGGATAGATATTTTTTCATGTTTAGTGCATAATCATTACAAATATACTGCTAAGATTATTAACTGTCTAAGTTTTTGAAATGCAGAATTGAAACTCATAACCGATATTGTATTCGAAAAATCCTTTTAATTGTTATAAAGTGTTTGTAAGCCGATGATGATTGCGACAAAAATTTTATCAATGCTTATTGCACGTTGTTTTGACGGTAATGTTTCCATAATATAATTATCACGTATTGAAGCGTTGTAGATATTTTTGTACAATAAAAACTAAAACTGTTTTGCTGCTGAAAAAATGTTCCGAATATATCCGAGCTAGCATTTCTATTTTTATGTCAACTGCGGTCTAATGATAGCTGGGCTGCGGGTTATTACTCCCCTGTGGATTTGCGCGAAGTTTAAATGGAGTGAAAAAGTCTTCGTTGCATATAGCATGGGTAGCTTTTTATGAATTTTTCTATAAAATTGTAGGCACTTGTACATCTTATATAAATATAGCATACCAAAAAATACCTTTAATTTGTCATGAACCCGGTAAGGGATTGAAACGTCGAGTAACTTTAAATAATTGTATATAAATTAAACACAATAAAATCCATAAACTGTATTATTTATCGTATTTGTGTAAACAACAGAAAATATTATAATTCAGTATCTAAATATTTTATATTAGTATGTAAACAAAAGAAGCTCAGCTTTTCTTTTGTAGGACAAATAGTAGCCAATATCGACTAAGACATGTATAAAATATCTGAAATATTGTTAATTTACAAAACGCGAGTAATAAGTTATAAAATTAAAGAATAAATAGAAGGTTTTAACAAGATAACTGATTGTTGTTTAAAAAGCTCTGTAATGAGATATGTTTAAAAACGTTTCTCACGATCGTTCTATTTAAAATGCGCATTTGAAACATTCCGTAAATACACGAAAAATGGCTACTTTTCCTTAATGGAAGCAATTCACGAAACATTGAATATTGCGATGAAGTCTCACGTAACAAGAGCAATATGCATCGCAATTCGTTGTTCGACGTAATGTACCGTTGGAAAAAAACAATTTATATAAATGTTTGTACGTTTTTGTTTCTGTTTATTGCTATAATCTTAGTCCATGTTTTAGCTAATGATTTTGTTACTACTAGCTGCCTATAAATTTTCGCTGAAAAAGTCAAAAGTCCACTGCTGGACATATGGATATTTCAATGAATGCTGAAACTTCCGACCCCTTACTACTCGCTGCCAATTTGAACCGGCTATTGCCCGGAGATCGGCATCCCACCTGGTCGACCAAACCCAAACAAATATTATAATTAAGAATATTTTAAGGACGTTCGTTACATATGATATATTATGCCGCTGTCATCTTAATTACTGTTTGAAATCGTGTTTTCATTGTCGTTTAATAAACACTGATTATTAATAGTGAACTTTGTATGGAATCTTAATGTTAAAAGCTTGATTGTTCAAATTTAACTTACAAAATGTCAATAATGTAGCTCATAAAATATAATATTCACCCACAAGTTAAAGTTCATATAATTACTTAATCATTGTTATGATACATTTAATGCACGTTGTCCTAGTTTCGGAAAAAAATATATTAAAGGTATAAGCTTCGCTCTGTACAATTTGACTTTTCCTACGATGTTTTCCCAATTAAATCAACCGGAACCATTTTTGTTTGTTATTATAAGTTTTGTTATTCCTACTCAGAATATTTCATAAGCAGTATTCAAACCTGTATACCTCATTAGCAATAATAAAAGCCCTTTCAGTGCAAACGAAATCTGCTGAAAAAGCCAGTAAAAATCCAACACGCCCATCGAGTCACGAAGTCAAATGGTATTCCCCATTTATCACCTTACGCTCGCTCTGCCGCTTGTTTAATGCCTTTTTTATTATCTCTCGGGTTTCATTTAATTAAGCGTTGTAATTTTAATGGAACATTGTACGTCTCAATTGCTTTTGATTAATTTTTGTATGTTATGTTCTTACGCGTAGAACTTCCGTAAAAGTTATAAAAATTCGTAATAGGAAGAACAGCGGCCGTAATAACTGTAGTGCCAGAAGTTTAATGAATTTTCGTCATGTTAAATAATTGATTGTTTGTTTATAAGTAATACATTTTACTTAGATTACAAAAAAATATGTAAAATTAAGTTCAAAATTTATTTATAAACATTTGATTCTGCATAGTTTTTGCTTGACAGGTGACAGTCTGATTTTAACATTTTATTTGTAATTGTTAAATGTGTATGATTTAATCTAACTGGAGTAAATAGCCTAAGGATAATGAAATCATTGAATACAATATATCCTATACGAACAGAATTGAGCAAATAGCGTATTGCATTCTTATTTGTGGATCATAGCTAAGTTGTTGCCAACTAAGTACGAATACCATATGATTCCATTACGTATCCATGAGTGACATAACGTGATTCGTTGTTAAGTAATGTTATATTAAGTTATATCAACATCACCATCAGCCTGTGTTGTTCTTGTCAAATAATCCTCAGTCCACTGCTGGACATAGGCCTCCCCTATGCTCCCCTCCCCTATGTCCTCACCATTAGGGGGTTTTTCTGTCCGTATCCCACCGATTATCATCAATATAAACACGTTGATTATAATCGTTACATATACACCTACAATTATTGATGTGTATATAACCCACCATCCCGCATTGGACCAGCGTGGTAGAATACGGTCTAAAGCCCTTAAAATAATATCTGATTTAATCCGTTTATTAATCTGTGGTTTGCTATTATTTTTTTTATATTTGCAAAGTACTCCTAAGTAGCACAGTTGCATCGCAGACTTGCGATTATTTGTTGCTTGAATCCAAGTCACCGTATTGCCTTCCGTTTCGGAAATTATATGAGAAATGCGGATACGTCATCCGTTCACGAACTTGAATTAGATTTCCTGCTTTATTGAGCGTAACCGCAGTGTTATGATATTTCGTAGGAAAGGAATAAGTTATTGGATTACGTCCTGTCGCGTATCGGTCATGTTTATGTAAGTATATAGTTAATATACTTACATAAAGTTAATATACTTTGCTAGATAAAATTTTTCGATTTCTTTGTAGATTGTATACTCTTGATTTGGGAGGTTCTTCCACAGAATAAATCTGTTCCATTAAATCCTATCCATGCTATTGGCTTTTTCTATTCGCCTTTTAACCGATTGGGCCGTATAAAGGTATTAAATTATTGAAGAATACTATTGCCTTAAAGGTTACGCGAAAACTTTGCATTTTAAATTATGGGTCGTTTCAAAAAGCTCCAATGAATATATTCCAAAAATTGATTGTGCATTGTATACTGTGCTGATGTTATGTTTGGTTTAAACCTACCTCAAGAAAAAATTGTATTATCCTATAGCAGGAGACTACAATTTTTACGATATAACGTTGCCAGAAAGGCATAACAATCTGCGTTTGGTTTCACCATATTTATTTTGTTATTTGAATAACATTACGTTTTTTTTTTAGTTTGTAAATGTAATATTCTTTTAATTTACTCTGAGCTTTCGGAGAAGATATTTATTTTAAAGCGTGAGCTCTTGTTTTTATTCTAGATGGTTTCAAAAGCTCACGTCTTACCAATTTGAAGCAGCGCCCCGTTCGTGACGTTGAATGAACGCACAGTTGTAAATTTTGACCGATATTCTGTCGTTCAAAGACTATTACTCTCTGAATTATTGCCCAGAGCGTTGACACAGTTGCAAACGGTTATCTGCCAAGTTAAATTGCCGCCCCCTGCTTCAACGAGAGACGAGCTATCTTCCGCATAAATCAGATGTAATATCTGAAGAGATCGATGTTGCGATTTTCATTGCTTTGGAACGTTTGATTAGTCGTTATAATTTCTGTTAGTGTTTTAATTGTTATACCTTTAAGAATAGGTACTGCTTTTGTTGTTAATTAATTGCGTGATTTAAATATATGCAATAATTAAATTTTTGAATAATAATCTATTGAAAAATCTTTTTAACGGATATGAAGCGTATTCTCAGGCTGATGATAATTCACGGCAAATGTTTATTTTTTTTTTGATATATTGCTTATTGCCCGTTGTTTAAGTGGCAATGTTTCTGACATAATTATCACCTATAAGCATTTTTTCCACTGCTCTGTAGGTGTTATTTTTAGATTTTTTAATCGGATTTTGCTAGGTTAAAAAGTAGTATATTTTACTCAAGGTAGATGTAGCATTTTAATGGTTATTGATTTTTTTTTAAATAATTTTTTTTATTAATACACACAAAATACAAATCTTTCCTCTGCATTAGTAAGTATAGTTTTAAATGTTATAGTGTTGTCCTTAGAATGAAAGCTAAAAATATTTAACTGCTCAAAAAAAGTTCCGATTGTAGCCGAGCTAGTTATTCTATTTTTGTGTCAACTGCGATCTAATGATAACTGGGCCGCGGGTTATTATTCCCCCGTGAATTTGCGCGAAGTCTAAATGGAGTAAAAAAGTCGACATTGCTTAAAGCATCAGTAGCTTTTTTTATAAATTTTCATCCAATTAAATTGTAAACCTTTCTAAATTACGTTAGCTAATATATTTTTATGGAATTATATTAGGATAGAAGTATAAAGCAGTTTGTGATGACATCTCCCGCCTTTTGTAAAATTAAAGCGTAAGACGCACAATACTTAACATCTTGTTTACATAATAGTTGCAAGTGAACGTTATTACTCAAACCATGAAATACTTGCACAATTCTCATGACAGAAACAATCTCTGTATTGCCTCTTTCCCAATAGGTAACCTGAAAAACTAAGAAAGTTAGGTTACAATCGTTTTCTTACACTATTTGTAAATTTACGATATATCTATAACGATAATCTACTGCCTCCGTAGCCTAGTGGTATGGGCGTGTGCTTTAGAAACCGGAGGTCGTGGGTTCGAATCCTGCGGGGACACAACAAATTTTCATTGTTGTTTCCTAATTGGTTAGGGCAATTTGGGCCGATCACCCAGTTGTCTGAAAAGTAAGATGATCCATGCGTCGGATGGGCATGTAAAAAGTCGGTCCACCCACCAACCCGCATTTGACCAGCGTGGTGGGATACGGTCCAAACCCCCCAATGGAAAGGGGTGTATTAGGGGAGGCCTATGTCCAGCAGTAGACTATCAAAGGCTGATGATGCATGATGATGCAATCTAAATTAATTATAGATAGCCTAGACCCTGCTGATTGTACTAGGCGATCATGAAGCACAGTTAGACGCTTAAAGGTCATACGATGGCGTGTGAATTGCTTCGGCGTTCATGTGGATAATTGTTAGTTTTTTATTTATTGGTGTTAGGTTTTTTATGATGACCTAGTTTTTTTTTTTTATCATAACCTTTATTGGTTTAATGTGGTGTCCAAGTACTAATTGCTTACATAATACCTACTTGTTATTGCTACTTTATAATAACTGCAATAAAGTGTATATTACATGCCATTGAATATTAATTCAATTTCGATATTATATATCCATAAAAAGGTCTGCAGTATTGTTAATTTACAAAATTTTAGGATAATTCGTAACGTAAATTAAAGAATAAATAATAACGAAGACGGTTTCTGTATTAACAAGATAATTGATCGATGGTTAAAACTGTGCAATAAAATATGTTTAAAAACCTTTCCCACGATCGTTCCATTTAAAATGTGCATTCGAAACATTCTGCAAATACACGAAAAATGGCTATTTTTCCCGAATGGAGGCAATTTACGAAACTTTGCATATTGCGATGAAGTTTCACGTAACAAGAGCAATATGCACCGCAATTCGTTGTACAGCGAAATGGACCATTGGAAAAAACAATTTGAATAAATATATATACGTTTAAGTTCATATATTCATCTTAATCCCTGTAACATCGCATTTTAATTACTACTAGGTTTACCTACTCCTGAAAGATATAGATATTTACTGGTGGTAGGTCCCCTTTTTACAGGGGACCGTCTGGGGCGCTACCACCGCGGTGTCTATTTCTGCCGCAAAGCAGTAGTGTGAAAACACTGCTGTGTTTCGGTTTGAAGGGCACCGTAGCCAGCGTATTTAATGGGTTTAAACGAGGCTTAATGTCCGACCCTATGTCTCACGGTAGGCAGCGCGTTTGTGATACCACTAGTATTGCCGATGTGGGCGTATGTGACTACTTCCCATCAGGTGGCCCTACTGCTCGTCTGCCAATAAAAAAAGATAGTGTAATGATTGCTTATATGCTTTCGTCTCCATGAGTGTTGAAACATGCGCTTTAATTAAAATTTAAATTACAATGATTATTATTAAGGAACTTTGTATGGAAACATTGGTTACACGTCTTGTTAAACGTTGTTAGTTTAGATTTTCAACTACAAATAATATAAAAACATTTTTATAGCGTATCTCTTTCACCTAGCCGTTTTCCAAAGTTATCATGGGGTCGGCTTCTAATCCATCCAGATTTACCTGAATAACAGTTTTATACGCAGAGCGACAGGCGTCTGACCTCCACACCACCACCTTGACACCATAGGGTAATCTGCCTTCTAAGTATGAATTAGTTGTCAATTAATTTGAAAGCAATGCCTTTCCATAACAACTGTGAAACGTGCATCGGCCGTCCGACGCATGAATCATGTTAATGTTCAGACAGTTGCGTTCTCAGCCAATATTGTCCTAACCAACCAGAAAACAACGATAACAACTATATTAGATAATGTTTTAATAATTTAAACATATTAAAGCTGCTTCCTCGCGGGATTCGAACCCACGATCACCGTTTTATAAAGCAAGGGCCAATACCACTAGACCACGGATGCGGTTATAGCGTACACAACATATTATAACATTTTAATTTTATACTTTTTTCCTATATTGTCATCGAATAACATAGGTAATTTTTTTAGGTAAGGTGACATAGGTAATGTTTTGTAAGAATAGAGTAAAATCCATTCCAAATATGTATTTAAAATAACTGGCAGAAAATATTAAAACATATACAAGAATAATTCATAATGTTTGCATTAATCTCTATAACTTATTTACAATAATAAAATCAATTTCAGTTAAGAATAATAAAGTGCAAACGAAGTCTGTTGAAAAAGCCAGTAAAAATCCAACACGTCCATCGAGTCGCGAAGTCAAATGGCATTCTCCATTTATCACCTAACGCTCGCTCTGCCGCTTGTTTAATGCCTTTTTTATTATCTCTCGGGTTTCATTTAATTAAGCGTTGTAATTTTAATGCAGGAACATTGTACGTCTAAATTGCTCTTATTTAATTTATGTATGTTATGTTCTTGGCTGAAGAAGTTATAGAGATATATAATTCGTATCATGTTAGAAATTCTGAGTAAGACATGGAAAGTTAAACTTTTATTTAAGTTTTAATACCCCAAACTATGTTTAATACATTTAATTATAACGCTTAAAAGTAATTGGAGGAAAATAAATACATTATGTTACTGAAGATTATTTTTTTTTATTTGTATGCGTACTTAGTGCAGTTAGTATTATAAAATTGGATGCACAAAAATTTAAATGCATTTAAATAAATCATTTATTATGAAACTATAATTTTCTTCATCATTAAGGGAAAACATCATAAAAGAGTACAATATATGGCAAGTGTCTGTACAGTATAAAAAAATAAATAAATCAACATAATGTGTAATTTCATATGAGCGAATAATAAATATTTATGGTTAGAATATTGCTTAATAATCTTTATAAATAATTTGTTATTAAATAATTTAATATCCTATGCAATTTACCTACGTAAATTGTTTGATTTATGCACAAAATAAATTATCTTACAAAACCAACTTGGGCTATACCCTAGCAAAATGAGACAAGGATTTGGAAATATAAACATAGTCTTATATCAAACACTAATGGCGACAAAAGCGAACGCTTTCTCATTGGTTGACTGACTGATTTGGTAATATAATATAATATTTCTGGACGAATAACACAACATCTAGTCCTAAACAAAGCAAAGCTTGTACAATGGAAGCTAGACGACTGATAAATACATAGATTTACTTTTGTTTTTGTAAATAAATACATTATGCATCGATACAAACATTCAGACACGGGAAAGCACTATGTTCATCACACAACATTCTTCGCGTGGTGGGAATCGACCCCACGCCTTAAGGCTCAACAGTCAGTGTCACTAACCACTGCGCCAAGCGGGTCAAAGTTATTTATTATTAAAATTATCGATCAACCAATGACAACACGTTACATATTAAATCTATTAAAGTTTGACATCCGACTACGTATACTTTAAATCCATGCACCATCTCGGTTTCTGTGACCAAACATTAAGCCACAATAATGGTCGATTAGTCGTTACGAAGTCATATGGAGCGCAATTCGTTTTCATAAGCCCTGGAATATTTCCTCTGCGGGTCGTACATTTCGACCAGCTGGTTCCAATAGCCGTTTTCGTTCTGTATCAGATGCTTTATCACTTTCTTGATGCTCTTCCGCTGTTTGCCCGTGCATTTCTCGCAGCCGCTCTGCAGCGCTTCGGTTATGTGAGCTGTGGATCGGAAATATAAATAGCTTAATAGGATAAATAGCTTAAAACAATATATATATTGTTTTGAGCTATTTAGAGGTATTTTGTTTATATTTTCATTGTTGCTATGTTATTTTTATGATGGAATAAAAAATATTTTTAATGTGTTGGTGGCGAAATATAAAGCTTTACTCTAAATATATATTTGTAAAGATGGCAGGACTCTTGATTCGGGACCGTTTAGATAATTCATATCAGTTTGTTTATTTCTACCGCTAATTAGAGGCAAGGAAACACAGGTTTTTTACCATTGAGTCACTATTATGCTGTTTACATTATTATGCAATTAGAAAGTATTAGAAGCCTATTAGATATTGTTATTTTTTAAAGACAAAGATTCAAGGTGATTCTCATTCTGGTTTTAAAGTTAACTTACGTTAATGTAATCTATTATTAAAATAAAAAAAAACATGTAATATGGAAAGTATGGGGAGAAAATGATTTTGTCATCATCATCATCAGCCTGTGTCAGTCCAGTGCTGGACATAGGCCCCCTATAGTGCACGCCGCCGATTGCGGTCGTTGGTTATTCTCATCCAGCCCACACCGGCCACTTTACTCTCATTCTCACTCCTCACTTCACTCCATCTTGCCGCAGGATTATACTTTCATCCTGATTTATACTTTTTTTCTATGATTATTTTTTTTAATTCACCAAAGTATACTTCCAATATATCTGTAGTACAAGTTTAAGGCTAAATAAATATACTGATGTTTTATAAACGACTTACATTTCAACTCCCTCCCTTCGGATGTGCATCGACCCTTGTTAAGAACACATTTTACGTAAGCGATTAGTAATCTTTTGTTGCCGATGACATCGTCCACGTTCATTGAGTCGTATCTGTCTGTATAAGTGTCTGCAGTCACGGCAACAGACAAAACGGTCACAGCAAGTACCAACAAGAACTTCATCCTGAAAAGATTAAATCTTAAATATGATTCGATAAGTTTCTTATCATTCCAGGTTATTGTCGGAAAATGTTAAAATATTGCGCCTTTTGTTGACTTTGTTGATATAGATTTGCTATAATTATTTTAAAAAGAAATTACGTCGATAAATCAATATTGATTGAAATTGTTTCACACTTGTCTACCAAATATTTTTTAACGAATTCAAATAAGATTGTCTGTACGGTGCAAATGCATGTTAATAGATTTCAACCCAAAGGAATGTACCGATATAATTGAATGCATTTTTTGATATAATTTTTTGCACAATTTTGAAAATAATGTTATGGCTCGCTTTATTTTTTGGTTTGTTTATTTTTATTATTGTACTTCATCATGCGACTTTACTTTTATTCATCTGTTAAATTTATTGTAGGGTAAAACCTTTTCCCTCTTTACAGTGTCTCACCCACACAAAACGACAACGAGAGACGTAGTCTAACCACAATTAACTATGCTAATTAATTAAGTCAAAAGTCAAATCACTGCACTTCAAAGACTTTTTGTGTAACGAACGACAGTAGCTCATTTAGCTCCATCTTTTTATGTGACCCTGGTAACAATTGCCAGTTTTTTAACACAGCGTTTTATTATTTCAGGTAAGTGCCGGCGGCCACGGTAACGTAAAAACACAAGGGGAACAGAGATCCTTACTTGGATTCGTTAGAAACACAAAAGCGACCTCCTTTCACTGGGCAACAATGAAACTGTTAGAGATGGGGAATGCTCTCGGATATTTATATCGGCACAATATCCTCAAAGTGTCCTTGTCAAATTGCACCTATTCCATTGTGTGGGCACGCCACGGAAAAGTTTATGAAAGTAGATATTTCTCGTTCACAGTTTGTGCTCCTTACTTCTGCATCTTGACATTGTTAAGTATTGTTAAGGTGACGGTATACTTAACTTGTATTGTTGCATACCTTCGTTTATGTAACAATTTTTTTAGTTTGAATAAACGCTTATATGTTTTTTTTAACTTTCAAACCGTTATGCACGCTAATTTTAAACGTGCCATAATTCCGATAATTGCCTCCGTAACCTAGTGATAAGGGCATGTGCTTTAAAAAGGTCGACTCAACAAATTTTTTGTTATTTCCTAGTTGGTTTGGGATATTTGGGCTGATTACCCAATTATTTGAAAAGTTAGATTATCCATGCCAGTCCACTCAACTAACCCGCATTAGACCAGTGTGGTGGCATACGGTCCAAAAACCCCCTAATGGAGGAGGCGAGCATTTAGCGAGGCCTATATCCAGCAGTGGAATAACACAGACTGATGAAAATGATGATGACGATGAGGTCTACTTCTATCGGTCCACTGTGAATAGGAAACCTTTAAATTTCTAAGCTCCCTACATTTTTCTGTGTACTATTTGAAATGCTCCATTTTTAAGCATACTATTATATATGTAAAAAAATTACATAGAGTATCAACCAAATGTATAACTTTAAAGAGGGCGTAAGGACTAACACAGGCTGTGTATAACTTTACCCAAATATCTTAAAGTATTTAATAAAATTACTAGTGTACGTTAAGCAAATATAAATCTTGGAATCGCTCGCAATTACAGACTACTAGTTGGTAAGTGGACTGCATTGCATTTGAATTGGTAATCGTAACAGATATTTTCTTCCCCTTGACCTAGCTTCGCTTTGGTATTTAAACGAGAACAATGGCATAGCTAAGCCCTCGACCTTCGCTGTAGGAAATGGCATTTGATGAATAAACATTGACACGCTAAGAAAACGTAATTGATATTTTCTTATTCATAAAAATAGCGAGGGCTCAATTGCAGCGTACACTACTGAAGTTATCATTATATACCCAGTATGCTAAATTCAGCTGGTAATAATATTTGCCACCATCATCTTCAGCCCGTGTTAGTGCTCGGCTGGACATAGGCCTTCCCTTCTACCCACCCGCCATCGATATTTTACATGCTAATCCGACTCATGGATCATCTTACTTTTCAGAAAATTGGGCGATTGGCCAAAATTTTCCTAACAAACCAGAAATAAACGATAACACAAAGTTGTTTGCCTGCTCGATTTAAACCTCCAGTTTATAAAGCGATGGCCAATGCCGCTAGGCCACGGAGGCGGTCGATATGAGCCACGTTACACTTCAAATCTGAATTATTCATCTGTCATAAAATTTACACTAGTCGAAACGGCTCAAGTTATTTTATTTTATTTTTCGTGGATGTCTTTACAATTTTTTTTGTATTTTAACGGAATTCTTCACAGCGTTGCGCTTTTTTTCCAGAAGAATCCAAAAAGCTTCAAATATTCGTAAGAACACGTTTTTAATTCATAGTTACCCCCCACTCGTTGTAATGCGATAGAACGGAACGTGCCTGGAATCCACTGGGCGGAGACCAATACAAATATTTTAACGCCCGACCACTTTGCGAGCATGCTTTGGGCAAAAGGTATAGAGCTGCGGATTTCAAAATCTTTGTTTTCTTTCTTTACCAGATCAAAATAACCCATGTATCGTTTGTGTATATAGGTAGATGATTAGATAGAAATTGAGTCATCTGAAATCTGAGGGTTATCTTAGATAATGTTGCTGCTAGATCGTTGTAAGTTGGGCACCACTGTTTTAAGTATTTGCAGTGTGTTGGGTCGTCATATTGGTTTTCTGTGTCAATATTAAGAGTCTTCTTAAGCTCAGTTTTGATAAAAGAGATGGGGAATTTGCCATAATCCGGTGACTTTTTAAAAATGCTGTGGCTTGTTTTGCTGCTCCAACCGCTAGCTCGTTGCCAGCAATATTGTTTTGAGCTTTAGTCCAGTAAAATATGATTTATTTTGTTCCGTTGCAATTATTAATCCCATATGTATTTTAACAGCCCATATGTTGGTCGAGTCTTCATTTGCGAGCTCTACGAGGCCTGATTTGCTGTCAGTGTTTACTGTAAAGATGTTATGTGTATGGTTCGTAATCCACTCTATGGCTTTATGAATGGCAAAAAGTTCTGCCTGGTAGTTAGAACAGGCTCCATGGAGCTTAAATTTTTTGGTGCAAGTACTAATTTCTGGATGTTATACCACGAAAGCGGCTCCAACTCCCTTATCGCTTTTGCTGCCGTCTGTATAAAGGTGTATGTAAGTGGCATTTTCTGTGATTTATTCTTGACTTGTGATTTCGTTGAACTTAATTCCGAATCGTTCCGAGGGGTGCAAAAGTTCTGCTGGATATGCGCTTGTTTCAAGTAATACTCATGCGGTAAGTATTGGCAAATCTTATTCAGTTTGGTGAGTTCTAGCTCAGCGGCGGTCTGTCTTTAGTTTTACTTTGCTAGAGATATTGCAGTAAAGGTGTTTAAAGTTTTAAATCCTTTAATAGATTTTTATTGCAAAACTACGCTGAAGAGAATGTAGTCGTTTGCATATATATTTGTTATTGAGGGCAGGTTTCAGATGGCTGTCGCATAGCACAATATAGGTGTTACGGCTTGTAGATTTTTTTGATGTAATGGTCACGTTTTCAAGGCTTAACCCCATGTAGGTTTTTTCTATTGTTTTTCAACATGTTTTACGAATTTCAAATTTCTCGTCTATTGTAATTCCAAGGTATTTAAGTTCTTTTGAATTGTAATAATGAGTTGTTCATCATTATTTTACATTTCCGGCTTTATTTGAAAACGCTCATAATTTGTCATTTGTGGTCCGAATTTCAATTTTACTGAATCACCCCAATCAGTTATAATTTTATATAGCATTATTTGTCGTTTTCTCTAACATCGTAACGTCATTCGAAGTTACGATTAATAGCAAATCGTCTGCAAACGCCTGCAGATGACGACCAGTAAGTAGCTCAGTGTTTGGGAGTTCGTCTAAAATCAAGTTAACTGAAATTAAATAAGAAAAAATATTATTAATTCAGTCTTGGTTCGACGAAAGTCGTATAGTCCTCTAGCGTGTTTGGAATTTTTTAAATTAATTTTTAGTGTGTTTAAGATTGCTGCCAAGATATTGATAAATAATCAACATATTTAAAATTTTGTACTGTATCAAAAATATATTTTGCGTGAAAAGATACACGATATAATATGAACATATTATTGTTCATATTTTTAGTACATAATCAAAAATATATATGTATATTACCGTTTTTTTTTTGCTAGACATTCGCTTACGTATTGTCTCCTTGTCATATAAATGGTACGAGGCTGCAACATCTCTAATTTAAAAGCATAGCAAGCACAGTTTAGTTTTAAAAATATATTTTTAACATATATACTAATTAGTGTTTAAATTTTACATAATCTGTCGAAACTAAAAGTTATGCAAATCGTAATATTTCACTTTTTATAACCATTCTGGTTGCCATTAAATTATGCGGTTGTTTATAATAAACAGCAGAAATAAATCTCGACACGATTTGCGGAGAACAAAAACAAAGTATATAACTTTGAGAAATTATAAAAGCATACAACATATGTTAGTTCTTCGTGAACTCATCCATCATTCAGACTATGATGGTTTCCGTGCAGTGTTTTAAAACTGCGAATGAAGCCCGATTAAAATCGCTACACGCGGTACAACTGGAGTAATGAAAAAATAAATTGTATGTTCCTGTATAGGTTTATTTTAGAGTGATTTGAATGATTTAGATTTCGGGACGGTATTACAAGACCATTTATTAACAAACTGAGCTATTCTTGTATAATGCCAGCTAGATGACTGATAATTGCGCAAGCTTATTTTTTTATAGTTAGAAATGTATATTTTAAACAGAGACTAAGGCAGACTGAATACAATTTTTTTAAAACTATATTTTTTCCACGGGGGGAATTGAACCTCTTTTTGGCCCATGTGTCAAAGTCTTTATACACTTAGGCGTAAAACCGAAACATTACTAGCTCACCAAAGCGACACTGTATAGGTAGAATTTCTGCTAAACGACTTTCAAAATATTATAAAACAAATCCTTAAAACACTATGCCAATCGGTAACATTGATATTTTAATGAAAAATTCTTAATTAAGTAGTACCGTAAAGTTCAGCGAAAATTGAGTTGAAATACTTATTACAACTTTTCAATATCCAATGCTGAAGAACTTTAGAAATTATTTTGTTCAAGTTTCGAAATTAAAATATGTTCTGGAGTTGGCGATTTAAATCTATTTTGTTATACAGTTTAGTTAATGGTTTAGTTATCAAAACGAATTCCTTGTAATCTTTCAAGAAGGTTTGTTGATTAATATTTTATAGACTGACGATTAATTTTTTGCAAAGATTTTTATGAATTAACTTGATAAATAAAATTACGACTGTTACCTTAACATAAGACCTTGTAACGTTTCTTTAGAAAGGGATAGAATATAACACGGAAGTCGGCATCCCACCTGGTTGGGGCCAACGCTCCGTCTTCCCGAACGCCCCCTCCACTCCAGGACCTAGGGGCATCGGCCATGCGTTCTTGTAACTACTTGGCCGGCCTACCGCCACTTCAACGAGCTAAACTTTTGCACTATGACTTTGGTGATTTTAGTTCTTTGACGGATAAATTAGTTATGAATCAGCTGCTGAAGTCAATGAGAGATGATCAAATGGTCCTTTTCCCAGATCCACAACGATATGGCTGACATTAAAATCAACTCAAAAATCGTTTCTTCTTAATTCCGGTTAATATAAAATTTAATAATCTCTTCAGTCAGATTATTATTTTTATAATATTCGATGTCCGAGAAATTAAACTCTTTGTACATTTTTTTTATATAGTATTCCGTACAACGTTGCGTGAATGATTAAAGCGTTTAAATTAAAATATTTAATAATTAAAATGGATATTCTGATAATATTATTGACGATCACAAAAACATCGTATTTTCAACGAATAGTATTTTTCAGTTGTACATTGAAACAGAATTCAATTTATTTATGTATAGGCACTATGCCACTTTAGTGTTGGTTCCTGGTATTTAAATAATTTTGAGTAATTTCGAACTACTTTAAGAAAATAATATTCTGCTTTAATCCAGTACGGTATTTTGTATTAAGCGGAATTCTTTACAGCGTATTTTTCCACAAGAACCCAGAAAGCTCTGGATGTTCGCCGGAACACGTTTTTAATTCATAGTTACTCCCCAGTCGTTGTAACGCGATAGAACGGAACGTGCCCCGAATCCATTGGACGGAGACCAATACAAATATTTTAACGCCCGACCACTTTGCGAGCATGCTTTGAGCAAGAACTGCGGACCATTTTAATTTTAAGCTTACGCGGATATTCGCCCAAGTACAATAAGATTTTGTTTTCTCTCTATACTAAATGTAGATTAGATATGGACCCCACAAAATACTCTTACTCTTGTGTATACAATAGAAACGAGGATACTTAATGTCATTATGAGTTGAGTTATCGTTCGGGAAGACGGAGCGATTGTCGACCCCCGACCAGGCAGGCGGCCGATCACCGTTCAGTAGCCGGTTCAAGTTGAAAGCGAGTTCTATCAAATTGTATATTGTATACAGAGTCATTTTCATAGTACTAACATCGTGTAACAATAGAATTTTTATTTTAAACTTTTTCATAAATGTAAACAGCACATTCATTCCGGTCCATGTGAGCTAAAAATATGTAAAGCCTTCGTAGCTATAAGTCTAGTTGTAGAGGCGCAGGTGTTATATCAGAAAGTTTTACAGCATTGAAAAATCTCGTTATTGATCATCTTTGAGAAACTTATGAATAACGAGTTTCAGCACAGCGTATGCAGGGAAAGGAGAAATAATATAATGACACGGAGGATAATATTAAAAGCGCAACGGTGAGATATTTTGAAAGGCAACGCTTTTCAGCATTATAAGGCGAATGGAGTGTTGCGACGAACGAGCGCATTAACTTCCCTATCTGCTCACGGCAGACGCCTTTGCTTATTTTGGGCTCACATTAAGTCACGCTGACTTATTACGAAGACTTTCTTATACTCTTAGACAAAAACAAATACGAGGATCGTTGTTTTTAAATTATGTTCTCGAAAAATTAGGAATTATCGCACGTGATAAGATTCTGAATCTAACAGTGTCCTGACATTGAAGCTGTCACACTGAAAACTTACGACATCTTGATATTTATGTACGGTTGGACTAAATGTTACTATTGAAATTCATTGTAATGATAATTATAGCTTAAATAAATTTAAAAGAATAATAAAATATAATAAATAATGGATTCAAACATACTTAATGGAGGTCGTATTATTTTTCCGATGGCTAATACATGTTTGCTTTCTCCTTTTTTATGTAGGTAATTTGAAATTTTCTGATAGATTAAGTGAATAATGCAATATTTTTCTTTACTTCTTGCTCGATGTTCCTTATAAACTGACCTTAATCATTCCTTGACGCGGTACTTATTAAAATTGTCTGTTTTCCTACACAACGACTTAATTAATAGTAGCAATTAATTAGTGAAACGCTACGAGAACACGTCAGTGCTATGAAGTTCCCAAGAGTTGAAAGAAGAGTCTTTTCAAAGACTACAAACTTTACATATTAATTAATTGTACACAAAGACAATTAGAGTCCTAAAATAGTGTATATATGCAGCTAATATATATCCATATATATAAGCTGCATTCAAAGTAATTGTAATTAACTTTGTTTTTTATTTATTTAAAAGACGTTTAATTTAATTGGCAGATTTCCATGTTGATTTGTCTTAACATGCCGCAATTTTTTACATGATTCAATAAAACTGTTCTATGATTATGATTAAATGAAACGCGATTAACTTAGTGTCACAAAATAAATAAAAAAGTTAGTACAAAACTATAAGTTGTTAAAAGATGGCTTTTATACATATTTAGTAGCAGTGTAAAAACATTCCATTTATACCCGAAATAATTTTTTGTGTTAAAATTCCTAATTTTTAGTATCAGGAACCATACAGGGTAAAACTCAACAGCTTTTCTTCTGAAATAAATTAAAAAAATGATTACTAATTCAGTCTTGGTTCGACGAAAGTCGTATAGTCCTGTGGCGTGTTCAGAATTCTTAAAATAATTTTTCTTGTTTTAAAATTGCTGCCAAGATATTGATAAATAATAAATATATTTAAAATTGTATACCGTATCAAAAATATATTAGAAATATATTTTGACTAAAAAGATACACGATATAATATGAACAGTAATATAATGCATTTCAACATTTTTAAGTTTATAATCAAAGAGAGATATATATATACATATATATATATATATATATATATAGTACGATGGTACGAGGCTGCTACACAACTAATTTAAAAGGAGCATAGCAAGCGCAGCTGTGTTTATGAAAAAAATCCCATTACATAAGCAGACCAGTGTTTAAATTTCAAATAATCTGTCGAATCATAAACTCTAGCAAATCGTTGTATTTTCCATTTTATAACCATTCTGGTTAATACCATTAGATTATGCGGTTGTTTATAATAAACAACACAGAACGTTTTAATTATATATAACTAATAAATCTCGACACGACTTTGCGGAGAACAAAGCTGTGAACTAAGTAACGGATGCTATAATATTACTTTGAAATGTGTTTAAAGTATACAATGCATGTTAGTTCTTCGTGAACACATCCATCATTCAGACTTTGATGGTTTTCGTGCGGTGTTTTAGAACTGCGAATGAATCTTGATTAAAATGGTACACGCGGTACAACTGGCGTATTGAAAAAATAAATTGTATGTTCCAGTATAGGTTTATTTTAGAGTGATATAAATCAAGATATAGATTTCGGGACGGTATTACAATACCATTAAGTCACAAACTGAGCAATGATTGCACCATGTCGACTAGGTAGCTGATAATTACTCAAACTTTTTCTTATTAATAAATATATATTAAACAGAGACAATCAGTCACAACTGACACGAGGAAATATAAATTTTAGTACACATCTTTTTTTCACACGGACCCAGATTACACACGTGAATTAATAGAATCGTTTAAAGTTCGTACATTTATTTATTTATTTATTCTTTTTGCACAATTACATATACAAAGGCGGGCTAATGCCTTAGGCATTATCTAACAGCCAACCTTAGGAGGTTATGAAAAATTTAGCGTGGGTGCTCTTAAGGTACAATATGAGAATAACAAAGAATCAAAAATAGGTGTAAATTCAAGATAAAATTTTAGTACAAGGTAGAAATATATTATTTAATAAATAACGATTAATACACTATAGGCATACATAAACATAAATATGTATATATAATATATGCTTACTTATGCATACATATATAATATAATATATATCAATATATACATATACAGAAATATGATTATAAATACATAATTACAAAGTCAGTTGCTTCCGATTCTTCTTCCAGTACATTGCTGTTATGTAGCAGAAAACGGCACATTGGTGACACCACCATAAGCGACCTTCAAACCAGTTTGTTAAGCTAGCTTTATACAGTATGCGAATGAGTAATAATGGTATAAAAGGTAACGATTTATAGAAAATTATTAATCTGGACTATAAAGTTCAGCTAAAAAGATAAAGTTAAATTACTTATCACAAATTTTCAATTACCAATTCTATAATGTCGAGGAACGTTGGAAATTTCGTTGATTAAGTTTTGTACATTCGCTCTGAGTAACTTTAACGCGTAAGTGTGCAATATTTTTTGTATCTTGCTTTTTACTGCTCTCCTAATACTGTTCCCCAGTAAAGAATAATAATGTTCTCTTAAAACTCAACAGTCTATAAGGAAACCCGATCTTGTAGCATGTCAAAGTTACCATCATTACATGGGTAACTTTGACATACTAGAACTCAACCAAAAAATCAGTAATAATTATATTTTGTAATCAACTGGGTAACGTTGGTCTATGTTTTTCTTCATTCATCAATAATCAATCTCCGTAGTATAATGGTTCTATGTGTGACAAAGTAACCGTACATACTACATAATCTGGTTTTCTTATTAACTGTTGAGTTTTTAGATAACATTATTATTCTTTACTTGCGATAATTATTAAGAGAGTACTAATAAAGTTAAAAAACAGCCATGTGATACCATTAATACTGAAAAATATTGCGTAACGCACTTACGTGTCAAAGTTAACCAGATCGACTGTATTACTGTGCAGTTTAACGATTTTAGATAAACAACAGTATACACATGTAAACTATAGCATTCATAATATTAGTAGTATTTTAGTAACAGAAATATCCACATGAATATTTATGCGAACGCTTCCGCCGAGGCATAGTTTATATTGACTTTTTTTGTTATCGCCGAAAGCTTTCAAGGCAACTAGCACTTTGACGCTTTTGGGTGCGTTTCGATTGATCCATTTAGTTTTCATTTGACACGTGTACGGGTTATTGGCCGTAATATTTTTTATTTGCTTTTTTCCTTTAACTTGCTTATATCTAATTTATACGACATTGTACAAACAAAAAGAGAAGAGGTAAAAAGAGGTTCTTGTTTGATCAGTGCTGTCAAAGTTAACTATTACAAAAAGTCATACCCATTGAAACGCTTTTAATGATAAAGAATTTAGTTATGTATCCACATTTTTATATAAAAACTGGATGGTTAATGTTTTAGGTTGATTACTTATTGCTTATGCCTAAGCTTTATTTTGAACACTGATGCAGTAAAGATCCTTAAAACACAAATGATAAACACGTAATTAAACTCAAAGAAAGATGTTTTATCGCTACCGTTAAATTGAATAAAAAAAGTTAACTGTTAGATCGAGATCTTCATCTCCTTTAAATATAAACGTCGAATAAATTTATCGGCTAGTTAAAGTGATTAAAATGTTGTTAGAACAAGTAAAGTTTGGAACACTCGATATTCATTATGTTTACATTTAAAATTCCCGAGTTTTGTATTAAAGGGATGATCGGGAGCGTTGTTCCAATGCTAAACTCCCCGTTAACAAGCCTCGAACTTGTTTCGGTAATTCCGTTTACATTATATTTGCTTGAGCTATTTGTTATTCGAATATTGCCTTCGGTCCATTGTTTGAGATAACTCTAACTCTTGTTGAATTACTCACCTTGTTTCTACTTAATTCCGGTTGATATAAAATTTAATAATCTCTTTAGTCCGATTACTTTTATGATATCAATGTCCGAGAAATGAAAATCTTTATTCATTTTTTTTTTTTTACTTTTTCGTTGACTTTACTTCACCTAATCCTTTCAATGTTCTTTTGTTTTGTTTGATATCAAGGATACGGCTAAACCCATGTAAAGTCTGAGTTGCATTGATGAGAAAGGACCTACAATAGGGCCGAAACTAGTCGTTTTAAGTGAGTTTAGTCATAGTGATTAAAGCTTTGTAATAAAATATTTAATTATTAAAATGGACATTCGGTTAATATTATCGGTGATCTCAAAAACATCGTATTTTCAATGAATAGTATTTTTTTCAGTTGTACATTGGAAGAGAATTCAATATAATTATGTATACTAGCCGACTTTAGTGCTGGTTCCTACTAAAAATTTGAGTAATTACCAAATTACTTTCAGAAAATAATATTCTGCTTTAATCTCGTTACGATATTTTGTAATAAGCGGAATTATTTACAATTTTGTGCTATTTTCCCAGGAGAATCCAGAAAGCTCTGGATGTTCGCCGGAACATGTTTTTAATTCATAGTTACCCCCACTCCTTGTAATGCGATAGAACGGAACGTGCCTCGAATCCATTGGACGGAGACCAATACAAATAATTCAACGCCCGACCACTTTGCGAGCATGCTTTGGCCAAAAGATAAAAATAGAACTGCGGACCATTTTAATTTTTAGCTTTGGCGGATATTCGCCCAAGTACTATAAGACGTTGTATTCTTTCTATACTAAATCTAGATTACATATGGTCTCCACAAAATACCCTTTCTCTTGTGTATACAATAGAAACAAGGATATTTAATGTCATAATGAGTGGAGGTCGCGTTCGGGAAGACGGAGTGATTGTCGATGGGCGGTCGATCTCCATTCGGTAGCCGGTTCCAGTTGGAAGCGAGTAGCAAGGGATCGGCCGTCTTGACGTTCATTGAACAAATTTAAGGCTGCAAATGACGTTGATGCTAGGAATCCGTTTGCGAATTATTTTTGTATTAATATCGGGGCTTCATCATGTTCCTTCATCATCATTATAGGACATACAAATGTTATTAAGTATGAAATATACTGTGTACAAAACAAATAGTTAATTAAGACATTAACAATTAAAGAAATCAAAGTAATAGAATTTTACTTGATATAAACGTATTATGTGCATATACAGAACTTCGTGTTATAATTTATGTTATTCAATTCAGTTGTGTGTAGATAGAGGCAGCGTGATTAATTTAATACGATTTTGAGATGACGTCAGCTTAGCGAGACATTTCGAAGATTATGTCCGTTGTTGTTCTAATAAACTATATAAGTTTCATTTTCTTAGTACAAATATTGTTTAACAATAATACTTAATTTCCGTAGCCTTTTTTCATAAATGTAAACAGTACATTAATTTCGGTCCATGTGAGCTAAAAATATGTAAAGCCTTCGTAGCTATAAGTCTAGTTGTAGAGGCGCAGGTGCTATATCAGAAAGTTTTACAGCATTGAAAAATCTCTTTATTGACCATCTTTGAGAAACTTATGAATAACGAGTTTCAGCACAGCGTATGCAGGGAATGGAGAAATAATATTAAAAGCGCAACGGTGAGATATTTTGAAAGGCAACTTCAAGGCGAGACGCCTGCATTTATTTTGGACTCGCATTTTAAGTCATGTTGACTATATTACTAAGACTTTCTTATACTCTTGAGAAAAACAAATACAAAAAAATTTTTTTGAAAAATTAGGAATCATTGTAGGTACGTGATAAAATTCTGAATCTTACAGTGTCCTAAAATTCGAGCTGTCAAATTTAATTTAAGGTTTTATATGTTAAAACTTAAGACATCTTTATATTTATTAATGATTGGACTAAAGTAAAACTATTTAAATTAATTGTAATGATAAGTATAGTTGAAATAATTTTTAAATAATAATAAAGTACGTATAATATCTCCGATGGCGGATACACGTTTACTATTTTTATATATAGTTATTCTTCTTCTTCGTAGAGAAATGAAATACCTTTAAACCTCAGTACAATAATATTCAAAAGCTGGAACAGCGTAAACTTTCAACAATATCAAAGATTGCAACTCAAAAGTATTAGTGAAATACTCTTACATTCCTTATTTAAAATTACGATATTCTTTATTGAAAACTGCTATTAATTATTCCTTGACACGATAGTTACTCTACATTAATTGCAACGCTACGAGAACTTGTCAGTGCTGAAAGTTTCCGAGAAATGAGACTACTCTTTCATCAGCATCATCTGTGCATGTGTTAAACCACTGTGACATAGGCCTCACCTAATGAGACGCTTCTTATCTCATTTAGGGGTTTTGACCTATCCCACCACGCTGGTCCAATGCGGGTGAGTGGACCGACTTTTTACATGCCCATCCGACGCATGGATCATCTTACTTTTCAGACAATTAGGTGAGCAGCCCAAACTCTTCTAACCAACTAGGAAACAACAATGAAAATTTGTTGAGTCCCGCAAGATTCGAACCCACGACCTCCAGTTTTTAAAGCACACGCCCATAGCACTAGGCTACGGAGACAGTTGATAGCAATTCTTTACATGATTCAATGAAACTATTTTAAAAGGAATTACTTAAATGAAATGAAAATTGATTAACTTAGTGTCACAAAATAAATAAAAAAAGTTAGAAAAGAAAACATTTTAAAAGATGACCTTGAAATATGTAGTAGTAAAGTGAAAAAACATTCCATTTAAAAAAAAACCAATTACTTTTTCAAGCTAAAACTTTATAATACATTATTGCCAATAAATGTTTTTAACCAAAATTGATTTAAAAATTTAATTCAGTCTTGGTTGACGAAATTATTTTTTGGCGTGTTCGAATTTTGAAAAATTTTTGGTGTTTTAAAGTTGCCAAATTTTTTTATGAAAAATTTAAAATATATTTAGATGTCTTTAGAGGTAGCAAAAATATATTTTGACAAGAAAATAGGTTATAATATGGAAAAAAAAGGTAATTTTCTATCACAGATTTAAATAAGATTTTTTTTTCCTTTGAAATAAATTTTTTTAAAGCCATATTTTGTATTTAAAAAAAACTCCCATTAAAAGCGAAAGTGTTAAAATTAAATAATCTGGAATTAAAAGTTTGGCCAATCAATCGTAATATTTCACATTTCATAACCATTCTGGTTAATACCATTAAATTATGCGGTTGTTTTAGAATAAAAGCACAGAAAGTTTTAGTTATATATAACAATAAATCTCGAAACGATTTCGGAGAACAAAGTGTGAACAAAAGTAACGGATGCTATAATATAACTTTGAAATGTGTTTAAAGTATACAATGCAAGTAGTTTTCAAACTCATCCATCATTCAGACTTTGATGGTTTCGTGGTTGTTTAAAATGCGAAGAAGCTTGATTAAAATTGAAGTACCGATAGTTCAACGAAAATTGTTGGAATATTATTAAACTTTTCAATATCCAATACTATAATGTTGAAGAACTTGAAATTATTTGTTGAAGCTTGATATTGAAATAGTTCTCGAGATGCGTTTAAATCAATTTTAATGTTTTGTTTTTATTAAAACTGAATTGCTTGTAATCTTTCAATTACTCTAATAGATTTCAGTCTGGGCACAGAGTTAGTAAATATTTTTAGACCAACGCATTATTTTTTGAAAAAACTGATGAATGTACGTTTCTTCCGAAAGGGATCGAATACAATATCATATATTTGCAAGCATAAGGTTTCCTACTACACGGAAATCGACATCCCACCTGGTCGGGGGCCAACGCCGTCTTCCCGAACGCGGCCTCCACTCCAGGACCTTATTGACCATTTGTTCTTCTGACTACATGACCGCCCCACTGCCACTTCAACGAGCTAAACCTCCGCACTAAGTTGGTGAATTTTTTATGTATTCACATTGACATGTATATAATAATTGTACGACAAAGTTTTAGGTTGATTACAACTTATGCCTTAGTAAGTGAACTCGATTGAGAAAGGTGTTCCATCATGTATACTGTTACATTGAGGAAATATCTTAGTAAATTGTGTGCCCAGATCGTTATCTGCATCGATTCTCTATCTACTTATCAGAGAAAAGTTGAATTTATTTTATTTCAAATAAATTAACATCTAGTTAAAGCGATTACAATGTTGTTACAATAAAAGATTGAAACATTCGATATTCATTATGTTTACATTTCACGTTCCCAAATTTTGTATTAAAGGGATGATCGGGAGAGTTGTTCAATCTAAACTCCCGTTAAGCCTGAAACTTGTTTTCCACCAATTCGTTATATTATATTTCTCGAGCTATTTGTTTTCGAATATTCTTCGGTCCATTGTTTGAAATAACCTTAACTTTTGTTTAATTACTTACCTTGTTTCTACTTAACTCCGGTTGATATTAATTTTAATAATCTCTTTAATTGATCATTACTTTAATGATATCGATGTCCGAGAAATGAAAATCTTTACAATTTTTAAAATTTTTAACTTTTTTATTGACTTTACTCCACCTAATCTTTCAATGTTCTTTTGTTGTGTTTGATAACAAGGATACGGCTAAACCCATGTAAAGTCCGACTCGTATTGATGAGAAAGGACCACCAATAGGGTGGAAACTAGTCACTTATACCGCTTTTAAGTGAGTTCACGTCATTGTTAGAACTTTGTATTCAATGCAACGTTGCGTGATTGATTAAAGCGTTTGAATTAAAAAATTTTATAATTAAAATGGATATTAACAAAAACATCGTATTTTTAACGAATAGTATTTTTTTCAGTTGTACAATAAAACAGAATTCAATATATTTATGTATACTATCCCACTTTAGTGCTGGTTCCTTATTTATACAATTTTGAGCAATTTCGAACTACTTTAAGAAAATAATATCCTGCTTTAGTCCCGTTACGGTATTTCGTATGAATTGGAATTCTTTACAGCGTTGTGCTATTTTTCCAGAAGAATCCAGAAAGTTCAGAACGTTTGCAGGAACACGTTTTTAATTCATAGTTACCCCCTACTCGTTGTAATGCGATAGAACGGAACGTGCCTGGAATCCACTGGGCGGAGACCAATACAAATATTTTAACGCCCGACCACTTTGCGAGCATGCTTTGGCCAAAAGGAATAAAACTGAGGACCAGTTTAATTGTAAGCTTACGCGGGTGTTTGCTAAAGACGTATAAAACTTTTTTCTTTCTTCACCAGATCAAAATAACTCATTAACTCAAAATTGTAACCTTAAGAACGAATAAGTCATAATGTTAGTAGGAATTACGTTTGCGTAACAATGATTCACAAAAAAAATCAACTTAACTTATTTAAATGTATAATTTTTGTATATAGATAGAAGTTTGTGTTGTAAATAATATTATTTAATTCAATTGTGTGAAGATGAAGACAGCGTGATTAATTTAATTCGATTTTGAGCCGACGTGAGCTTAGCGCGACATTTCTAAGATTGCGTTACGTTGTAATTCTATTAAACTATGTAACGAGATCTCTTGCTCTATGAGCGAGTCATTTCCACGGTACCAACAACAATGTCTCACAATATGTGGCTGCTTATAAAACAATCAGTGTACCTTCTGTATTATTAGTATTTTTTTCATAAATATACAAATATACATTCACTAATAAAAATTATGAACGCTGGGGGTAAGTTATAAACATATTCAATATCTGCGAAGCTATTAGACTAGTTTTACCCAGGCATTGTACAAGGAACTTTTATGGCGTTGCAAATTTGCTATTGTTCGTCTAAGAGCAACTTATAAATAACGAGTTTCATGAGAAGCATAGCGTATGCAGTAAATGGAGAAATAATATTCATGACACGGAGAATAATATTAAAAGTGCAACGGTGAGATATTTTGAATCGCAACGCTTTTCAGCATTATAATGCGAATGGAGTGTTGCGACGAACGAGCGCATTAACTTCCCTATCTGCTCACGGCAGACGCCTTTGCTTATTTTGGGCTCGCATTAAGTCACGCTGACTTATTACGAAGACTTTCTTATACTCTGGACGAAAACAAATACGAGGATTGTTTTAAAATTATGTTCTTGAAAAAAAATTTATTATCGCACATGATAACATTCTGAACCTAACAATGTCCTTACATTAGAGCTGTCACACTCAATTTACAGTTTTATATCTTAAAACTTACTATTGAAATTCATTATAATGATAAATGTAGCTTACACAAATTTAAAATAGTGATAAAATACAAAATATATAATAGATTCAAACAATACTTAGTGAAGGACGTATAATTTTTCGGACGGCTGATACATGTTTGCTTTATTTTTTAAGTAGGTAATTTAAAAATTTCTGATAGATCAAGATAATAATTTTATCTCTCAATATTCTTCGTTACAAATAAAATTTCTTTAAACCCAAATGCAATAATATTTAAGACTTTGTACGGAGTAAACTTTTTTTTAAAGGTATTAGTCAAATATTATTACATTCTTTATTTCCTTTGCGATGTTCTTTATTCAAAACTGTCGTTAGCTATTCCTTATCACGATAGGTACTCGAATAATTATATTTCGTACACAAGGACCGCTACCACTAATTAATGCAACGTTACGAGAACACTTCATCATCATCAACCCGTGCTAGTCCACTGCTGGACATAGGCCTCCCCTTATGCACGCCTTCTCTATTCGGGGGTTTTTGGACTGTATCCCACCACGCTGGTCCAATGCTGGTTGGTGGGTGGACCGACTTTTTACAAGACCTTCCGACGCATGACGAGAACACTTCAGTGCTACGAAATTCCCAAGAAGTTAACTAGTGTCTACTTAAACACTACGAATTTTACATTCTTAATTGGACACTAGTGCAATGAGATAAGTGTTTATAATATATTTAGAAAAAATCTCGGCATGAAAGTGTTCCGTTTATAGATTTTGGTTTTATATATCAGAAAAACTTTAATTTGGTTGCCAGATTTTCGATTTCTCGCATTATCTTATGTGTTTGTACATGATTAATTAAACCAGTATTTATGGCTCCCTCAAACTGTTAAACTATCAGATTAATTTAAAAAACTTCAGTGTTTTCACACTACTGATTCGCGGCAAAAATAGGCACCGCGGTGGTACCCACCCAATCGGTCTCCTGTAAAAAGGGAACCTACCACCGATAAAGTATTTTTTTCATGGTAAAATACCTAACATTTAATGGTAGGAACCATAAAGCTTGCCGGTTGCGGTAAATTTAATCAAAACGAGTTCACGGTTTCAAACTCCAATGAAAATATGATTATTAATTCACTCCCGGTTCGAATAAAGTCGAATACTTCTTCGACGTGTTCAGAATTCATAAAATAGGTTTTTCGTGTTTTAAAATTGCTATGTTACATATATACTTGGGTTTTTGAAGGTATTCAAATTATTATTTAATAAAAAGATACGAACGTACAATTAATTTTAGTTGTATAAAAAAATTGCTCTTGTTCGAACAACAGCAAATTATTAATCGGTAATTTTCCCCGTTTCCGTTTATCAATCCCCTTAGAAAGTGGTATTTTGTGAAACCCGTTCTTAGCTGATTTCCACTTAGCAAAAGAAATATCTTTTATGTCAATCGGCCCTCAGCTTCAGAGATATTGTGATGAGCGAGTTAAAAGCCTACTGGTAACTAAATGCCTCCGTAGCCTAGTGTGATGGGTTCAAATCGAGGACTCAACAAATTTTTGTTGTTGTAAATAAAAATATGTACTATAATGTATTTGGTCTTATGATATTATGTTTTTAGAAATCTTAAAAATAAGTCCAAAAAGTAAAAATGATGACAACAAGTGAACATCTCTTATACTAAAAAACATTGAAATGGCTCACGTGACCCTGAAAACAGCCAAATGTGCTGGACGAGTCGATCATACCACCACTGATCACCTAACACATCACAGATGCCCAAAACTTATCACACACGAAGAGGTTCTTTAGGTAGCCTTTTTCCCAAACTGTCTCTATATTTTGGACTCGTCTTTTATACATTCCCGACATAACTCAAGCCTCCCAAACCTAATTATGGGCTTTGCTATAAAACCAGGTCAGGGTTCGAATCCTGCGGGGTTCAAAAAATTTCTTGTTTCCTGGTTGGTTAGGGCAATTTGGGCCGATCTTGGTTCTGAAAAAAATATCCATGCGTCGGATGGGCTGTAAAATCGTCCACCACCAACCCGCATTGGACCGCGTGGTGGGTACAGTTAAAACCCCTAATGGTAGGGGTTATTGGGGGCATTCCGCGTGGTTATAAGGCTGATGATGATGATTATAACGTCAATGTCTAGACTCTTTTTCTCCGTCCCGCAAGAAATAATTAATATTCTTTTGCTTATAATTGAGGTGAGTTGTTCTATTGAATTTGTTTTACAACATTTATATGTTGAAAATGGTAAAACAAAAAAATAGTAAGGTTTTAAGAAGCTGTTAACTTTTAATGATGCCTGTAGGGTTTGACATTATGAATATTTCATTTTAATAGTTATCGACAAAAACAGTTCTTTAACTTGTAATAATGTTCTCCAGTCGATTACAACTCGGCGCATCTGATATATCTCTTTCTCTATTATAGATTTTGAGATCAAAACACCAGGTGATATTATGCCAAAGTGTCTTTTTATTCATTGATTAAACTGTGTAAGCTCCACAATTAAAAAGCAAATTAAAACCCACTTTTTGGTGAAATAATTTGTTTTCCATGTACCACCCTGACAAATGTTTAATTTTCTTATAATTTGTCGAATAAAAAACTGACAGGACGCTTCATTTATATATATAACAAAAAAAAATCTTGATAAGATTTATGTACGTAAGCTGCGAACAAATTAGGGGATGCTATAATATTACTTTGTAATATGGGTAAAGTATACAACGTATGTTAGTTCTTCGTGAACTCATCCATCATGCAGACTTTGATGATTTTTATGTGGTGTTTTACAACAGCGAAAGAGGCTTGATTAAAATCGCTACACGCGGTACAACTGGCGAATTGAAATAATAAATTGTATGTTGCAGTAAAGGTTTATTTTAGAGTGATATAAATAAAGGTATTACCATTTGTATACAAACTGAGCAAGACTTTTACCATGTCGACTAGGTGGTTGATAATTACTCAAAGTTATTCTTTGTTAATAAATATATATTATATATATCTATTTACATGATAGAAATATTTATTACATGCTGAATCGAATCAATGCAATCCACATAACACATGAAGTAAACCAAAACGTATAAAGCTTACACTTTGCTGTTATGTAGCAGGAAACGGCACTATGTTAGCATCTTAAACGAACTTCTATCCAGTTTATTAAGCTTGCATGATACATTAGGCTACTAGTTAACGAACGGCGACCTATTTAAATTTAAGTTATAACATGGGTTGCCATGAAAACCTTGCTTTTATTCATAACAACTTACCACTGGTAAATTTCACTTAGATGCTAAAGTTTTATTGTCAGGTAACGTACCCATATAATTTTCAGTAATATAATGTGTCTTTTTTATTAAGTTTATATTCATTAAACCAATTACCAAAAAATTCCAATTTCGAATATCGAATATTCAAACTCTTTAATACTAGAAATATTATTAAATTTTAATCAAAAATATTGAGATCCAATTACATAATACATCTTTTTAATTTCCCTTTACTATAATGCCGAAGAACGCAGGAAATTACATTGTTTAAGTTTTGTAATTAAAATTTGTTCTTAAGTTAACGATTTAATTAAACTTTGTTATTAATGTTACTGCTTCAGTTTTGTTAACGTAAACAAGTTTGTTGTAATCTTACGATTGATCTAGTTGATTAAATTCTATCTTCAAAAGTTGGTAAATATCTACGGGCCAAGTGTTATTATTTCTTGTTTGTTTTAAAAATGCAAAGCTTTTAAATAATTCGCTTTTTAACCTAAAACAATTAGCTTAATTTAAAGCTGGACATAGATCGGCCGTTCTTACAATTTTATGGGATTAAAATAAATTATTCAATTTTATTTAATTTGTTTGTTGTGATTTCTGACTATGTCTGGTGGTAAAAATCTGTTGCTAGTAAAATAACTAAGTTACCTCTTTTGAAAAAGAAGATATTTGCCGTAGTCTATAAACAATTTTTTTATAAGAAACCACTTCGTATTGTTTAATTGCACATTTTTGTAATTAAATTAAAGGTCCACCCAACTCTTACTAATGAAAGAATACTTATATAAAAAATAATACTTATATAAGATATAAGTATTCCTATGTTTGAAATATAGTTATGAAGTCATTTTAGTTGCAGGAATTTCTACTTTTAAATAGGGACTTGTATGATAGCGATGCTGTTTCCATTCGGGACGATGCTCCTTTGTTTTGTGTTGAAGCTATTCCATATAGAACAATAACGTTATCGTAATAAGCCATTGTTTGGATGTGAATACAATGTCTTTGAATTAAAATATAATAAATTATGTACAATAATGTATGTTGTTCTACGATGTTTTGTTTAATTGCTTATTATTTTGGTTTGTTCGATTCAATTTGTTTTACAACATCATGTTGGTATATGTTTGAAATTGTCAAGAAAAAAGTTAGGTTTTAAGAAGCAGTCAACTTTTAATGATGTGAGTAGGTGTTTCAGGTTTGTATCAATATGAATATTTCATTTTAATAACTATCGATAATCACAGTTCTTTAACTTGTAATAATGTTCTCCAGTCGATTACGACAACGGCGGCCGATCTGTGTTAGAGATCGGATTCGAACCCACGACCTCCGGTTTCTAAAGCGCATGCCCTTACCACTAGGCTATGGAGGCGGTTTATAATTTGTAATATATAGATACTAATGTAATTCTAGAAGAGAAATATAGCTATTAAGTAATAAAATTGATTCATCATCAATTTTATTACTTAATAGCTATGTTTCTAACTGGCGTATTCATTTTTAAAACTGAAACCTTTATGTATTCATTATATAGTCTTATACTATTGCGCAGTTTAATCAATATCTGTGTTGTAAGGTAACAAAAGTCCGTACGTACAAACCTACGCTTGTATAATTTAAGTATTATTTATTATTAGAAATATCTACATGACTTCGCAGGGCAAACGCTTCCGCCGAGCCGTAGTTTATATTGATTTTTTCGTGTTATCGCTGAAAGCTTTCAAGGCAACTAGCAAATTGACGCTTTTTGGGTGCGTTTTGATTGATCCATTTTCGTTTTCAGTTGACACATGATCGGGTTAACGCCCGTGATTTTGTTTTTACTGGCAACAGTTTTTAATTAATCCGTTATTAGTATTATTTAATCTATATAATTGTATACAAAACTGAGTAGTATCTTAATTAAAACTAAACTGAGTAATACTCATCATATTTGATGAAAACATACTGTATAAGTAATTAAGCAGATATGTTCCTGTATCCATAATGTGAGATTAATATGATCAGATTATTGCAGGAAAAGAAGCATTTTATTGAAGATTGTTGAATTAAAACGCTTTACGTATTGGTTTACGTTTTAACGTAATTTATACAAATGGTAAGCAGCTAATAAATAATAAGGTGTAATATAATATTCTGCTAGACAGCTACTATCTGTAGCGCTGTGGTTTGATAGCGATTTTAAAATACTAAGCTACTTTTTCTTACAAAAGGAGTCTCCTCAACTCCGCTATCATGTTCAAAATTTCATTGTAAAATAAACCTTTTTGAGGTTGCAGCGTTGTAGGATGTTTTAAAAAGAATAAATTCAATTAAAACTGGCCGACATGATATTTAAATATTGCATTATTCAAAGACGTTAGGTTTCCTAAGTACTGCGCTGCTTATGTCTTCCGTGGAGCGGAATGCAAAATACTTTATTTCTGTTGTAAATGGCATGATCCTTAATACACTCGCTATCGAAATATTAAAATTTCACTCTTCATTTCCTTTATGAGGTTTCATCATATCTTCTGTGTCTTATTATATCACATGATGCATTATATCATTAGCATCTCATCACCACATTTAACTTTTTATCATTGCGTACGAAGGCAGACGAGCAATCAGGCAGCAGTTGGAAAGTGGTCACCGACGCCCATGAACATCGACGATCTATCATCGGGAATCATCTAACAATCTGCCTACCGTGAGATACATATACATCATGTGACGAATCGTTTGGCAAAATGCTGGTTTTTGTGTCTTCTAAACCGGAACACGGTAGGGTTTTCACACTACTGCTTTGCGGCAGAAATAGACACCGCGGCTGTTCCGCCCCGGAAAACCCTCTGTAAAAATGGACAAATTATATATAACATGATTGCTAAGTTTAGTTACATTCCTTAAGTTTATCCCTATCATTGTTTAAACGCATAAGTCATACAACTATGTACTTAAATCACATAAATGTGTAGCAAACTAGTCGATCCCGAAGTAGCAAACTTGATGTGAATTCTAAAACTTTGGCCATAACCACAACATGTTGTGAGATTTCTCTCCAATTACTTACGTGTAGATGGTAAGTTGATATTTCATCTATAATTAGGAACTATTTGTTTTGTAAATAAGTATGCATACATATAATACGAATGTTTGTTTAACCTGACAATGTGAATTTTTACTGTAGAAAAGTTGAAAGTTATGTCCTGTTATTTTACCTCCACCTCCCTTTAATCTTTACACCAACCCAAGGTTGACTAGGAGTAGCAGAAAGCTAAAAAATTCTATTGTAGTGGTGATTAAATCGCAATAAAACTCAAAGAAAACTTTCTAGGTACTTTTGTTTTCTTTGGCTAATTTAAATATAATCTGTATTTTATAGATATCTATCAAAATAATTAAAAGTTGGAAGTTGATGCACGGTTACAGAACAATAATTCTATTGAATAGTTAAACCGTTTACAATGTTGTTACTAAAAGAAAATATTGAAACACTCAATATTCATTACGCGTCCCTTCAGCGTTCCCGAGTTTTGTATTAAGGGAATGATCGGGATCCTTATTCCAATGTTAAACTCCCCGTTAACAAGCCTGCCTGAACTTGTTCTCCAATTCCCTTTACATTGTATCTGCTTAAGCTGTTTGTTATTCGAATATTGTCTTCGGTTCTATTGTTTGAGTTGGTTTGCTTCAATAATACTTCTGTTAAGTTAACTTGTTTCTTCGAAATATCGGTTGTCATCAATATTTAGTTTTTGTAAGTTCTTACATTGGTGTCAGTAATTAAATATCCTCCGTAGCCTAGAGGTATGGACGTGTGCTTAAGAAACCGGAGGTCGTGGGTTCGAATCCTGCTGGGACTAAACAAATTTTCAATGTTGTTTCCTAATTGGTTAGGGCAATATAGGCCGATCACCCAATTGTCTGAAAAGTAAGATGATCTATGCGTCGGATGGTCATGTAAAAAGTCGGTCCACCTACCAACCCGCATTGAACCAGCGTCCAAAATCCCCTACTGGATAGGAGTGTATTAGGGGAGGCCTATGTCCAACAGAGGATTATCACAGGCTGATGTTGTATGTATGTATGTATGTGTAATTAAATATCACTTAATTACGAGTTAATAATAGTGTTTCACATAATTCACTCTAAATTATTTCTTAATGATTAATAACGATGAAAGTACACTTAGCAATTGTATTCTAGTTGAGACATACTTTTGACATGAAATGATTTCAATCAAAATATCGGATAAAGAATATTCGATTTAGATTATTTGATAAGAAGATAAACTTGACCGACTTCTGAACAACTGCATTCGATTCGTTTCCAACCTATGGAAATATGTCCGTGTTTCCTTACATCGTTTAGAATTACAGTGGTGGCCCATCCGTGAAAGGCGTTCATTAAGAGCACTAACAACTCTTTTTTCTCTCCTTAATTTATCTTTTACTCCATCTTACCTATCCTCCCATTTTCAATACCTTAGCACTGTAAATAATAAAAATCTTCGCTCGACGAATAACCGTCTTCTCTTATGTCCGGCCCATCGTTCTAACTTTAAACACTCCTCTTTTTTTGTTCAGTCCATCCTTCTGTGGGATGCGTTACATCCTCAAATCGGGTTGGCACTAAGTTATCTCGCCTTCAAGAAAATAGTTCATGATCATATGTTTGAAAAAATGTATATATGTATTCTATGAATGCTATTATGTTTATTGATTTATATACACATACATACACATTACATTATTTTATGAGCGTATTTACATATAAATAAGGCTATGAATAACATTGCTTATATCTTATAGTGTAATAGTATATATTTATTGATTTACTTTATCTTACTATGTTATGGAAAAACCCATTTTAAAATATTTTCTTTTGCTTATTTTGGTGCACATACCTTGCTATCTCTTCACCACCCGAAGGTTGGCTGGTAGACAATGCCATCGGCATTAAGTCCGCCTTTGGACAATGTTTTGTGCATAAAGAATAAATAAATTATTTGCTGCCTTGTTTGCCATAATTAGGTCGCTGTATCCATTAGCTTTCTGCCTAATTAACAGAATGATAATCCGCGTATTAATTATGATGTCTATTAAATATTATATTTCATCATCCATGTCATATTTTGGCTGTAATATTTTTTAATGAACCAAAGATTATTTGTGTTTTCTATTTGTATGTGAATTGTAAATAATTTTGTTATATTTTTCTAATAAGTATTTTAGATAAATGAACAGTAAAGGAAAAGAACTTTCATGATGTTATGCCGTTTAAGTCATTCAAAGAAAATACGGGATTAATATTAACAATGATATATAATGTAACCTACATCAAAGCAGTGGCGTCGTTCATCTACTTTTCATACTGATGAATCACTAAGATATCAATCACAACGCGATAATCAACAATTCTAATAACTATTAGAATAATCGACGATTAAGAAACTTAGCCGGACTTTTTTTTTTTAATATACATGTTACTCAGTTCATGTTATTAACGTAGCCTAATACAATAATTTTCACGTGGGCCCAAAAATTATCACCAAAATGTGTCAATCATAGGACTTTAACCTAATGGTAAGTGATACGTCCATACACGGGTAGAAATTTGGAAAGAAGCCCATTGGAGTATCTTAAGCCACAAATCTACGATTATTTAACTTGATAGTTGAAATAAATTTTAGTGGCATACTTGTAAAGTAATCACACTTTGGATCATTTAATCACCAATTTTTATGTTTAATTGTTCATGGGTTAATTTGAGAGTAGGGAACGATTAAAACGTATCATTAAGCTTTAAAAATATATTTTAAGTTTTCACTAGGACCTTTTGTGATTAATAAGTCAAAAATTTCATCAATCAATCAATTCATCAAATAATCATCGAGTTAAAACACCTATTACAAGGAAGATAAATGATAGAATTCAAAGAGGAAACCCGTCCATTGCTAGAACTATATTCCTACATAGGCCAAACATAACTATTAGAAGTTTAAGGTCACTCTAAAACTTTATGTAAACCACTAAACTATCTCAGATCAATATTCATGTATCACAACGTTAATATTGACGCAGAATTGCTCAGCAAAGCCAAGAGGAAACTACTGCATTTCATTACACAAACTCCTCTGTACATTAATATCGAACTAACGAGTCAATTTGGCTTCGTTAATTGATAGAGCTTACCAAGTTACGGCCAGTTATAGGCATCTTTAGTTAAATATCAGGTGTAGATTCGTAAGTGAATGGTTTGAATTAGTTAATTGTTATGAATAACATCTAAAATCAATAGTATATAAAATTATTAAATATTTATTTACTTAGGTATGTGTATACGCTTTAAGCGCCTCCAAGTTATTGTGGTTAAAGGACTTTTGTAAATAAAAAACTGGATAAAACAGCATTATCTCGCTAAAGGTCGTTTAATACAAAGTCATATTGAATGTGGTTTTAATGTAATGAAACATTGAATGTAAAAGAATCTTATTTGTTAACAGAGATCAGATTATCATCATCATCATCAGCCTGTGTTAGTCCAATGCTTGATATAGGCCTCCCTTAATACACACCTTATCGTTTAGGGGGTATTGGTTTTTTTTTGGGCGGACCGACTTTTTACACGCCAATCATGGATCATCTTTCTTTTCAGACAATTAGGTGATCGTCCCAAATTGTCCTAACCAACCTTCTGGTTGAAACACAACTTTGTGTTATCGTTGTTGTTGTTTCTCGCCGAGATTCGAACCAACGGCATCCGGCTTATAATAAAGGGCTACTACCGCTAGACCACGGAGGGCGTGATCATAGATATTAGCATAGCATTGATTTAGTGTTTCATCACTAAATCTATGAACTAACATAATTCTTAACTATCATACCCTTGTAATTAATAATTAATGTTATGAAAAGTAGAACGCCATAAAACCATTTCACGAATAATGTGCGAGTGCTGAATAAATTGTCCATTCTTGCTGAAGGAATATTTCCAAGTCGATGGCAATTTAGCTAAAATGAATAGGAAGATAAAATCTACATTATCTGATGCAAATTTTGTGTACGTCAAAAAATTCCTTCATCCGTATTTACATTAACGTTAATTTAGTTAATTCATTATAGTTAATAGTCATCTCAGTGATATGTTCACGTTAGTAACAAAAAAAAAACTAACACCGTTACGACTCTAGTGAAATCATAATTAATCACAGTGGAACGACTAACTAAACATTTAAATAAATTATTATTATAATGAACAGCCAAAACTATTCACTTTTCAATATATGTGTAAAGAGAAATTGAAAAAAGCTATTGAATTTAAAAACTGAAACCTAAATTAAATTGAACTCGTACCTAACGAAAGCCAGATCTGCAAAGAAACTCCAGCAATTTTATAAAGATATTTTGCAGAAATATGCCCTAAGATATTTCCAGCACGAAACAGGAAATTACAACTATTTCCCTGAGGTAATTTATAAATGGATAAGGCTATTACTTTTCCTAGAAGCTAGGTCTTGAGCTTTAACAAAAGGTATTTTAAAATAAAAACCGATTCGACGAGTTTAATTTTCTTAATATGTGTAAAATCACAAATAAAATATTAATTGATATTATATCTTTAGAGTACTATGAAGGCTGAATATAAAACTAAATTTTATATAAAAATAAATTCAATATTTTATTACATGTAATTAAAACGCTTACAGCTTATGTATATTGAAGTAAAACGAATAAAAACAGTTCGCTGAGAAATTAATCCCACTTTGATTCAAATAAAGTCCAAAACCAACAAGAAAAAAACGATAAAGCTAAGATTTTCCCTCAGATTATTTCAACCCACGACCCACGTTTAAAACCACTTTTCCTACTAGATCACGAGGACGATTACCGACTGCTGCTTTGTAATAAGCAAAACAGTAAAAACTAGGATTAAATGAATGGCTATGAGATGTTAAAAGCATAACTCAAGCAAGCATTCATCGCGAATTTCCTGGAACTTAAAACGAAAAAGTGCCTTTATGAATATTGAATCTCAAATTGAGCCGAGGATTTGTTCAACGCTGCAATTAAAACGGAGTTACTCGCTTTTCACTGCTTTCACAGCGATTACTCGATTTTTGGAGAAAACTGATAGGTCTGCAGTAAAACTATGCATTCATTACTTCACTAGTACCTAAAGAATTTGAGTTATATTTTAAAACTAGCGGACCGCCCCTGCTTTGACGGAAGCTATGCTGATAGAAAATATACCAATACAGTACTAAGCATGTGTTAGACATATAAAATTTCGCTTCAATCACTCTATCTATTAAAAAAACTGCATCGAAATCCGTTGCGTATTTTGACCGATTTAAGCATACATAGGGACACAGAAAGCGTCTTTGTTTTATATTATGAAGTGATTACATTTACAATATATAACACTATTTATTGTATTAAAGTTATAATATTGATCGTTTATAGTAATTTAAGGCCCATACGAATTTGGAGATTATTTCTTACAAAGAGCCGACCAGCTACTGCCGCGGTTCCCATTTATGCTTGTTAGAAGTAGTGTGCAAGCACTACTGTGTCCATGATTGATGGTCAACGTAGTGAGCGCATTGGGCTGTAACATCCTGTGTCTCTGGACGGTGAGTGGTTTGCATCGGTAATACGTTTTTATGGGTAGCACATATCGCGTTTGATCGTCGTATCTCATAAAAGCTTTGCTAGTCAATACTATACCATAAGTAACCCTATCACTTAAAAGTTATTCAAACGGACCATTAGTGCTTGTAATAGGCAATAATCGGGTACAAATATACAAAGAATAGAACAAGTTCGACACAACATTAAAATTTACACATTGTTCTTTACATTATTAAACGGTTGAATAAGATAATGCAGTTTTCCACATCATACATTTGGGTTCTTGCTAATAATAATATTTTGTTATGTTATCCATCAAGACATTTATATTTGCTATACTGTTAATTTTTTGTGCTGTATGTATTCAATCAAACTTTGCTAGTTTTGATTAAATATGCAACATTTATTGTACCATGTTTTAAGCAAAACAAAGTAATAAGGAGTAATATAATAAATCGACTACAAAGTTATGAATAAGCACAGATACTGTAACTGCCTCCGTAGCGTAGGGCTTGTGCTTTATTAACCGGAGGTCGTGGGTTCGAATTTTGCGGGACTCAACTACTTTTCTTAGTTGTTTCCTAGTTGGTTAGAACAATTTGGGCGGATCACCCAATTGGCTGAGGTTAAAGATGTTCCATGCGATGGGTGAGCATTTAAAAAGTCGGTCAGACATTGTACTGAATACTAGGTTATTCTCTGTTATATGGTGTTAATATATGTCAACTGCCTCGGTAGCTTTGTGGTAAGGGCGTGTGCTTTATAACCGTGGGTTCAAATCCTGTGGGGAGTCAACAAATTTTCATTGTTGTTTTATCCGATAACCCAATTGTGTGAAGAAAAAAACAATGCAGTACAGCTGGTTTATTTTTTATTGTGTATAAAAAATGGCAATGGCGAACATTTTATGGCGAAAATAAATGCAATGTCATTTTACATTAACAGGGCCGGTTTTTATCTTAGCTTTAATGAAAATCCGGCGTTTAATTAAAGGACTGTACTAAATGGCGTCGTTATAAACACCAATTAAGCCAAATTGAAAAGTTGACTAATTGAAGTGGATGCCTTTCGCACCTTTGCCCTCCAAGCTCCCTTCGAAAATTGCCGTGTAAACAATTTTTATGAACACCTCAGATAATATTATTTTTTTGAACCCACAAAACAAGACAGAAATTTCGAATTTACTCAAAATATTTTACAGCATTTAATTAAAACTACATGTATTATAAAAACTGTATCTAAGAGACATTTAAGTAAATATAAATGACGTCTCTTTTTGCATTACCGAGTGAAATGTGCTGTGAAAATACTAATTATATTACATCATAGGAATTTACAAGCAGTAACTTTTAGATTTTTACAATTAAATAATAAAGCTTTTTCAGGAAGCAAATAAAACATTGAAATTAAACCGGACTTATTGAACTATTATGTATCTTAATGTTCTCTCTCATCTTAATTTTATTATACTACACTTTAAATAATGAATTATTTGACTTATAAAAAGTCTGACAGTCCATTTTTATACGCTACTACAGTTGACCTTCGTTACATCATCAGCCTGTGTTAGTCCACTGCTGGACGTACGCCTCCCCTTACGCACGTCTTCTCTATTTGGGGGTTTTTGGACAGTATCCCACCACGCTGGTCCAATGCGGGTTGTCGGGTGGATCTACGTAAAGTTCGCATCAATTAGAAAGAGTAGACAAATGATACAACTTCGTTGATATGAGCTACATTATTATTTAATGTACTGTTAAAATAATGCCACTGTATTGTTTAATGCTAATGCTATTTAATTTTAAGGAAAAGGCTTGTATTATTTGTATACCCATAGAAATATACATACAACATAAATATACATATTGACCTCAGAAGAACCAACGTAAGAAACTCAGCGGAACTCTTTTATTCTTTCTTTTAATATCTATTAGTAAAATTCATAATATACAGTTAGACATAAGGTAGAAATAGTTACATTAGTGCTGTACTAATGTATTCGCAACACTGAGATAGTAAAATAGGTCTCTTATCTTTAAATTGGTTTTTATACCTATATTATAGATCACGATATGAAAACAAAAGGTGGCGGTATTAGGGCTGAAAAAGCCTTTTTATTCACGAGGATTGTCACCATAAATATAATCAGATTTTTAGTAAAACTGGCAAAATTATATAGATGGTATCCTAAAATAAATAACAATTATTCTTTTATAGTAATCGATGAAGTGCGTAAATCGCGTATCTTACCCGACCCAGGTACGTTAGCACTTTAAATTCATCTTCCTTAAAGGTACAATGTGTCAGTAGCTATTTTTTCAGAGCACAAGCCACAAACTTCGTATGCAGTGTGTATTCCGTTTACACTAATAGGTTGTCAATGTGACATAACTGACATAGAAATTGATGGTGTTGATAAACATGGGTTGTGTCTTCAATATTTTGCTGACTTACATACATTTTCCGTATGTTATTATAATTTAAGTCAGAAATGATAGTTTCTTGATGACTTGGACGAGCGTTGTGTCACTTGCTTGTAATAACAACACAAACTGACAAGTATGAATTAAAAGATTGTATTATACAATTTTCACCTGTTCTACGACGTAATATAAGCCTCAAAATTAACGGAAATATCACCGCAAGATAAATAAAATCGGTATTATCGTAATGTCTCAGAAAATTAGCATAAAGATTTTCATTTAGGATTGTAACAAAACGATTATATGAATATAGAGCGAGCTTTCGCGTTGGAAATAAAATAATATGTAATTTGAATTTCATTTTATACTGACATAAAGGTACTTAATAAGGACGGCGAAGCCGAAGATACAATTAACTCTGTAATTTACCGCAATTGTACTTGTAGTTAATTAATTATTCTTGTACCAGACAGGAGAAAAGCCTCAAAACCCATTTTTTTTATTTCAGGTTTAATTTTAATATGAATTATATTTACAGTAGTTTTAGTGAAGACGGCTGTTTTTAAGCATGGGCTAAGATTTCGGACATGCTACGTGTTGTATAAAAATCATTTGAGTTTTAAAATATAGTAACACTTATGTGCATTAATATGTTACTCTTTTATATATACATGAGTAAAAAATATATTTATCTAGGTGTAGAGTTACTAGCTTAGAAATTTCTTAGATCATTAAGGTATTTCTGAGCTTACTTATTCAAGCAGTGCAAAGGCATGTACTGCTATTTTTAAAAGCTTTATAGACGTCATTGGCGCGAAACTACTAGAAGTTAACTCGTTAATTCCCAAAGCTTAAGATGATGAGCGCCTATCACGCTATAATCTACTCAGTACATTTCACTCAATATCGCAATAAGGTACGTCACCTACATTTATTCTATAGTGTTGTTATTTCTAGAGTGTAAATTTGTAATTACTGTCTTGTTTTGTGAGTTCAAAAGAATGACCTAAGTTAGTCATAAAAATTGTTTACGCGCCAATTTTCGAAGGGTGTCGGGAGGGCAAAGGTGTAAAAGCATCCATTTCAATTAGTCAACTTTTCAATTTGGCTTAATTAGTGTTTATAACGACGCCGTTTAGTACAGTCCTTTGATTAAACTCCCGATTTTCATTAAACCTTAGATAAATAGCGGGCCTGTTAATTCAAACTGACATGTCATTTATTTTAGCTATAAAATGTTAATCTTATATATTTATATATACAATATAAATTAAACGGTCTATAATTCCAAAAAAGTTTTTTAAACAAAATGTATTACTATTATATTAATAAACACGGAGTATCTATTTTATTAACATTTTTATGCTCTGGTTGTTTCAATACTCCTCGTAATAATAATGTTTTGTTAAATCATCCTAATATATATATATAAATCTCGTGTCACGATGTTTGTCCGGGGGAACTCCTAAAATACTTAACCGATTTTAAAATATAGTTGCCCACCATGTGAAGTTTAATCCAACTTAAAAGATAGAATGGCTCACATATTAATTAATAATCGCAATATTGTTTTATTAAAATTTATTTTTCTATTATTATTTGATGCAAAATATTAGCTACAAAACGATTGTGACAGTTGGCGATATCTATTGATTGTGATGTCTGTGTCAATAGATGGCGCTGTTTAACAGTATTAACTTTTCGTTGATAATAGGAGAATTGTGACAGTAAAAAGTAATTGCTAAAAATGTATTAATTTTGGTCAGTTAATTTTATAATAATATTTACTATTGTTAAAAACAAAAATGCAATTTCATAACGCCGTTATTTTATACCAGGCCATCAAAGAAAAAAAGTAATGATTAAAATAGCTTTCTAACATGCGCCAACAACATAAAATGTAAAAATTACAAATGAATTTTACAGAGCAAAATTAATAAAAGTGATGTTGTATTCTTTATAAAGAAAATATTATTATGACATATTCAAGCGCGGATACGATTGAAGGTACTGTATATTCGTTATTTCATACGATAGTTGGTTCCTTACGCTTGCGCCGAATGTAATCAACTTTTATTCTTTGGTTTTTAATAACCATGTAACTGAAACATTAATATTATGCTTTTGGGAGTAGTGCTCCATATCCATACAAATTATAACATTTTTATTAGAAAAGTAAGAATTAAAAAAATAATAATAATTTTTAAAACTAATTCTTTTGTATAGAATTTTGCACGATATCAAAAGAAAGAACATTTTGATTTATCGCCTTCAGTCTTTATACCATTGTTATTTTTCAATGTTTTTAGATGTAACAGTAGCATCATCGAAGTTACTGTTTTTTTACAAATGATATTTATCTAATAAAAAATGGTGGTTCTCATGACTTATATTCCCGTTCCGTTTATCTTTAGCCCTTAAATTGTTTATTACAATGTAAAAAAGGTAAATACTACACGCAGCAACGCGTGGCTGGATCGGCTAGTGGTAAAATAAATGTTAAATGAATGATCAAAACTGTCTAAGTTTGTTTAATAACATACAGCATAGAAATTTTATGGTTTAACAAATATATGTCTTTAGCGATTGTTATATGAAGTTACGAGAGTAGCAAAACGTTGATAAGAAAGCAAATATTGCGGCCACAGACCCACTCGCCATCCACATACACAGTATATTGCATCCCGATCACTAAGTGGTTCCGCCCATTACGGTACCTTTCAATCCGGCCCCCAGAAGTACTTGCACACTACTTTTTTCGAGATCTCCGCATGAATCTTGAAAATTGTGTTAATGTTCTTGGTATTGAAATATAAAAATACAAGTTAAATTATTTTCTCTTTCATAGGTGTGGCTAAAAATAGCTTTCTCATATAAAAAGTAGTAAGTGCATAGTTTTGCTGCAAACGTGTCAGTTTCCATCCAAAAATCGCGTAATTGCTGTGAAAGCAGTCTCAATGAAAAGAGAGTAAATCCGTTTTAATGGCAGCGTTGAACAAAGGCTCTGCTCAATTTGAGATTCAATATTCATCAAGGCACTAACTAGAGTCCTCGTTTTAAATTCTAGGAAATTCGCGATGAATGCTCCAGTCATGATTATAAACAATCTGTAGAGACCCTGTTCATTGAACCCTAGGTTTTTTTGCTGATTTAATTATTTTATAGCATCGCAGGTCGTCGATAATATAGACCGCCTTCGTGTTCTACTGGTAGTGATCGTTATTAGGTGCTGGATTGTAATCCCTTAAAGAAAAATCTGCGTGTTATCGTTGTTTTCTTATTTAATTCGGACTACAATTGAATTAAAATAGTATTTATTTTGTTGCGAACTTTTTTATACCTTGGTATTGGAATAAACATATATAAGCTTAATTAAAATTAATATTTAAATCGTTGTATATAGACAAAAAAATAATTTAACATCAGTATTTCATGCAACCTGCATATTCCTACAAAGATATAATAACAATTAATTGTTTATACGTGATTTTCACACAAATTAATGAAATTAAATTCATCAAGTCGGTCGGTATTTTCTAATATATATTCTTAAAGCTCAAGATCTAGCTTCTAGAAAAAGTAAAAGTGTTATACATTTATTTTTAAATTACCTTAGGGAACTAGTTGTGATTTCCTATACGAAATAGGAAATCACTCACTTGAAATATCGTCGCCTATTTGCGTTTAAAAAAAACCTATAGAAAATCGCTGGTGAAAATCGTTGAAGTTTGAAAAAAGTTAAGTTGGGCTTTCGTTAGGTACGAGTTCAATCTAATTTACTATTGAAAGTTTATTTTATCTTATAGTTTTTTTTCAATTTCTATTTATACAAGTTCAATACTTGTATAAATAGGAATTTAATAGTGTTGGCTGTTCAATCAATTTTAATCTATTTTTATAGAGTAAGTAATGGTGTTAGGTTTTTGTTACTAAAATGTTAATGTAACTCTAGGGAATCGACTTACAGACAATTTGCATCAGTAACTGTTGATTTTACGGTTCTATTCAGTTTTTGTTTGTTTTAGGTCAAGTAGAGTCAAGTAGAGCCAAGTTTCATTAAAAAGTAAACAAAATGGATTTATAAAGGATCTTCACTCTAGAAAATGGTAGATGTATCATGTGTTCTTATTGATTGTAATCCATTCAACGATTAATGACTTTAGGGTGCATGAAACATCTGACGTACCTATTGCTTATTGGTGGGCCTTAAGGCATATAAATAAATATTTAATTATTTCATGTACAATAGATATTAAATTTTATTGATAACAAAGCAAGTTTAAATTAACTGTTTGTAACAATCCATTTACAAATCTACACTTAATGTTTAACTAAAGATGTCTGTGACTGTTCAAAAGCTCTATCAATTAACCGAGCCAAATTGAGTCGTTACTTCGATATTAATATACAGAGGACTTTGTGTAATGAAATACGATAGTTTCGTCTTGGCTTTGCTGTGTAATTCTGTGTCAATATTCACGTATTTGTACATAGATATTTATTTGAGAATGTTTGTGGTCTGTATAAAGATTTATTGTGACTTTTAACTGTTAGTGTGTCGGTTTTTGTCTATGAAGGAATGGTTACGACAAAGAATGAGGTTTTTAATCATAACATTCGTTTGGAAATTTTTCTAAAATCATAAAAATGCTTTTGGCATTGTTTAGTTTCGAGCATAAGCAAATCATAGCTTCTTGTTTTTAATTTTATTCTTATTTTCTTTTTGGCATTGATGTTATGCTTCCAGAGTCATGTCTTTGGTAAGCTCATCTAACACAGAGTTCGCGCTACCGTCCCACGAACAAGTTGCCCGACACTTTTTGATGAAAGTGTAGGCCACACGTACAGAAGGTGCGTGAGTTAGGCATTCTTTAGTGTCTGCTAAGGATCGTCGACGATCCGTTTACGGACCGGGACGCCGACAATCTGGTGACTGTTCTAATCAGTAGCTGGGGGCGGTGAGAATCGTCCTGATTCGCGGGTGTCATTTGTGTACCGGGTGTGTGTATTTCGCTGTGCTGTGTTGCTGTGCTGTTAAAACTATGGGTGTTTGTGTGCTGCTTTCCCTACTTTTCTAGTGTATAAGGTTAGGTGACGGTAAGGTTGGGTCCAGAGTATCGGTGACCCCTTCCTCGTTCGGATTAAGGAGGACGTTACACGGTCTACCCTTGCGACAAGAAGCGCTTGGATCGGCCATATACGTTACATTTTATTCTTATTGCAGTCATACTATCGTATGCATTTATAATATTGGATATTTATCTCATTTTTACTTTCAAATAGTTATATATTAAAGTCGAAAATAATTTTTGACTTTCTTGTTTAATTTTTTTTTTTTTTTGCTTATGTTTTGGATATTTGTTATAAGATGGAGTATTGTTTGTATATCTCTTTATTAAGTTTAAATCGAAGTGCAGTTTTGATTTTGGCACGGAACCAGTTTTGATCCCAAATTCATATAAAGTTATGTGCTTTAATCAATGAAGCGTTTAAAACTTGTCTATATCAATTGTCTGTGTCCACCATTTGGGCGTGAAGCATCGGCATGACAAATGAGACGATACAGCCCTGCTAAGTGGGTCGGGCTGGGGCCGAACAATGATTCAGGAACATTCTGGAAGTTCTTAATCAACATTTTGCATACACTGATTTGAAGTCTAAATATTTCGGTTTCATTAATCAATTTGGTTATGTTCTCAAATCTGTGCTGATAACCGTTCAATTGATTATATTTTAAAGTTAATACATTAAGTACATTTATTTAAATAAGTTGAGATCCAGTGTTCTGTTTTGTGTAGATTATCTGTGGAAACCTTTTTATCCATGGAGTGGGATTTAGTTTTATATAATAAAAAGTCTCTTCACGGCAATTTTTTTTAAATTTATATTACAGTGTATACAAATTTTATATTTTAATTCTGATGAGACCATTACATCATTAATGTCAATATATTACGTTTTTTACTTTTATATAACAAACTACCTTTTCGTCAATTCTAGGTAACGATCATCTTAATAGTCTTCGGTGCGTAATCAGATTTGCAGCAGATGCCTATTGAACGATTATGGATTGGACCATAAATATTGAGAGTAATCTTTCGTTCGGTTATGTGACTATTTCTATGGCAGTGTTACATCTTTTTTTAATATACTTGATATTTACCATTTATTTACTACCACTTATTAACTGCCTCGTAGCCTATGTGGTATAGGCGGTAGCGAAACCTGAGGTCGAGGTTCGAATCCTGCGGGGACTCAACAAATTCTTCATTGGTTGTTTCTAGTTGGTTAGGGCATTGGGCCGATCAACCAAATTGTCTGAAAAGTAAGATGATCCATGCGTCGGATGGGCATGTAAAGTCGGTCCACCCACCTAACCCATGTGCCAGCGTGGTGGAGGTCCAAAACCCAATGGATAGGAGTCTCTGGGAGGCCTTTTGTCCAGCATGTGGATATCCAGGTCTGATATTGATGATGATGATTTACCATTTACAGGTTCAAGTATAAATGAAATTAAAAATATATAAAAATATGGATCGTAGCGGAATGTGGTATATAAGATACACCGTAACCACCCATTGTACATAAAAGTCTTGTACAGAGAAGGGAAGGGTCTAAGTCGATTTTGCCAAAATACTAGATTGAGAATACTGACTGTCCTGAAAATAAAGATGGGTCGAGTAGAGCATAATTGTTTGTTAAAGAAGGTTAAAGGAGACGTTACCCACCAACCCGCATTGGACCAGAGTGGTGGGATACGGTCCAAAAACCCCGTAATGGAGGAGGCGTGCATTAGGAGCTATGCCCAGCAGGATTGGAACACAGGCTGATGATTCACTAATTTGATGTAAGTTACAATTTTTTCTATTTACTTGTTTGCACTTCATTATTTAACTATTTACAGAAAACAAGCTTATTTGTTTCTTTTTCAGAGGAAATGGTTATGTTTATTGTTAATGTAAATCGCAACCGGTTTAACCCCTGGCTTATTTAAATACATTTATTCGGAATACACAAGTAATAACTGATTATGCGATACGTTTAGTGTTACCGCATCTCTCCTTTTGGCATTATTTTCATTTACTGGGCGGTAATCTTTCAATTAATATTCCTCGCTCACTCTTATGAAATTCTACTCTACTATCAGATATTTACTGTGTTTTAGTACTTCACAATGTAATAGAGGTTTTTTAACTATATTAGAATGTTCTCGTTCATTGATCTTCATTCTCGTTTATTGATTATTATTTGCGAATAAATTTTTATCCGAGTGAAATTTTAAATTTAAATTCTATTTAACGTATATAAGTCAGGATTTTCAAAGTTGATAGCGTAAATTTCTACAAAATTTGTTCTGCACACTTCAGTGCCATTTCCCTAAAGAAATCATATAAACGACCGGAACTTTCGCCACTTAAACCGAAGTAAACTTTACGGTGAAGTTGAGATAAAAAAAATTGTGCACATGTGGTGCATTTAAAGTAACTAGGAAATACTTTAATATATTATTAATAAAGATTTGACAAAAAAAGAACAAAACAATACGTAAGATTAAATCAGCTTTGTCTTCTGTACACTAATGTTTTGTGCATCGTAATTAATAACTAAAAATTTGTCCGTTAATAAGAACCGAAAATTAAATGAATGTAAAGGCAGTATTAAGTTCTGAAACATTTTAAAACCAGACGATACGGTTTGTATGACATAGCCTAATGCTTGCAGGATTCCGTATTTTAATTTACCTGTAAAACATGGCACCTGTCATTCTTAAATACAACGCACGTAAGGCTCGTACGCAATACGTATTCCATGTACATTGACAGGTTGTCAATGTGACATAACCGAACTCGATATGTTCCTGAGTTGCGCGTTCAATGTTTCGTTTTCTTATCTTAGTTGATTTTTTATCCAAAAGTATATCGAAATATGTTTTATAAAACTAATACTTATGTAAGAAATAGATGTATTGATTATTTTTGCTACAGTTATTAATATGACGATTAATACGACATTCGCAAAGTGTTCCGGTGTAGGCTGGATGAGAATAGCCGAAGGTCGGAAGCGTTGGCGAGCATTTGAGGAGGCCAATGTCTAGCAGCGGACTGACACAGGTTTATAATGATGATGATGATTAATTTGAAGTAATTTTAGTTGCAGAAACCTCTCAATTTGAATAGCGACATTTAAGGCGTTGCTTTGTTTCCTTCGAAGTTACTGTTAATATACTTATATTATTGTTACTTAACAGGTTATCCTAATAAGCCATTGTTCGCATTTAAGTACAATTTAAGTACAAACTGCCTCCGTAGCCTAGTGGTATGGGCGTGCGCTTTAGAAACCGGAGGTCGTAGGTTCGAATCCTGCGGGGACACAACAAATTTGCGTTGTTGTTTCCTGAGTTGGTTAGGCAATTTGGGCCGATCACCCAGTTGTCTGAAAAGTAAGATGATCCATGTCGGATGGGCATGTAAAGAGTCGGTCCACCCACCAACCCGCATTGGACCAGCGTGGTGGGATACGGTCCAAACCCCAATGGAAAGGGTGTATTAGGGATGCCTATGTCCAGCAGTGGACTATCAAAGGCTGATGATGCATGCATGATGCAAGTACAGGGAACGTAATGCAATTTTCTAATAAAAGATTTGTAGTAATGTATGTTTATATGTAATAACTCTTTATTTGTTTTCGCTATATTTAATATAAATGTGTGGTATCCGATTAATTTTGTTTATAATTGAGTTAATTCATTAAAAATCATAAATTATTTATTAATTTTAGGCTCTACTGAGCATTTATGATCGTCAAAATTTTACCGGAAATTAATTCAAATATTTATGGTTATTAATAAAATAAAATAAAGTTCTGCTATTTACATTTTGTACCAATGCCCTTAAAGTATTAGTATTTTAGGTTTGTGGCAATATAAATAATTAATTTTGATAATTATCGAAAGTCATAGTTGTTTAATACTTAATATTTAGGCATGATTTATTTTAGAAACAGTCTCATCAAAATCTTTATTATAGGTTAACAATAGTTTTAACATAATTATTTCTTTTATTTACGCGAATATTATACATTTCAAATGCACAAATTTACGGATTTTCTGCGTTACTTAAATATATTCATTACGGACGTTCCGGATTTGTTCCAGCATCCATGATCACGGGCAGACTAAGTTGATATATGTATATACCAACTAAAAATTCCGAAACGTCGGTAATAAACATATTTAAGTAACTCGGAAAATCCGTAAATTAGTAGTTTTCATATGAAAAGTCTAAACATACAAACTTTCGGGTGAATAATATTAGTAGTATTTATTAATAGAAATAATTGAACGAAGAAGCAGAGCTCCGAAACGCTTCCGCCTAGCCGTGGTTTATATTGATTTTTTCATGTTATCGCCTAAAGCTTTTAAGGCAACTAGCAAATTGACGCTTTTTGGGTGCGTTTTGATTGATCCATTTTGTTTTCAGTTGACACGTGATCGGGTTTAGGCAGCTTATTTTATAAACCAGCCGTCCAGCCACGGCTTTGCCTGTGTTGTTTCTATATTTTTGAAGTGAATTTTCCAGTGGTAAATAGTGATTTATGTTACTCATGTTGAATTATGCTTTAAAATGTTAAAAGATCGTTTAAAAATCACTTTATTCATTACACACAAATACAAACCTTTCCCATCCATATGACTTTGTACAAAAATAAGAAGCATAAATTAAACAATACTTATGAAATGTGTTACTGCTAATTATGATAATGAGAACATCAAAGATGAAGGTTTCCTAATTTTATAATTCGTAATTCTTACTTGATGTCATACGTAAAAAAATACATTGTTTTATCAATTGAACCGATTAACGTATTTGTGAGCTTTTTTAAAAATAAAGGTTTATTAGACAGCTGCTGTCTGCAGCGCTCTCTTAAATCCGGATTCCATGTAAAAAATTTCTGTTTTTACAATACATCGCTGTCAAATGACTAAATAAATTAATTCCATGAAAACTGTTTAAAAAGATTTCTAAACATTACATTATTGATAATTTTTCTTTTCATGGGTAAACGCGGTTCTCATATCTTCCGCCAAACGGTTGTATGCAATATACGGTTTAAATATCATCTTTATTACCACACTTGCGGTAAAATTACACTGTACACTTCACATACGAGCTTTTATATCGTCTGCATCTCATTACATCATACGTTGATCTCACCACAACATTTAATATATAAATAAAATTGGAAGTGCATGTTAATTTTATGCTAAGTTTAGGTGCGTTAAGTTACTCATAAAAATGTTCAAACACGATAGTAATAGAGCTTTGTACTTAAAGCAGATTGATATGTTGTAAAGTAATAGTTCCTGAAATAGCTTACTTGGTGTGGATTCCAAAACTACGGCCATAACCGCAACCTGTTCTGACATTTCTGTGCAATTACCTACCTGTAAATGTTAAATTGATATAACTTTAATTACGCGCAATCTTATATTATTTAGTTTGAAAATAATTATATAACTATGTAATAAAACGCAAAGGAATGGTTTTTTCCTTGACAATCGCAGAGGTTGCTAATCTTTTCTGAGCAGTTCTGAGAAGAATGAAAGTTATGTCTTATTTATGCGCCTCGCACCTATAATTTTTACACCACCAAACCAAGCTGGACTGCATCAGAATGCCGTTGACATTATGATTGGCACGTAATTTTTAAAATGTGCTACTGACTTACGGTTAATTTGTTTCGTAATAATTTAGGTGGTTATCCAAAAATTTAAGTTCTTGTCTGGATAAGTTGCTTGGTTTGTCGATGTTTTTATTATTATACTGATAGTCAACTCTGGGGCATTGGGATTACGATTCAATTCATTATGAGCTAGTCACATTTTGTGTACCATGGATATCTTGTGGAATTGCTCTTATATAAGTGAAGTATCTGAAATAAAATTATATATACACGGGGAGCTAAACTTTTATAAGAGCAAAGCAGCTAAAAAGAAGATTTTAGACATTGCTCGAGATTTATTTGATCTGAAGCAGGCTCGGGTAGTGTTTGGCAGTAAAACGGTAAAACTACTATTATAGTGATGATGAAATAGAACACAAAGCTATTTTTTAGACACTTTTTTTTCTTTTTGGCTTATTTTACGTATCCGTATTTTATAGATATATATCAAAATAAAAAAAAATATTGTTCGTAGATACACTGTAATAAAACTGGATCCTTATTCCAATGTTAAACTCCCCTTTAACAAGCCTGCCTGAACTTGTTCTCCAATTCCGTTTACATTGTATCTGCTTAAGCTGTTTGTTATTCGAATATTGTCTTCGGTTCTATTGTTTGAGTTGTTTTGCTTCAATAATACTTCTGTTAAATTACCTTGTTTCTTCGTAATATCGATTTTTATAAATATTTGGTCTTAACGAGGTCTTACATTGGTTTTATTAAATAAACATCATTTAATTACGATTGTACTTATGTTATTATGCATAATCCCAATATAAATTATTTCCTAGTGCCCTATTAATGATTGACGACGATGAAATTACACTTTGAGAGATAGCTGTCAAACTTAGGTCGTTGTACCTATTGGCTTACCGTCTAATTAACACACTAATAATCCGCGTAATAATTATGGTGTCCATTAATAACCATGTTTCATTCTCCATGTCATAATTCGGCCTTAAAATTTTTCTTTATGAAACAAAGTTTATTAGTGTTTTCTATATATAATCATCCGCAGCATGAAAGTTTACTTTACTATATTTTTCACAATTGAAATTTTAATAGTGAACAAACATATATTGGACTTGTCTATAATAAAAGTAGGTAGCACACATAATGTTATATTTTTAAAATAATTTTACATTTTTTTCTTACTGTAATAGACTCGCAATCTACAATCCAAATTGAATAGAATGGGTAACTCATTGGATTTGTAGATAATTTCTATCTCTATGCTTTGTTCATTGTTAAAAAATATTGTGTTGACATAAGAATTCTTTTACCTTTTTACTAATTATATTAATATAATGTTGATTAAAAAATATTCCCTATATAATATAGGTATTATAAAAGATTGACTTTACGCATCAAATGGAAGTACAGCTACGGCTGATTTAATGCAAAGCCATTCTTAATTTATCTCTATTTAACTAATACGAAACTCGGTGGGACACTTTATTTTTTTATACACATACAGTTTACACAGTTCATGCTATTCACATAGCTTCATAATGCTGCATTAAGTAGCATTAGTTACATTAGTACAGGTATCCACAACATATAAAAAATAATTAATTGAATAAGATAATAAAATAGGATAACGAAAAGCAGAGGTATTGCGGTTGAAAGAGCCATTATATACAATATTTTTTTATGTGGGTTGTCAGCATAACATGTAAAAAGATTTAAAGTACAACTAACTAAAGGATTTTGGAGGTATAAAATCCTAAAATAAATGACGATTTGCCTGCGTATCCTACCGAACCCAGGTTAATTAGCACATTTATTACGTTTTCCTTAAAGATACACTGTGTCACCTGTCTTTCTGAGCAGAAGACACGAACGTCGTATGTAATGTGTATTCCATTTACACTGACAGGTTGTCAATGTGACATAATAGAAACTGATGGTATTGATAAACATGGGTTGTGCCTTCAACATTTTGCTTTCCTATTTTGGTACATTTCCGAGTAGGTAAATGTATTTTGATAAATTTTCCGTTAGCCAATAGTAAATATAGAAAGTTTTAAAATATGTATATATTTTAAAACTTTCTTTATGGTCTGGACGAGAATAGACAACAATCGGAAGCGGTGGCGTGCATTAGGGTCATCCTATGTCCAGCAGTGGATTTACAGAGGACGTTGATGATGACGATGAATTTGTTTCAGAAATGACAGTTTCTTGACAACTTGGATGAGCTTAACATTACGCTCGTCGCAAAATACGAAACAATGTTTTAACTGTGAATTAAACGCTTACATTAAGTATTTTTAACACGAACTGTAAGTTACAAAATTGTCGCAAATACAATGAGCAAGAGAAATAAAATGGCTTTTATCGTAATGTCTTAGAAAATTTGCATAACGATTTTCATTTAGGATTGTAACAGGACGATTATATGAATATAGAACGAGCTTTCGCGTTGAAAATTAGAATAAAATGTAATTCGAATTTCATTTTATTCTGATAAAAAGGTACGTAATGAGGGCGGTGAAGCGGTGAAGGTACAATTAACTCTGTAATTTACCGCAATTTACCTGTGGTAGTTAATTAATTATTCTTGTACCATACAGGAGGAAAGACTCACTTGCTCACGTCTTGTATTTTAGGTTTAATTTAATTTTTATTATAATTATAGCTTTGACATTTTAAAATCAAGTTACTAGTTACAATCTAGAGGGAGAGAAAAAGAAAGAGGCTTACATTATGGAGGATGCTATTTTTATGCTCGAGCTTAGGTTTGGACATGATACGTATTGTATGAAAAATGGAGTGTTAGACTTTTATAAGTTAAATAAAGTTCATTCGTTAAAGTATACGGTTGTAGATTAAGATGAGACAGGCCACCAAGTTATATACTAGTTTAATGAATACGTAGGTATTCATTTTATATTGGGTATTTTATTTCAATGTTTTGTTTGCCTCCTGAAAAAGTTTTATGATTTAATTGTACACTTCCCTAAAGTTACTGCTTGTCTATTCTTATAGTTACTTATTTGTTTTCACGCACCCGGTATTGCATAAAGGTACCTACGTCGTTTATATTCACGTAAATGTCTTTTAGCTATAGTTTCCGTACTAGCTCTAGTTTTAATTAAACGCTGTAAAATATTACTAAGTTTCAATTTCTCGGCGTAAATTCGCAATTACTGTCTTGTTTTATGGGTTTAAAAGAATAAAATTATATGAGCTGTTCATAAAAATTGTTTACGCGTCAATTTTCGAAGGGTGTCGGGAGGGCAAAGGTGTAAAAGATCATCCATTTCAATTAGTCAACTTTTCAATTTAGCTTAATCGGTGTTTATAACGACGCCATTTAATACAGTCCTTTAATTAAACTCCGGATTTTCATTAAAGCCAAGAGAAATAGCGGCCCTGTTAATGCAAACTGACATTACATTTATTTTCGTCATAAAATGTTAATCGTAATAATGTTTATATACAATAAAAAATTAACCGGCTATACTTCCAAAATGTTTTTTTCTATAAAAAATTTATTACAGTATCTGTGCTTATAAATAATTTTGTAAGTTGTTTATTGTATTATTTCAAATTATAAATAATTAAAACATGGTATTGTAAATGTTACAGAAATAATCAAAACTAGCGAAGTTTGCTTGATAACATACATCACAAAAAATTTACAGTAAATATAAATCTCTTGATGGAATAAAAATAATAGGAATTTTTTTACCTAAAAACCTAAATTGTAAGTGAAAAGGCCAATGGTTAGACTATATGCCATTTTTTAATTAAAGAACAATGTGAAATTTTATTTTACATTGTTCCATATTATCCCTAATTTTTTTTATTTTATTGTATTTGTTTTTCCAAACAAAGTTTAAAAGGCAAGATCCTTACCATTATCTTCCAACTAATCTTTGGTGGTTGAAAATAAATTTATAAAGGGTAAACAAAATTAAAACATTCCACAAATTTAAAAATCAAAACCCGTTATATTCTTTGGTTTAAATAAATTGTTCCTTTACAAAATCTGTTGATAAAGATTTTTTTTTAAATCTTAAATTTTTTTTTGTCAAATATCCAGCCAAAACATTTTTTTCTTTAACACCTTTGGCCGGATCAACCTCATCTCGATCACCCAGTGGTTCCCCCTCCTCTTTCCCTTCAATCAACATTTGTCTGGTGTTTGTAAAATAAACACAACTCGGCCTAGGTTTATTACTTTTATTCTTCAATATTCCAACATAAAAAAATAAATTGTAAATTTAATAATTAAAATTTAAAATTTAAATTTAAATTCTTTAGGCAGAAGTGATGCCAAAAAATTCCTTCCAAAACCAGTTATAATGCCCATAGTTTACTCCAAACCTATCAGTTTTTCTCCAAAATCAGTGGTACTTAAAGCAGTCTCAATGAAAAAGAAAATCCGTTTTTAATTGCGGCGTTGGAAAGGCTCCTGCTCAATTTGAGATTCAATATTCTTAGGCCTAGAATTTCGTTTTAATTCTGGAAATTCGCGATGGTCTTCCTCTCTTAGTCCAAGGTGTTAACCGATCAATGTCTCTCGTTTTAACCCTGGTTTTGATGTTTTCCTTTTGTCCATCAGTTGGAATACCAGATCATTTGTAACCTAAATAGTGGTAAAACGTAGGTCGTGGGTTGAAATCCTTTAGGGGAAAATCTTTGTGTTAACCTTGTTTTTTGGTTGGTTTCGGACTAATTTTGAATTAAAATGGGATTAACTTTGAAACTTTAAATAAGCTATAAGCTTTAATAAAAATAGATATTTAAATCTTTACTATTAGTTTTAAACAGCTTTAGCACTACCAAAGATATAATCCAATTTAACTTGGAAGTATTTACCATATTAAATTTTATTAATTTGATCTTCTAATATATTTCTTAAACCTAGCTTTTATGAAAAGAAACAGCCTTATCCAAAAATTTTCAGGAAAACAAATTTCCCCTTTTTTTGTGCCAAAATATCGTAAACTTTTTTCTGGTTGAGCCAAAAAAAATCTATTTAAAATCACTGAAGTTTCTTTAAATTAAACCATTGTTTTTAAATAGAAAAAACAGGCGTTCGTTGGGTTAAGGAGTTCAATCAAAATTTAGTTTTTATCAAATAACCAACCTATAAATCCTTTTTGAGACGAAATGGTTTGGGCGTCTTAAATTAATTATAATTAAGACAATTCCTCCTCCTCATTAATTAATATATTTGGTTTCCGTTCTCCCTATAGGTTGGGTTTTTTTTGTGATCGACGATTTCCTTTAAAAAATTATAATTGTATTTCAGTAACCTCGAATTTTCGGTTCAAATAAAAATTTGGTTTAGTCCGATCTTTTTAAAATGGGGTGGATTAAAAAATTTTTGATTAATTAAAGTCAAACCGTTTGTGACGAAGGAACGCGGTGCATTGACTTTAACCGTTGGTTATATATTTTGAATGACTAAATCGGAGCTGATGGCTTGTTGGAACCTAAAAGCTGGAAGCAATAATTAATCATTTTATATACTATTTTATGTACTTATGTGTATTTTTATGTACTATTAATTTACTAATAACCCAGTAACTTTGAATTAACTAATTTAAACCAACCTTCCAGTCCACCCAATATGTACTTCATTTATCCTTTTTAACCCGGTAAATTATCAATTAACAAGAAAGTCTTAGTTTCGGTTTAATTCCGGGGTTTGTGTAACCAAATAGTTCCTCTTTTACGGTTCTGGTAATATTCATGTTGTGATACTTGAATGTTGTATAATGTTTAGTGGTTTATATGAAGTTTAAAGATGACCCTCAAACTTGGTGATTACAAAAAAAAAAAAGAAACCTCCAAACTTTTTAGTATTTGAAAGGTTTGACAATCAACGAGTTTAAACTTTGTTTTCTATAGGTTATCATAATTGATCGCCATTTGTTTGGAAATTTGATTAAAGCCATGTAATTACTTATTGCGTTGTTTTGATATTTATGTAATTTTTACTCTTAAATAATTATATATTATAGTAGAATTTATTACTAATTTTCCTATTACACACGTTACTGATGTTCTTGTTAAATAAAAAATAAACTGTTCTAAGGGATATTAGTACTGCCTCCGTAGCCTAGGGTGGGCGGGCCAAACTTGGGTCTTGGGCTCAAATCCTCGGGCCTCAACAAATTTCATTAATTTGTTTTCCTGGTTTTTAGGACAAAGGCCCGATCAATAATTGTCTGGGGTAAAATGATCCATGCTCGGATGGGATGTTAAAAAAGTGGTCCCCACCAACCCGTATTGGACCAGCGTGGTGGGATCGTTGGAAACCCTCTAATGGATAAATATTGGGGGAGGCTGTTCCGCCTTGACTTATAAATGATAATGCCGGGGGATAGTATTATTTATATATCTCTGCATTGGGTTTCTTTGATGGGTTTTCCCTTTTTCCTTGGTTTGACCCCAAATGTATATAAAGTTATGGGCTTAATCGATAGAGCATTTAAAACATCACCGAATCAATTATCTCTATCTTCCATCTGGGCGTGAGGGCGGTTTGACAAATGAGACGACGTTGCTTTGCTAAGTGGGTCGGGCAGGGGCCGAACAATGCTTCGGGAACATTCTGGAAGTTTCTTATAAAGATTACAATATTTGATCATACTTTGGAAATAATAGGAAATTTGGTTTTTATTAAAATTTTTATATTTTTTAAAATCGGTAATAACCGATAATATGTATATAATATTTATTTAAATAAGTGTTGTACGAAAGCGCTGTGTATGACTGTGTTGTTTTTATCCAGGAAGTGAAAGTTCGCTATAGAATCGGTGAAAAATGGTTTTCCTGGAACCATTACAAAAAATAACTACTAGTGGTTCATCATCATTGGCCCTATTTTAAGTCCACTTTCTGGAATGGTCTTTCCTAGCCTTGGCCGGCTATGCCCCTTCTTAATATGGGGTTTTTGGACCGTATTCCACCACCTGGTCCAAGGCGGGTTGGTGGGTGGACCGACTTTTACCCATCCGGCATGGATCATCTTCTTTTAAACAATTCGGTGATTTAAGATTGCCTTTGAAAAATTGTTGCGTCACCGGGAATCCGGAACCACGATCTCCGGTTTCTATAGCACACGCCACAAAGGCAGTAAATTAAAGTTTATTTCACGACTACAGCAACAAGGTATTATATATTGATATCATAAATAGCAATATATTGCGATTATAGTTTGAATACAGTCAGTTCTAGTGAACAATCATCTTAGTAGATCGCAGGTGCGATATTAATCGTTTCCCTTGGCCCGATGCAGCTTGCGGGATATTGCGCGGTTGAGTATTGCCTTTGACCATCAATATTGGGAGCGATCTATCGATTGTTTACGTGACACAAAAGCTTATCTTTGTTTGCCAGTATCATGTCTTGGTATTAAAAATCTCTAAATCTTTGTTATAATTTACTTGTTAGGATTGGAATAAAAATTAATTAAAATTGGTCAATTGGGAATTTTTGTAATTCTCTTTATTTCCACGGAAAGATAAGCCTCAATAATATTCTTTTCCCAAGATCCAGTAGTGTAATAACACTTTTTTTCTGATGAAGGAGACTTTATTGACCCGAAACAACTAATGAACGGATAAGAGATGAATAACTGATTATTAAAATGTAACATATAAGGTTTTGAGATGGCAAGTGGACTTCTGGAAAACCTACATGTTTTTGTATTTTCAATAAATAAAAAATGTACGTACTTTTACAATTATATTATATTAATTATCTTATGATGGCAGTTTACTAACATCGTCATAACAGTTCATTCTTGCTGACTGTAAATGCTTTTACAGTAAACATGTTTTTTCTTTAAGAAAATAGTTACCTTTATACATGTTTAGCGTAAATGTTAATTGCAAATCCGCTTTAACCCCAAGTTTATGTATATACATTTATTCTGAATACATAACTAATTACTGAACATGCGAAACGTTTAGTGTTACCGCATCTCTCCTTTTGGCATTATTTTAATTTACTGGGCGGTAATCTTTCAATTAATATTCCTCTCTCACGCTAATGGAATTCTACTCTGCATTCAGATATTTACTGTGTTAGAACGTCACAATATAATAGAGGTTTTTAACAATATCAAATTTAAAGATAACATTTAGTCCTACCTAGTGATACATACGTATATCATCATATACATACATCATCAGCTTGTGATAGTCCACTGCTGGACATAGGTCTTCTCTAATACACTCCTATCGATTAGGGAGTTTTGGACAGTATCCCACCGCGATGGTCCAAAGCGGGTTGGTGCATGGGCCGACTTTTTACATGCCCATCCGACGCATGGATCATCTTACTTTTCAGACAATTGGGTAATCGGCCCAAATTGCCCTAACCCACTAAGAAACAACAATGAAAATTTTATTCAGTCCCCCTTGCAGGATTCGATCCCGCGACCTCCGGTTTCTAAAGCACACGCCCTTACCATTAGGCTACAGAGGCTTATTCTAAGTTGTTTATCCAAAATTACAATTTTATTTAACGTATATACAATATAACTTTGAATATATAAATTTAATGTTGTAACCTGAAAAATTTGTACACTTCAGTGGCATTTCCCGAAAGAACTCATATAAATTACCGAAGCTTATACCTCTTAACCGAAATAAACTTTTTTTTGAACTTTTGTTTTGCGAAAAAAGTTTATGCACGTGTGTACTTTTCCAATCAAAGGTAAAAATGGAAAATAGCTTTGTTTTAAATTTACTGTACTTTATATAATTTTTATTATTGTATTAATAAATTTATTATTGTATGTCTTTATAAACTAATAAAAAAAAAAAATTACGTATACTAATTTAATTTACTTTTGCCAACAAAAGAGCCCGACGACGGAGACCAGAAACAATAGTGTTAGTTTTTAAAATTTTTAAGTTAAAAACCATTATTTAGGAAGTGTCAATTTTTTTTTGAAACAGGCATAACATGAAGATAATGATTAGGGATACATGCACGGAAGGAATTACGCGTATAATGCTTCCCTGAAAGATAAGACTTAACCTCTCGTACACAATGATAATATTCATCTATATCATCATCATAATCAGCCTGTGTCAGTCCAGCAGTGGACTCCCCTAATGCACGCCACCGCTCCCGATCTTTGGAATTTTTCATCCAGCCCACACCGGCCACTTTGCGAATATCGTCACTTTATCTTGCCGCAGAATTTTGCAGTTGAAATATAGTTTACAATAAATATATAAACTTCACAATAACGCCAGTACCAATAATTGGGGTGCTACTAATTCTAGTACCTAGTTTTAGTTTTTTTTTAATGTTTATCACCACGCGCTTCTCACCAACCCGCATTGGATCAGCGTGGTGGAATACGATCCTAAACCCCCTAATGGATAGGGGTGTATTAGGGGAGCCGTGGACTATCATAGGCTGATGATGATGATGATGAATTCTTATCAACAATAAGTATTAGGACGAGAATTTTTGTGTTAAAATGTATTTTCCGTTCATTTCCACTTGACGCTAAAACCTTTTTATTTAGACAGCCGCTTCTGGAAGCAAGACAATCAACGCGGGGACGTTTTAGAGAACTTAAAGTAAACAATTTTTTACGGGTTTAAGTAATCCTTTAGGTGCTTATGTCGCAAAAGAGTTAGAAATGTTTAAAATTTTAAAGGAGTATTTACGTTTTAGTGAACGGTAGTATTATTTATTTATTTATAAACGGTTCACCAACTAGAAACATAAAGGAGCATTTACATTTAAAAAAGTTAAGATTAACAAAACACTATACATATGCACTTAAATTAAAGGTAAACACAGCTTTTATGGAAACAGAAACTCAATTAATAAGTAAAACCGGACCCAGATACATATTAAAATTATTTTACGTAAAGTTTATGCTATTTACAAAATATGTAATAAATTAATATATGCATGTATAAATAAAAGACATATGTGCTTATAAATTAAATAAAGCTCTATAATAAGTATTTAAGAGTCTTTTAAATTTTTGTAAAGTTTTTTTAACAGTCTTTGGTTTGTCCATTAAATGCATATGATTTAATGAATTTGTAGAGGTACGCTTACCATATACATTCCGAAAAGTATTTATGTGGAAAGTTTATAGTTCTTTACCCGGCTATTAACTCAAGGAACATTAATATTAACATCCTTTAAAAGAGACTAAATCAAGTTTAGAACTAAAGCTTTCAGAGATTAAACTCATAAAGCTCTTACGCTTTTCTAAAGACATTAGGCTATAATGCTCAAGTATTTTTTATAGCTCAGGAGGTTATAGTGTTTCCCTTCTACGTAACACATTCTAGCTAACATTTTTTTTGCACACGTTCCTATTAGTTGTACGTTGTTTTGGTAAATTGGAAACCACACTACGGAACAATAGTTTATTTGAGTAGTATTAACATCATTGAAATAATTTTTAGTCTTATAAACGTTTCGATGATATATAACAAACTAAAAAAAGTAGAACTACTTTATAATGGTATGGTAAAGAAATCCTATATGACCAAGATATTAGGAAATTTATAATATTATCCGAGAGAATCTGCTCGTTTTGTGCCTAATTAGTGGAACACTGACAACGGGGCATCGATTAAACAAAGCTTGACTGTGATAGCGTTATACGTGACCCACATTTCAACTAAGGCTCGTCCACTCGGTCGGCTGAACTTTGCGACCCGTTAGAATTTTCATACGTTTCATTCTCTACGAGTTTGCGGTTAATAATAGAGTTGATGATACGGCTGTTTCAAATATTAACGTAGCAGAGGTAAAATGGTGGTGCCGTCGATTTTAAACAAATTGTTTTAATAGGATACGATAAAATATCGAAACTATTACAACTCTATCGTTGTAAAAAGAAACATTAAAATTGTACATAAATATTTTTCTTGTTAAATTAGATTTTTTGTTATTTCTTTTAAGTAAATAAGGAACGGTAGCAGTACTATCTTTGTACGAGAGTTTTTGTTCTGTCTTCTTAATTTCTTTGCTAAAGACTGCTTGCGGTATTAGCATAGAGTATTTTTAAAAGCATTTTTTGTCGTGTAAAATAGACGAAACAGATAATTATCACTACTATTATCTACAACGAAAGAGCAATCTGTGTAAAGGGTTAATTAGTGTAATGCAAAATTTACACAAAATTTCGGTCTCTGTGCAGACTCATGATGATCACGATACACGTTAAATAAGATATCAAATAATTTTATATGACGGCTTGTGGTTTTTGGCTATTTGTATACATGAAAGTAATACTCGTGTAAATACTTTGTATTGTTAATTAATGGACAATAGGTAACAATTCTATGTGAAATGTCTTATTTCGCACTTTATGGTGGTTTCCTTATATATGTTAGTAAATGAAGTGGTGTATCATAAAAATAAACTTTGTTCTTCCAATACCCTTTTAAATGCAAATCAAAACCGCTCCTATTGTGACGCATTACAGTTCAACCTCCTCTCAAGAATTCAAGGGTAGTTAGGGGCTGTAATTGACCCGTACATTGTTAGCCCTGCAATTTTCCACGGAATTAACAATTCTCGTGTCGTTCACGTTATTTCTTTGTTCAGAGGATTTTTTTAATGTTTATTGCTTATGATACTCGATGAGGCGTGTATTTTGTCAGCGGCATTTAAAGTTTACACTTTTTTCTCCAAAACTTCTATAATGCTACGCTACTTTAAGTAAAACGATGCTACATAGGCAAAATATCAAATATTTTAACAAACAAAGTAATTCCAAGATTGCTTTGTATAACGACTCGAATGTAATTAACATGTAACTTCGTCTATCGTCTATTAAAAGGAGCTTCTTTTATAAAGATGATCTGAATTTTTTGCTGAAATTGCCTTGCCTATCGTAAACTCAATGTCCAGATCACAATTGATTAGGCTTTACAATTGTGTCACAAAGTGTAGTTACACATCTTGTTTCTAAATATAATTGCAGACTTCAGTTAAACTTTTGAAACTATTGCATCATTATTAATTAAATTCATGAATTTGTTTTAATTAATAATGTACGTAAATGTGGATTTTGCACTCCATCCCGCAGTACTGCGGTTTTCGCTCTCCGAACTTTTTGTTTGAACTTTTAAAGCTCGTTTGCAGTTGTTTATAAACGCCTGTATGAAATTATTAAACTCTCATGCATGATATAGATGCTTATTGTGAAGTTATAGTATTGAAGTTAATCAGTTTGAGGTCATTAAACTGCCGTTGTAGCTTAAGTATGTACAAGAGTGCTTATGAAACCGGAGGTCGAGTTCAATCTGCATGACTTGACAACATTTCATTGTAGTTCTAGTTGGTCAGGAAATCGTTGCGATCACAATGTTGAAAGTTGATCCACGCGTCTGATGGCCATTAAGTCTGGTCACCTATCCTAACCTGCATTGACTAGCGTGTGTGGATAGGTCCAAAACCTCTAATAGATGGTGCATTAGATTATGTCCAGATAGTCCACTGCTGGACATAAGGCCATGGCTGATGATGTATGTGTGTGTCATTATATGTTTAGTTTTACATACCTTGTCTATTCAAACTTGTTCGTGATGCACGTTCTTCTCACCTAATTGTTCAAGCTAAACTTTACTTTACGTTTCTGTATTACCGAGTTAATAGATATCCAGAATCAGTCTAGTGACTGTACAAATGACGTTTATTGAATCCTTTGCTGCTGTCTTTTCCAGCTTCTTTTTCTGTTTTGGTTTTTACATGTTACACTCAACTTTGTTGCTTGGCAATCCTTTTTCTACAGATGCAAGCGGTAAGGATGATTCGAGAAGCCATAGAAATTAAAAAATAATAATTTTAGTGGAGGGCATGATTAAGTTATACTATCTGATTGGGATACCATGGTTTAAAAAAAATTAGCTAAGATATAAAAACTACATGGGCTCATGACAATAAAACAACTTTTTCAAAAATTAGGTAATTAGAAAACAGTGAGAAACTTTAAATTAAAATTCTGACCGCTATTTGGTATAGAGTTTGTCTCACCATAGTCCGTCTGTCCATAGTATGCCTATCAAAAATAATTTTATATGTATAGTGGTTCCCGATTACCCGTAAAGTTAAATGATCGATGCGTCGGTTGGGCATGTAAAAAGTCGGTCTGTCGTCCTGCGCCTGATCTCTTTCCGGTCGTGTTGGTCGTCCAATCAGACTATGCGGGTGTGTAAAGTATTCCTTTACCCGCATAGTCTGATGTACGCTCGACCACAGGTGCATACACTCGTGCTCTATTATATCTCCTGTGCAGTTGGCTGATTTGTAATATAGATCGGCCGCCGTACATCGACGAATCGAATCGACTAGGAGGAAATTATTATTAATCACGAACATAAAAGAAAAATTATAAAAATTTTGAATGTCGAAATAACTTAATCGCCAATGAAATTTATTATTATGTAATTGATTAAATAATTTAATTCTTGTAATACAATTCCGCATTCTTGTATCCAGAATCATGATTCACTAACAATTTATTTAAGTTATCAGATAATATTGTGAATGTTTTATATTTTTGAACCACTTAATTTTATGCGAGTGAAATAAAAGAAACACAACAACGCTAAATAAACTCGAGAATTTTTCATAGTTATAAATACAACAGTAAACATTTTAATGCAAACTCGTTTTAGTGCAAATATTGCACTGCGCAGTTTCTGCATTTTTTTTAATCTGCAAAACTGCGGCGTTGCTTTTAGTATCGCTACTTCGCTACTTGTGTTTAATATAAATTTTACTAAGTGTATTTAATATAAATTTTAACGCTAAAAATGCACGTGAATGAAGATATTGCTGCATTGTTAGCAGTGAAAGCTGCAGTAGCATATTGTTAAAAATTCTGAATCTAAAACTTTCGATGACATGTAAGACTTGAGAGTTTTGTTTTGGTTCAATTGTCTTATGTTAGATGTTTTTTTAATGATTACACGATTTATTGTAACAATACATCACAAGAAAGTAAAGAGGTAAAAGTAAATAATAATACCGGTGGTAGGTTCCCTGTTTACAGGAGACCGTCTGGTTGGGTACCACCGCGGTGCCTATTTCTGCCGCGAAGCATAGTGTGAAAACACTACTGTGTTCCGGTTTGAAGGGCACCGTAGCCAGATAGCTAAATAGCTTTATAGTATTAATTAAATGACGGTCGAACTCGCCAACTTTACCATTGTTAAACATTCAACGCATATTTTAACTAAAAACAATCCACTCAATCGGCTGAACTTCGTGATGTGTTAGAATTTTCACACGTTTTAAATTCAACAAGTTAGCACTCCGTCGTTCGCTACGTTAATGTTGAAGAATTAGGTTGTGCTGACCTCGTTAATAAAATAACGATAAGCTTTTGACTGGAATTTAGGATTATAAATTTCTGATTTTACAAGTTTTGACCCGTCTTATGAATGTAATAATTATCATTTTTAATGTTGGTGCTATATTTTGTGGTGTAACTTGAAAGCTTATTGATGGCGCGAGGTGCTGGTGCTAAAACGTTTTCCGTTTAACGGGTTTTCAATAATAAAAGTCATTGTTTCAACAAGCAGTTTTGAGAACAATTCGGTTAAACGGACATAGTAATTTCACTGTTGTCAAACAACTCGTTATGATCTTGTTAAAGATTTGTATGCAGTTTATTTAGTTCTTTTTTGTCCTGACCGTTATCGTGGTAATAAAATCGTTCGTATTCAGGTACGTAAAAGTCCTTTCTGCAATTTCTTTAAATCTCTGTCATAGTGCAATATTTTTTCCAATATTATTTTAATTAGGCATAAAATTGATTCATTGTATGATTTTATGTCTGCAAAATCCTTTCCCGCGCCAAGTAGCCCATAAAACGAGGCGGTGAATTACTTATTGTCATAAAAATATGCCGATAAACGTTTATATAATCGATCCTGTACTCTCTTTCTTGTACTAACACTTTTATAATGCAAAGTAAAAGAGCTTCTATTGTGACGCATACAGTTCAACCTCCTCCCCAGAATACAAGGGTAGTTAGGGGCTGTAATTGACCCGTAAATTGTTTGCCCTGCCACCTGATTGGCAATTTGCCACGGAATTAACATTTCACGTGTCGTTCGACGTCCTTTTATTGTTTTAGGGTTATGCCGCGATCATGGCTTTTCTTTGTTTATTAGTGTTAGTTTACTACCTGAAAACTTGAATAAGGTTAACATTGTATATGAGCTAAAATTGTACTTAGTACGTCTTGTTGTTTTACAACCTGAAAGACTTGATTCTAAATTATTAAAGGCATTACTTTACTGTTCAAGTAAATTACTCTAAGACTTCAAGATAGATTTAAGTTAAATTTGAATTTTCGTTTAATTTATCCAATGAGAAGAATTTCAGGTAAATCTTCTCATCCATTTTCCAGGTAAAATGAGTCAAGTCTTAAATAAGATTTAGTTGAAAATCAGTTTTACGATAGTAGCAATCTACCAATTCTACGGTATTACTATCCATTTAATTCGGCAATTTCCTCCTTTAAACTGCCAGAAGTATTGAATGGTGGTTGATGATGCCCATCCGACCAGAACCATCTAACTGCTTAACATATGGGTGATCCCTTATTGTCTCCAAAGATGAAACAAGCGATATGCAATTTTGAGATATTTATAGATAATTCTAAAATTTTAACGTTGTTTCAGGAATCTTTTGCTTTAATTAAAAAGTAAAAACATTACTAGCAAATTCACTATTTGAGTCTTTTTCCAATTATTTATCTTTTAAACCATCTGAATATTTTATTAATTAAATCTAAATACTTCAGATACAAATTTAACTATAATCTATTTCATTTTAATCCTGATTAACCAAATATTTACCTATTAAACGTTAAACCTCAAATAAGGTAAAAACTTATAATCATTACTTTATAATTAATTATATTATGCTATTATTAAGTATTTAGAATCAATGTAGTAATGAGAAGGTTTAATAGTACTAGGTAATTAATGTAAGGTATGTATTTTGCTCCATTATCATCATCATTAACTATTCCACCACCGAACATCATAGCCTTTGATAGTCACTGCTGGACTAGGCCTCGCCTAATCACCCCTATCCATTAAGGGGTTTTGGACCGTACGTGGGGTACGGTCACGCTGGTCCAATGCGGGTTGGTGGGTAGACCGACTTTACTTGCCCATCCGACGCATGGATCAAGGTGACCCATGCGTCGGATGGGCATGTAAACTTTCAGACAATTGGGTGATCTAGGATACAACAATGAAAATTTGTTGAATCCCCGCAGGATTCGAACCCACGACCTCCGGTTTCTAAAGCACACGCCTGTACCACTAGGCTACGGGGGCAGTCCTACGGAGGTTGCTTCATTACCGAACACAACATATAGGCATTTACCTTTTTCTTATATTGTTAAATTTACGCTATATTCTTTGTTAGTGGCACACTAATATATATATAAATAGACTAAATTATAATATTGTGGTAAACAGCGGATCCAATCTCATTTGAATTTCAGTAAGTGCAATAAACAGTTAGTACGTTTATAGTACTTTATAAAAGCGTTTGCAAAACTTGATTATAATAACGATTCAGTTTTTATAAACGGTGCTCTTCAGTGCTTATATTTTGATTAATATTTTATTTTTGTTGTATTGTAGTTCTGTGAATGTTGTGTCTTCTATCTTATATCAGAGCAGAAGTTGAATATTCCGTTCTTAAATTCTAGAAGAATCTGTTTGCTGATTGTTTACGAAAGCAGAGAAGAGTTAATATTTCTTTTTAATAGGTTCTCCGTTTAGAGATAGCAATGTATTACAATGTAATATGTCTATTACAATCAATGTGCCTTATCTTTTCTTTACATACTTTCGTCGATTATAGATATGGCTTTTAGTTAATATTATTTTAGTTAGATAAAATATTGGTTAAGCATATTTTTATATATCATTACTACATTTATTCCTCACTGTTACCTTTTAGATATACGTTTGTGCTTCAGATATCGTAATTGAGCTGATCCAATTTGTGATTTAGGACCTTAGGTGATATCAAATCGGTTTCAGGCACGTTCGTTTTAAGATGTATGTAAGTATTGTTTGCATTATATAAATGTATGGTGATGTATGTGTGATATCGGCATCAAAAAATACTGCTTTGATGGTCACGAGACAGACACACAAAATGCGAAGAACTATTATTGTTGATATATTTAAATATTGTTTAAGTATCTCGCATCATGGCTTGGTTGTTTAATTTCAATAGTTATTTACTGTCTACTTCTATAAAGTACAGAAGTTTTAATATTAATAATGCAAGTAAATTTTGTGGTTCATCTTGTGGCACAAGCTATATACGACACATTTGTCTTATGATTTGCTCCGTAAACTTTTCGTTTTACATGTAAAATTTGTTATGCAATAACTTAAACTATACTCATATATTCATCTACATTAGCATGTGATAGTCCACTGTTGGACAGGCCTCCCTAATACACCCCTATCCATTAGGGGTTTTGGACCGTATCCCACCACGCTGGTCCAATGCGGGTTGGTGGGTGGACCGACTTTTTACATGCCCATCCGCACGATCATCGATCACGACGCATGGATCATCTTACTTTTCAGTCAATTGGGTGATCGGCCCAAATTGCCTTAACCAACTAGGATTATTCGTTTAATAACTATAAAATCCGATGGCAGGTCTCATAGTTTTCATAGCAAGCTGGCATAGAATGGATGTTGCATAATAACTTTATTTATTTTGTATATATAGTTGTTAGTGCATTACACGGCTACATATACATACAGAAATTTAAATGAAAAACAGTATTTAATCTATGAACTGTAGTTTATTTATTTCGCAGCTTTTTGTTGGTTTATTTCATAAAAGTTCAGACGTTTATTATGTATGTTAATGTGGAATAGCAGTCCATCTCGTTGTGCTGCAGTATTCGTTTTCTAAACTTTTTATTTGCGCTTTGAAAGCTCGTTTCTAGTTTTATATAAAAGGGGTTGAAAAAATTTTAGAGTAAGTACGAGCCGGTTTCTAAACTACACGCCGAAATAACTAAATATTTAGTCAGTCAGCAGTTAGTTGGTCTTATACCTCGTCTCGCACGGTTTCCTTTTATTTCCTTGTGTTTTACAACACATTTGATTGATCCCCAAATGCAAGCACGTCGTGAGAAATAAGTTATACTGCAATCTTTGCTATATGCAAAAATATACTGCTGACTAATGAGGCAACTACAAAACTTGATAATTAGAGTTATATAAATTTTTGTTGTGCAAAAGCAGACTGTGATTTATCATTGTAGATCGCGAATCTTAACGTTACTTTTCTTATAAAACTAACAATTATCATTGCCTGCACTACGCATATTTAAAAATATATATATATACACGAAAGGAAACGGATGTATTTTCATTTTTGCTAAACAAGCGTATAAACTTTTATAATCGATAATATTCTTTACATTTGTTTGCAAAATATTAAATTATACCTTTCATCGGACTAATTAAGCCCTTAACGAACATAGATTTTGGGTGACCATTACAATATTTATGTTAGCTTTCAATGTATAAAAATTAATTATTAGCGTCAATTTGGTAAATAATACCCGCTTATGTGAATAAGTTTCGGCAACACTAATCGACAATGACTACAAAAATAATTAAAATCAGTAAAAACCCTGAATTAAAAAGAGAATAATTTTCATGAATTGATTAAAATTATTTAACATTTCTTTCCGATTTTTTTCTAGGCCGTTTCCAGTTGAAATTTCCTTTGCGTTATAAAACTACATACGACATTATTATTACTTTGCATGCTTTTAGACTATCAAGGATTCTTGTTATAATACTTATATTTATGCTTATATTTGTTTTTATACCTATTTTCTACAATAAAATGTGTGAATAAAAATGTTTCTATAGACACTAATTACTATAATTATTACACACTAAAATATAGGTCTTCTGACATTTTGATGCATTCATACCGTTTTTCCTATTCAATGTTTGATAATGCTGGAGTATAAATTTAAAATATGCTCAGCTCAGTACCGCATTGTGTATGAATAAACATCCTTTTCGGACTGAGGTCGTAAATTTACTTCTTTAACAAACAAACTATAGTCTCCTACTGTAACCATCGTTATAACTTGGCATCGTTCCAAAAGTCCGTATAAACTACGATGCAAAATATGCAAGATAAGTAAATGCGAAGCATATATTTGCATTCTTAATCATCTATAACTTTTTTAATAGTTATTGGTCTAAACATTTTTTTACGTCACATCATCAGCCTGCGATAGTCTACTGCTGGACATAGGCCTCCCCTATTACACCCCTATTCATTAGGGGGTTTTGGACCGTATCCCACCGCACTGGTATTTATATTTAATATCATTACTCTATCAGTATTCTATTCAAACGAATATCATTAAGTATTATTATAACATTAAACGCATCTTGTTCATCAGATACTAAAAAAATCTCTCAAATCTTTTGTTGTTGATATATTGCGAATACATACTTTTTTCTGGTGTTTAATGATAATTAAGTCATCTCTAATTAAATAAATACGTGAGATTAATTTGTTTTACTTAATTAACTGTTTGCTGACGTGTTTACGGAGGCAGAAGAGAGTTCGTAATTTGTTTAGAGTTAAGTTACCGTACAGGGTTGTTTAATTCGTTTGGTTTACGATTAAAATTTGGTGTTCACTCTTCAGAGAATTATAGTCGCATACAGGTTATGTCAATAGGTCGTTTTGTATTCTATCTTTATGTTAATATAATATTTGTTTGTTTGTTATTTGTGTCTATCATACATTTTATTGTTCATATGCTATTCTTTGCACCACCCCACTATAATTCTCTGTCCGCATAGCGTTAAGTGCTCCTTTGTGCTCTTTGTGCACAAACAATAATATATAAATCTTAGGTATTTTAATAAGTTCTATAACATGCAATTATGTATACATTTAATGTCAATCAATATCTGTGCTCATACGTCATTGGTTCAATATCGTGCGTTAGTTAAAAAAAAGCACCAATGAGAAAGCTTACAGTTAAATTTACATTGTAGTTCAAGATTACACTTTTTTACTCTTTTATGTAAGTTTTATCGCTTATTTTGCATCGATTAGCTTTATTTCTGAGTAACTTTCATTACTAAAGCTGTTGCAAATTATTATTAAAAGTTTACACTGCTCTAGTAAAACATAAAAATATACATACATGTCATAATGCTCCTGCTGGTTAGGAAAGAATAAATGTTGTCATTTAAGAAAGAGCTATACATTTTGTAAAATACATTATTTAAGTACTGTAGAAACTTATTTTTATTTAATTTATACACTTGTCAGTACATATGTATGTCTATTTGATAAACAAATCCTTGCACGGTATATACAAAAACACATTTTTTTGCTGTAATTACTATTATAAAACATATTAGTATTTTACTGTAATTTTAACCTAATTGTAAATGAACTCATCATGATTTTGAAATGGGAATCCAGCTCGTTTTCCAGTTTGTTTTATAGATTCCTTAAGCAAGTAAATATTATCTGAAATATTCTAAATCAACGGCAAGGTTTTTTTTTATTTTATTTTAATTAATTTATTTTCCATCGATGACTGAAAATAATTATTTGTTTTGTTACAATATGGTCTTTATTTACCAATATTTTGTTTTTTTCTAATAAGGTGATTTTCGTTGCAAATTGTTGTGCTCTTTGATAGACCAAAGTTAAAGCTGTAGTCTCTCGTGCGCTCGTATCAAACGGGATCTTCGTGAAGGGGATTATATGTTAATGTAAATTTCTGTTGTGCTTTCTTAATAGGCTTCCTCAAAGACCCTTTTTAAGTTAATACGTTGTGACAATATGTGGAGAAAATTGCCCGTCATGAGTAAAGTTTTCATAAAATATGTAAGCTAAGACCCTTACGCCACCCACTAACCTGCATTGGACCAGCGTGGTGGGATACGGACCAAAATCCCCTAATGGGTAGGGGTGTATTAGGGAAGGCCTATGTCCAGCAGTGGACTATCAAAGGCTAATGATGATGATGAAGACTCTTGTGCCGGATGGGAATGTAAAAAAAGTTGGTCCCGGTTGTTAAGACAGTCTTTGTCAGTTGTTAAGGGGTATCAGTGCCTCTAAAATTACTGATAACCAATTGGTTATGGACTAATTAGTCCATCGAAAATTATTTAATATTAACCCTCTTACTAGTAGAGGTCAGTTCCTAGTCGCCCTGCGTAAAACGTGCTATTCATTAGTAATAGTATATAGCTCCATTGAGGGTTTTGGACCGATCCCACCACGCTGGTCCAATGCGGTTGGTGGGTGGACCGACTTTTACATGCCCATCCGCACGATCATCGATCACGACGCATGGATCATCTTACTTTTCAGTCAATTGGGTGATGCCAAATTGCCTTAACCAACTAGGATTATTCGTTTAATAACTATAAAATCCGATGGCAGGTCTCATAGTTTTCAAGCTGGATAGAATGAATGTTATAATAACTTTATTTATTTTGTATATGTTGTAGTGCATTCACGGCTACATATACTACAGAAATTTAAATGAAAACAGTATTTAATCTGTAACTGTAGTTTATTTATTTGCAGCTTTTTGTTGGTTTATTTCTAAAAGTTCAGACGTTTATTATGTATGTTAATGTGGAATAGCAGTCCATCTCGTTGTGCTGCAGTATTCGTTTTCAAACTTTTATTTGCGCTTTGAAAGCTCGTTTAGTTTTATATAAAAGGGGTTGAAAAATTTTAGAGTAAGTACGAGCCGGTTTCTAAAACTACACGCCGAAATAACTAAATATTTAGTCAGTCAGCAGTTAGTTGGTCTTATACCTCGTCTCGACGGTTTCCTTTTATTTCCTTGTGTTTTACAACACATTTGATTGATCCCCAAATGCAAGACGTCGAGAAATAAGTTATACTGCAATCTTTGCATATGCAAAAATATACTGTGACTAATGAGGCAACTCAAAACTTGATAATTAGAGTTATATAAATTTTTGTTGTGCAAAAGCAGACTGTGATTTATCATTGTAGATCGCGAATCTTAACGTTACTTTTCTTATAAAACTAACAATTATCATTGCCTTCACTACGCATATTTAAAAATATATATATATACACGAAAGGAAACGGATGTATTTTCATTTTTGCTAAACAAGCGTATAAACTTTTATAATCGATAATATTCTTTACATTTGTTTGCAAAATATTAAATTATACCTTTCATCGGACTAATTAAGCCCTTAACGAACATAGATTTTGGGTGACCATTACAATATTTATGTTAGCTTTCAATGTATAAAATTAATTATTAGCGTCAATTTGGTAAATATACCCTTATGTGAATAAGTTTCGGCAACACTAATCGACAATGACTACAAAATAATTAAAATCAGTAAAACCCTGAATTAAAAAGAGAATAATTTTCATGAATTGATTAAAATTATTTAACATTTCTTTCCGATTTTTTTCTAGGCCGTTTCCAGTTGAAATTTCCTTTGCGTTATAAAACTACATACGACATTATTATTACTTTGCATGCCTTTAGACTATCAAGGATTCTTGTTATAATACTTATATTTATGCTTATATTTGTTTTTATACCTATTTTCTACAATAAAATGTGTGAATAAAAATGTTTCTATAGACACTAATTACTATAATTATTACACACTAAAATATAGGTCTTCTGACATTTTGATGCATTCATACCGTTTTTCCTATTCAATGTTTGATAATGCTGGAGTATAAATTTAAAATATGCTCAGCTCAGTACCGCATTGTGTATGAATAAACATCCTTTTCGGACTGAGGTCGTAAATTTACTTCTTTAACAAACAAACTATAGTTCCAACTGTAACCATCGTTATAACTTGGCATCGTTCCAAAGTCCGTATAAACCTATGATGCAAAATATGCAAGATAAGTAAATGCGAAGTATATGTTGCATTTTTAATCATCTATAACTTTTTACTAGTTATTGGTCTAAACATTTTTACGTCACATCATCAGCCTGCCATAGTCTACTGCTGGACATAGGCCTCCCTGTTACACCCTATTCATTATGGAGTTTTGGATCGTATCCCACCGCACTGGTATTTATGTTTAATATCATTACTCTATCAGTATTCTATTCAAACGAATATCATTAAGTATTATTATAACATTAAACGCATCTTGTTCATCAGATACTAAAAAAATCTCTCAAATCTTTTGTTGTTGATATATTGCGAATACATACTTTTTCTGGTGTTTAATGATAATTAAGTCATCTCTTATTAAATAAATACGTGAGATTAATTTGTTTTACTTAATTAACTGTTTGCTGACGTGTTTACGGAGGCAGAAGAGAGTTCGTAATTTGTTTAGAATTAGGTTACCGTACAGGGTTGTTTGATTCTGTTTGGTTTTACGATTAAAATTTGGTGTTCACTCTTCAGAGAATTATAGTCCATAAGGTTATGTCAATAGGTCGTTTTGTATTCTATTTTATGTTAATATAATATTTGTTTGTTTGTTATTTGTGTCTATCATACATTTTATTGTTCATATGCTATTATTTGCACCTCCCCACTATAATTCTCTGTCTGCATAGCGTTAAGTGCTCCTTTGTGCTCTTTGTGCACGAACAATAATATATAAATCTTAGGTATTTTAATAAGTTCTATAACATGCAATTATGTATACATTTAATGTCAATCAATATCTGTGCTCATACGTCATTGGTTCAATATCGTGCGATAATTAAAAAAAAACAGCGTTTCACCAATGAGAAAGCTCACAGTTAAATTTACATTGTAGTTCAAGATTACACTTTTTTACTCTTTTATGTAAGTTTTATCGCTTATTTTGCATCGATTAGCTTTATTTCTAAGTAACTTTCATTACTAAAGCTGTTGCAAATTATTATTAAAAGTTTACACTGCTCTAGTAAAACATAAAAATATACATACATGTCACAATGCTCCTGCTGGTTAGGAAAAAATAAATATTGTCATTTAAGAAAGAGCTATACATTTTGTAAAATATATTTAAGTACTGTAGAAACTTATTTTTATATAATTTATACGTTAGTATATGTTATATAGCATATATATATGTCGTTATGATATGTATGTCAATTTGATAAACTTGACAGTATATACAAAAACATTTTTTGCTGTAAATTACTATTATAAAACAACTTAGTACATTACTGTAATTTTAACTTAATTGAATACCCACCAACCCGCATTGGACCAGCGTGGTGGGATACGGTCCAAAAACCCCCTAATGGGTAGCGGTGTATTAGGGGAGGCCTATATCCAGCAGTGGACTATCACAGGCTGATGATGATGAATACTCGATAAAAAACTATAATATCAAACAGAAAGCGTAACAATAATTCTCAGGTAATTTAATAACCCGATTATCGGTCCAAAACCCCCTATTCGAGGCGTACATTAGGGGAGGCCTGTATCCAGCAGTGCATTAACACAGACTAATGATGATGATGAATTTAATATTTATTTTTCTATTTAACCACAATCGGACCATGAAATTCCAGTTTTAATACCCATTGTGTTTACAGTTCACTTGTTGTTTACAATTCATTGAATGTTTATATTTCGGTAGTTCGTAAATATTCACTGTTGCTCATTGTATTTGTAAATTTGTTGAAATTTAACATTTTACGAATGGGAATTAAGTTAACATTTATATTGCGCTCAATTCGTTAGAAACGTTTTGGATTAATAAAATTAGTAATGTTTAATTTGTGACCAGTCGACTTTACTAGTGGTGATATATGAATTCAAAAATATGTTTAATATAAATTGATATAATTCTGAACGGCGTATTTAATGTTCATATTTTAATATGGTTGGAATAAATTTTTTTTTTCTTATAAAATAAGGAGTTTAATAAACCTTTTGAGGATTTATGATATAATTGCGCAGCTACCTATAAATGGCTCAATCAGATTGTTTCATTAAAAATGCCCAGAAGACGTACACCCTAACCACCCTTTGGTTTACTTATAGAAAATACCGAAGGCATTAAGCCCTCATATGTACATTTTTATAATTGTTGTATATACTAATGTTAATTTTCTGCATTTTTAAGAGTATAAATATTTAAGTGTTAATTCTAAATATCTACATAGTGATAATGTCCTCCTTGTCGATTTCAAGGTCAGCCAACTGCGCAAAAGATATTATAGTGCACAAATGTACGTGCAAACACAAGTGCACTTCTCTTCCTTCACTCTCTTAGTCCGATGGGACGGATAACCGACACGACGAGAGAGATCAATCGCTGTACCGACTTTTTACATGCCCATCCGACGTACGGATTATCTTGCTTTACAGACAATCGTAGAGAAAAAAATAGAGTCCCCGCAGGATTCGAACGCACAATACCTCACCACTAGGCTACGGAGGCAGTTAAAATATCTACATAACTTTGATGTCAAAACTTGACACTCGATAGTAGCATAGGTTAAGTATAGTTTAATGATTAATATTATCTTTCGTAAAGAGGTGCAACTTAAATTGGCGTTAGTTTTTCACATTAAATGTTATTTTGCCTATAGTGGAGACGATGTACGCTCACGATTCAACTGAACGCTGCACCCGTACGTTTAAACTAAACCTGTTTATCCTTCTTGTTTCAGAAAACCACCCGAAGCTGGATAGAGAGCACGTTCCAGAAGCGAGAGTGTAAATATTTCGTGCCGAGCGCTAAGGACGAGCATGTGTAAGTATATTCTGTATGTTGTATACTTTACCCTGGAGTATACTTGTTTAGCTTACGCCTTCGCTCTCGTCACACCTTTTTTATATAATCCAGATCAAATTTGGATCGTAATCTGAGTTAAAAAAGACGGAATTTTGGGAAGCAATACAACCAATAACAGCGGAGTAGTATATTTATCTATTTGTATATAGTATATATATTATAAATATCTTTCTATATGTACCTTAGACGTTTACTTAGTGATTGATGTCTCAATGATAGTCCATTACTAAGGACGATACATTTGTGTCGCCACTTCACTTATTGAATATAAGGACTTTTTACAGATTTTATCGCGTTTATTTTAACATTTTTAAAGTCTACCCCACGAAACCACGGCCGCACGAAAAGTGTTTCAACGCGACAAAATCCGTAAAAAGCCCTTCTATTTAACAATGTGTAGTATACGCGTAAACAAAAGAATTAATTATTAATACCGAGTTATATATGGTCCAGATATAGTCCGTTTATTGACCATGGTACGTTTAATATATATCATAAATAATTCAGTTTAATTGATATAAATTACTTTACTATTTAAAATGATACCCAACGTTGAAACCCTACTCAGGGTCCATGGTCACGGGACCGACTAAGATATTGTGTGTCAAAATGTCAGTGATAATTCGGCTACCAATTTCATTTAGATGTAAATGTTTAAAAATTCGCGATAAACCTATAAAAAGTAGTTTTAAAGTTTATCTAAAAATGGTAGTAAATAATTATGTAATATAATTAGTAGTAAATTAAAA